>CM076980.1:40688300-40731329 GCA_039105355.1 Benthosema pterotum | reverse complement strand
CCCAAATCTACACAACTGAGAATAATTATAGAACATTAATGGTAATTTTGATCTGTATGTTTGACTGTTTTGTCTCCCAAATCCAGCCTGGTATTGTGGACGAAAGCAAAATAAATCTTTAGTTTTGGGGTCTGTGGGGGGGGTAAAATCTCATCAAATGGTGGTCCGTGGATCAAATGCCGAAAAAATAGTGGGCGCTGTTGTCAAAAAAGGTAGAAAACCATTGCTTCATATGAAAAGCTTTGGAGGTGCCCATGCACCCTGCCATTCTTCCAGCCCGCCCTAGTAGGGTTGGCTAAATCCGGCCCTGTTTCCCGGAGTGTCTGATGGACAAATGAAGAATAATTAGTGTTTTTTTAAATCCCTGTCGCTATCCCCCTGGGGACACAGACGCGGGCGGCCATTGGCAGCAGTGACAGGGCTGTAAGTTAGATTGAGTCTCATTCCAGTGAACTTGTGAAATCTGCATTTCTGATAGGCCTAGCTGTCCAATTAGTAGCGCGTCCGTGTCGCCGCGACAGAGCCCAAAGTAGCACGCCCGGATCCGACCGTAAACTGGCAGATGGAGTCATGAGAAGTTAACCTATTCCCCCTATGATATTATAGAAATCACATGCATCGTCAACATATTTATTTATTTAAACTAATAACCAGAAGCAACGTTGTGCAAGATATGCATAGGATATACCATAGACCGGCAATACATCATTTCTTTCTTTCTTCCCTTGTTGAGTTGTTTTAGGAATATTAAACTGTGTCATTTTTATTACTAAGGCTGTTGAAAAGAACAAGTTAATTAGTTAAATTAATTTTGTTGATTAATGTGATGAAAAAAATAATAATAATGCAACTAACTCATGTGACAAGTGACTCAACCCACTGAGCATTTTCTCATTTAAAAAACATTGGTAGAGCATGTTTTTTCCGGAGACAGATGTGGGTCAACCAGAGTATAACTGGAGGATACTCTTTGATAAATATTTAAAAAATAAAATGATTCTTTTACCCCGATTCTCTTTTTAAATGTTCAAATCCTGTAAAGGAAATTAGTAAATTTTTGGACATAGTTTGAATGGTGATTAATCATGATTAAATTAGTTTTGAAGCTGTGATTAATTTGATTAGAAATTTTAATCATTCAAGAGCCTAGTTATTCCATTTCTACCGAAAACAAGTTAGTTTCATAGGTTTGACCGAATTCTTGAGCATATACCGGTATATATATATATATATATATATATATATATATATATATATATATATATATATATATATATATATATATATATATATATATATATATATATATATATATATATATATATATATATATATATCGAGCTGTATAACAGAGCACTTCTATCGTCGTAGCATATCGGTATGTGCGTGGTTAGCCACGATTACCCTTTCTCCCCCCACCCCCCACCTCCCCTCTCTTGCGGACAAGCTCACGTCCCTGCGTGTTTACGCCACACGGTGCAAACTGATTACCTCTATACAAGCATGGTATGGTGTAACGACCGCGGCGACAGAGATATACCTGTAAAGTGAGGGGATAATTGCAGCGGCAGACACCACCCACCGGGCCCCTGTACCACCCCCAACCCCCTCCCCAACCACCACCACCCCAGCAAAGTGCCGTTTCAGCCTCGATATAGCTCTCAACGGATTTGCACCGTTGAGGCACCGAATTTGATTACAATTACAGTTCATTTTGCACCTGTACTTCATCTATTAAGATAAGAGACTTGTCCATCTCTCTCTCTCTCTCTCTCTCTCCCTCTCTCTCTCTCTCTCTCTCTCTCTCTCTCTCTCTCTCTCTCTCTCTCACACACACACACACACACACACACACAGAAGTCCGATATACAATTTAACGTTGCTTCCCCGCTGCTAGGCATCAAAGAGAACAGTGGGCTCCTCTCTGTCATTTTGCTACCTGTACAAAGCTCAGAGCTGACACAGAGGATTGTGGGTAATGGGTGTCCACTTCCACATCTTTCTTTCTTTCTTTCTTTCTTTCTTTCTTTCTTTCTTTCTTTCTTTCTTTCTTTCTTTCTTTCTTTCTTTCTTTCTTTCTTTCTTTCTTTCTTTCTTTCTTTCTTTCGCTACTTAACTACTGTATCATCAATGTTAACCAATTGGCAGCCAAACGGACAGAAGACTGGGTAACCCATTTCCAGGTAAAAGAATAAACTTAACTCTAAATTTTCCCAAGTTTATTTCATGGAGAAGTCGCTTTGTGTTTAATTGCGAAGCATTTACAGAGAGATGATCACTTGATAGCATGCACGCAGGCAGGCAAATAGCAGACGATTATTTAGTTACAGGGAAACAGCTGATTGTGTTGAATGTGCTAATTGCACAGAATTGTTCAAAAGAGTGAAAATGGCCATGCCATAATGTGCATGTCTTTTCATACATCATGTGAAAATAGAAGCATGCATGTGCTTTATTTGTCCTTTTCTTTTTTTATATTGTCCTTTTCTTATCAACTGGCCCCTTGCTATTTTCGTAATGTGGCCCTGCACTGTGTAATAATTGAATATCCCTGCACTAGACCAGGGATTTTCAACCATTTTCATACCAGGCCCAGTAGTTATTCTGCATTTTAGCCATGGACCACCATGCGATGTGTTTAGTCTCTCGACCCAAAAGGATTTTCAAGGATTTTCAACTCTTGAGGGTGTAAAATGCAAGCAAATCGACCCCAACAGGTCCATTTGGTTCCATTTTACACCCTAAGGGTCATTTTGGTTACCAACTGTCCATCACTTAGCTGGGGACCACTGGTAGGGGTGGGACAATTCACTTACCTCACGATATGATACAGTATTGATATTTAGGGTTCTGAATTGATTTATATTGCCATTCTTAGCTATGCTGCGAGTCGATATATATCGATATATCACATTTTTCCCCCACAAATGACTGCTTTTATTATACTAGAACAAGGGGATTCCACCCATTTTCAAGATTTTTTTTTTCTGAGGGCGTACAAATGGAACCAAATGGACCCTGACGGGTCCGTCTGGTTCCATTTGTACGCCCTCAGAAAAAAAGGTCCTAAACGCAACACAAACACAACAATGGATGTCATCATCAAGTAAATACATTACAGTAAAATGTTGAAAATGTTGAAATGGGGCGAATACCCCTTTAAAAAAAATTCTGAACAATGTGGACCATGACAAGTTCAGTCAGATAGAACATTGCAAAGCAATTTTAAAACAATATAAACAACAAAAAGTTCAATCATACACCTTAATGCAGCCTGAATAAATATAAGTAAATATAAGTAAATGAATAAAAAATACTATTTTGAACCTGGCGTTTCGATATGGATTTCATGGCATTAAGAATTGCAATATATTGGCATATTGATTTTTTTTTTGCCCACCCCTAACCGCTGGTTGAAAACCAGTGCACTAGACGAAGCGGTGACACCTTCAAAACATAACTCAAACGTATAACCTCCGGCGTACTGAAGGCCACAGGGCCGTGATCCTGTTTGATCATATAGCGTTGACGCTTGCCACTCGCCGTGAACAGCGACTGGAAACTGCAAACCGGGGCGTGTTCGACAGCTGTCGGAGGGGCTACGACACATGTGGAGCAAATCACAACTGCCGCGCTCCCGTCCGCCATGATATGTCAGGAATGAATCCGACTTTGAAAGTCGTCTCGAGTCTGTTTCCCTTAAACAACACCACGTTCTTTGATCTGTCATTATCTCTCCCACTTTATTAACGTCGATTTGCTATCGCCGCCGATGATGAAACGGAAACGACACCCCCCTCTCAAACGGACGCCCGCGAATCCGAGACGAAAAGGGGCCTTTTTTTTGTTTTACAGTGATCATCGTGTCTCATTAGCGCGGATTTCACACGACGACAAACAACCGGCTAGTGGAGTGTGTTATATATCAAAGGCGCGCGAGACGCGGCTCGACTTTGAACCGGAAGTCATCAAAAAGGAGCGCGATTGAGCGTCGGGGTAGGAGGAGGAGGAGGTAGGAGAGAGGCAAGAAAGTCCCTGACGCAGTGTTGCCAACTTGGCGCATTTGTCGCTATATTTAGCTTTTTTCCAGACCCTCCTAGTGGCAAAATTAGTGAAAAAAATCCTGGAGGAAAATCTAGTGCTTTTTTTGCTGGAGAGTTGGAGCAAAATTGGTTGACAGGTGCCATAAATAAAACCCTCGTTTTTCACCATTTTTCCTCCTATGATAGAGTCCTCCTTCCTTGCTAGAAAGGACCATTGGTAACCAAATGGACCCTTACAGATCTGTAACTCTTGAGAGTGTAAAGTTTTTTTTTCTTTCATTTTACACTCTCAAGAGTTAAAGTATGTTTAAACGTCTGAAGTAGCTAATTATTTAATAATAATTTGTCTGAGAGACTAAACATCAAATGGTCCTCCGTGGCTAAAATGCAGAATAAATAGTGGGCCCAGGTATGAAAATGGTTGAAAACCCACTGCTCTATCGCATCCCAGTGCATTTTAGAAGTGCCGCTATAGTGCATTTCTGATTTTGGCAGTTGGCAACACTGGCCCGAAGTTCCAAGCAACTTCTCAGAGAGTGGCGAGTGCAGGGAGGGTGAGGAATGTACAAAAAAAAATAAATAAAATAATAATAATAAAATAATAAAACATCACCGGGAGAAACAAAAGAGAATAGGACAAGTTTTCGGCGGCTGTGAAGTGCGAAGGTAAAAGCTATGCAGATGTCTTTCCCTGTCACTCCTTTGCTGTTTGGTTCGTCTTATCCTTCCATTTTTCCCAGGTGACAGGTATATGTCGGGCCAACCTGAAAGCCCCCTCCTCTCCTCGCCGTATAATTACACGCCATCCTCCTATCTTCAACCCCTCTGGCAAAAAAAAAGAAAAAGGAAAAAAAAGAAGGAAGAGGTGTTGCTCGGTGCAGCAGGAGCGTCGCGGCGCTATCAGATCCGAGCGCGACTCGAGCACCGCGGGGACCCCGGGGGAATCGCATCGGCAACAAAGCCCCCCATGCATCTCCTCCTCCTCCTCCTCCTCCTCGCCTTTAACGCATTCCGTACGTCAACCCCGTTTGGTGTTTTCAGCATGAGCTAGCATGAGATTTAGCTCTTTGAAAGCATTAGCATTACCTATTGAAAGCTATAGCTTTACCTTCAGCTATTGAAAGCATTAGCATTAGCTTTAGCTGTTCAAAACACTGGCATTAGCTTTAGCTATTGAAAACATTACCATTAGGTTTGGCTATTGAAAACATTACCATTAGGTTTGGCTATTGAAAACATTACCATTAGGTTTGGCTATTGAAAACATTACCATTAGGTTTGGCTATTGAAAACATTACCATTAGGTTTGGCTATTGAAAACATTACCATTAGCCTTAGCTATTGAAAGCAAAGGCATTAGCCTTAGCTTTAGCTATTGAAGACATTACCTCTGCCCATTGAATGCGTTAGCATTAGCTTTAACTATGGAAGCATTAACATTAGAATTAGCTTCAGCTATTGAAAGCAAAGTCAAAGTCATGTTAGAGTTAGCAGCAGCTTTAGCTATTGGAAGGATTAGCATTAGCTATTGCAAAATAACAGATCTATACGCAGTCAACTGTTTAGAGATTCCATAGAATCTAGTGCCAGGTCCAAATAGATTAAATATCTCTAAGTACAAATGCCCCCCTCCTCGTCCTCCTCCCAGCCCCTTCTTACCCCCACTACCACACCCCATCGCTCCCAGCCTTTTCTCCTTCTTCTAGCGCTCCCCTCTGTGCCTCCACAACACGGCAAGAAAAGAAGAAGTCTGTTGTTTTCTGGGTTTCTCTTTCTCTTTTCATGTACGCATGCGGAGGCTGACTTTGAGTGCAGGTGAATGGCACCACCAAAGCCTCGACAACGACAAGCGCTTCTTCCCCCCGAGTGGCACCGCCCGCCATTCAGGGCCGGATTTAGCCAGCCCTACTAGGGTGGGCTGGAAGAATGGCAGGGTGGGCACCTCCAAATTTTTTTCATATGAAGCAGTGGTTTTCACCCTTTTCAACACCAGGGCATTTGAGCAACGGACGGCCGTTTGAGGATTTTGTAACCCATTTTTCATTCAATGCCAATTCCTAATGTGATCCTGGGCTCCACACACCCCAACCAACCTGGGGAGGCAGCGGACTGACCTCATGTTGTTTCCTTTAATGCATGAAGAGTCCAAGCTGCCTTAACACGTTACCAGTTCCAGTTCCTCCGGTGCCCCGGCTGGCCAGGGGGAGGCAGTTTAGAGCCCAGGATTACTGCATGTTTTTATGAGGGTATCTACCCTAGGGGACATGGGGAGAACATGCAAACTCCACACAGAAAAGCCCTTTCACCAATCCTGCCTCAAACACGCCAACAGCGCTCACAGCGGCGTCCCTAGCGGGAATCGAACCCAGGACCTTCTAGCTGTGAGGCGACAGCACTAACCACTGTTCCACCGTAATTTATTTTGCTTTTGTCCACAATACCAGACTGGATTTGGGGGGAAAAACAGTCAAACATACTCTGCAAGGGTCCATTTGGTTTCATTTTTACATCTGGTAACCAAATTTCCACCATTTAGCTGGGGACCACTCTCAGCCACTGGTGGTCCCTGTACCACTGATGAAAACCTCTTTCATTTGGTGGGCAGGATGCATATTCACCCCCTGCCCCCCTCGGCCCTGGGCACCGCCCTGCATGCTTTTTTTTTTAAATTTCACTTATATTTTTCTCATGGTCTGATGTTTTGGAAGGCCAGCATTCTTCAACGAGGAGAGCGAGAGAAATGACCTTCTGTTGTTGAAACTTTAGAAGCGATCACAGGCAGGCCTCGATAACGGCACGGCACAGATGACCGCACAAAGACAGATGGAAGGACGGACGGACGGACGGACGGACGGACGGACGGACGGACAGACAGACGCATGAGCACCTAGATGTCCTGAATATTCCACAAAGTCGAGGACGGCAAAGACAAAGTGGAACGATTTCACACGAAATGTACAATCACGCATCACTGTGATTTGGTTGATTTGGAACACCCTCCGGTGTTCTTCATCCGCCTCACGATGTGCACATGCACACACTCAACAGCACGTACGCCAAAGCCAACCATCGCTCAATCTCGATTGGAGGACTCACTCTCTGAACCCACTGAACTCCTTATATGGCCAACAGGCTCTATAATTGGTAGGATTAACCAAAAAAGAAAAAAATATAACATTATTTGAATTGAGTGAAAACAATTATATCTTTAACTGCTGTTTAGTGTAGAACTTGTTTTTTCTCCCCTTGCAAAGGGCTTGTGTTTAGCCATGATGTTTGTTTCAAACGTTATTTGCTTTCCCTAATTCGATGCTTAATTGCAATTTGTTGTTTGTTGAACCACAACACGACCCGGAGAGAGAGATTAATTTATCTCATTAACTGCTATGTTATCGCCGATAAGTCTTCAAATTGTCAATTTGTACGACTATATTTGAAACTATTAACGCGTTTGCTCAGTTTCGAGCTGAGGCTTAAATGAAGTTTTTTTGGTTTTGTTTTAAAAGTTATTATTTTTTAATGAAGAAGATAATGCATCTGCCAAGCAATTATATTACCGTCGGCGATAAGACCAGATGCTGTTGCAACCAACCTGTGCCTGTTTGTTGCCCATAACTGACACTTTCGGTCCTCCGGAGTTATCGACGCTTTGGTAAAGACGAACCCCTTCTGAAGCAGACACCGTTTCCTCGAGTAACGGAAGCTGTTTATCTGTCGCTATTTAAAGCCCCTCGAAAGCTTCTCTATATCAAGCGTGGTGGTACTAGCTAAATGCTAAAGGCCCGCCGTGTTAGCACGGGGGCGCGTGTGCTGTTGACGGCAACCTAACTAGGTCAAACTAAACCCCCCGCCAAGAACAAACTCAAGAAAACTTTGCCTTGTATTAGAAGGGAAGGAAAGGGGGAAAGGGGTGGGAAGGGGGGAAGAGGAGTGGGGAGGGGGCGAGGGAGAACAAACAATGTGCTTGTCACAAACCTGACAACGTTCTCGTCTTCCACCGGAGCCGGAGGAGGAGGAGGAAGAAGAAGAAAAACATCTCCAAAGCAAAGCGTTTCATTCTAGTGAAGTATTTCTTCTTCTTCGTGCAGCCCTGTCTGACACAAATCAACATTTGCCTCGTCAATGTCACCCTGGCCACATGCCAACACGCTTAATGCTAGAGGTGCACGGGTGCGGCTCTAGCGCCACCAACCTGGCTGACGGCAGAGCCGCGCGTAGTTGCATCTATTATAAACGCGTGGCCTACACTCTTTTATTTCTCTTTCTCTAAATAATCTTTTCTTCTGTGAAAAGCACCCTATATTTAGGCTGCATTGCGGGCAAAGTTCCACCGCTTGATACAAGAGCACACAAATCAACAGCAGCCTCTCCCTCTCTCTCTAGGTGGACTAAAACTGGAAGTTTCTGAATGTATGCCATGAGTGCCATAAGGGGAAGTGCACAAAGCCTTCCTCAAATCACCAGCATGGTGATATAAGGTATAGGGAGGTTTAGGGAGTTTTAAACCCACTGAGTAAAAAAAGGAAAAACAAACAAAAGAAAATTTGAATTAAATTCAAGATACATTTTCTATTTAATTTCTCCAACAATGAAACACTTAACACGGGTGATTTTCAGCTGGACGGGGTCCTCAGTGACATAATGAGGTGGGAGGGTGTTTCTTTTTGTTAAAAATTCAGGATGAAAGGATAAAAGTGTTGCTCAAGTTGCCGTGTAATGTCTTATGTTGGGTAATGTAATATATATATATATATATATATATATATATATATATATATATATATATATATATATATATATATATATATACACACACATACACATACACATATATATATATATATATATAATATATATATATATATATATATATTATATATATATATATATATATATTATATATATATATATATATATACATACACATATATATGTATGTGTGTGTGTATATATATATATATATATATATATATATATATATATATATATATATATATATATATATATATATATATATATAATATATATATATATATATATATATATATATATATATATATATAAGGGATGTTGAATGATTAAAATTTTTAATCAAATTAATCACAGCTTCAAAATTAATTTAATCATGATTAATCACCATTCGAACTATGTCCAAAATATGCATGTTTTCCGAAAAAACAACAGAATCTGTGAAAAAAATAACCATATATCTTTAAAATATTTATCAAAATAGGCGATCTACAAGCCCTCAATGCTTGTAGATCCTCCAGCTATACTCTATGGCTCTGGTTACAGGGAGACACAGCTATAAGTCTCCGTAAAACCCTGCTCTACCCATTTCTTTCAATGAGAAAATGCTCAGTGGGTTGAGTGAGTGTGCACATGAGTTAATTGCGTTAAAATTTTTAATCAGATTAATCAACAAAATTAATTTAATCCCATTAATTAACTATTTTCAACAGCCTTAATATATATATAGTGATGGTGCTCTAGGTCATGCAACTACCTGATTAAACCCACCATAGTTCTCAGATGGAGCCATAACAAAGAAGGAAATAATAATAATGGTAACTTGCCGTTGCGATCAGAGAGACAAAAGGGACGTCACTCATGTACGGCATATGTGTTAACATGTAAGTTTCTAAAGAGGGTTGGAATTGCTTTGTTTTCAAACTGGGTGGCCACTGGCCCTCTGGGGACCCCCCCGGGGCACACCAGGAGAGCCAATTAGTAGAGAGAAGGATATGATATTATTATACCTGTATGTTTTCCATTGTCAGGCATCCGCAATATCCAGTAGGCCTAGATGATGAGAGCTGTTTTGCACTCGGGGAAATAGCTGATCGCAACACAACATGGTGCTGGGCAATGTGGGCTTGTAGATCTCCTATTGTCACTACAGGGGCGGGTGTAACAAGTCCCATTTGGGGGGCAAGATAACATGTTGGAGGAGGGGCAATAGGAAAATGCTATGGGGGCGGCTTCATCGCACCCATACCATTTTCATTTACAGGACATTTATTAGTCAAGTAAAGCATCAATACTAACATCAGTTGTTGTTGAAGTTGCAACAGACACGCAGCATGCATAAAGCTAAAGGTCTGACTCAGAGAGTTTTCTGTTTTCAATGATGAATTCCGTTGGTTTAGTGGTGCCAAAATTGTAGTTAGTAGCAGTAGTAGTGTTTCTCTTACGGCACCTCCAACACTCTTTGCGCGTCCCTGCAAAACCAAATGCACATATAGGCTTTCGGCCCCCAGTACGGCTGGGAAGAGTTAGTGATGTCCTGACTGTGTCCAGGTCAAAGGCAAACCAAGACTAGTCAAATCTGGCCCAGATCATCACCCAATTTCAACCTGGGCCTGATATCTAGAGGAGGGCAGGGGTGGGCACATGCATCCTTGCCCACCCAATCAGACTGCCCCACAAAAATTATGTCATGCAAACAACCCAAATTTCAAAGATATTTCAAATTAAAGTGCTTCTATTTAAAATGATTTGAAACACTACCACTGCTACTAACTAAACTACAATTGTGGCACCACTAAACCTGTTCGATTTGAAGTCAAATGCCAACCACGTCCAACCCTTTGCCTGCAGACATGCCGAAATTCGTCATAACAGGAGAAAAAAAAAGGTTTCAGATCGCAACGGCAGCCTATTTTCCTTTGCAACAGTGTGGTGTCACAGCTATTTGGAGGTCCAGGGAGCACGTTGGAGAACCCCTAAACTCCCCTAAACTACACCATAACCAGGGGCGGATGTTACACTTCCCAATTGGGGGGAGCAGGTGATAATGGTATGGGGGCGGCTTCATCCCATAACCCTATAACCCACGGGCAATGAAGTCGCACCCATACCATTTTCAGTTACAGGACTTTTATTAGGCAAGTAAAGCATCAATAATAACATCAGTTGTTGTTGAAGTTGCAACAGACACGCAGCATGCATAAAGCTAAAGGTCTGACTCAGAGAGTTTTCTGTTTTCAATGATGAAATGCTGTTGGATTAGTGGTGCCACAGCTGTAGTATAGTTAGTAGCACTAGCAGTGTTTCAAATCATTTTAATTATAAGCACTTATAATTTGAAACATCTTTGAAATTCGGGTTGTTTTGCATGCCGTCATGTTTGGTGGGGCAGTCAGGACATTTAGGGGGGGCAGTCCCCACCCCCCCCCCCATACCTATGCCTATAGATCCGCCCCTGATGATAAACAAAAAGGCCACAGCTCATGGAAATTGGTCACGAACCCTGCAGCGTGACAGCGACACTGATACAAGAAAAGGGAAATCTCACGGCCCAGTAATACAGTGTGTGATTCACATGCATGCGCAGGGCTCCTGTCCCGCTCCCAAGACAGTTTATTGTTGTTTTTTTTCTGTTTTATTTCCCCCCTTATGCAGGGGCGGATGTAACATGTCCCATTTGGGGGGGGGGGGGGGGGCAGCTTCATCGCCGATGAAGTCGCACCCATACCATTTTCGGTTACAGGGCTTTTATTAGGCAAGTAAAGCATCAATAATAACATCAGTTGTTGTTTAAGTTGCAACAGACACGCAGCATGCATAAAGCTAAAGGTCTGACTCAGAGAGTTTTGTGTTTGCAATGATGAAATGCTGTTGGTTTAGTGGTGCCAAAATTGGAGTTAGTAGCAGTAGTACTAGTGTTTCAAATCATTTTAAATAAAAGCACTTTAATTTGAAATATCTTGGGTTGTTTGGCATGGCATTGTGTTTGGAGGGGGGCAGACTAGGTATTTAGAGGGGCATTGCCCCCATGCATAGATCCGCCCCTGCCCTTCTGCTTCCTTCTTCGTATTCCACGTATAGGAGCCTCTGTCAGACGTTGCGGCGTGGTGATCGCCCGCAAAGGAGCAATCGCCTGCGGAGCGAATTCATCCGTTTTTGCGATAACGGGACGGCGTTTTGTTTTCCCCCCTGAGAAGTTGTCCGACTATACCCCGACGCTGAAGCGCTTCTCTCTTGATAAACTGCAGAACTCTGGAATATATATGAGCATGACTATATGGTCTGTTCCAATTCCCTATATGTATGGAAATACCAAAGGCCCCCGGAATACCGCAAACACCACCGACTAGAAGGATGAATTCTTCAAAATGACAAAAACAACAAAAATCGGTTTGGTCTTGTACACTGTACTGATTTCATTTACTCTACTGATTGCATTCATGTCTGACTGTACATTGTACTGATTTCATTCATATCTGACTGTAGTACACTGTACTGATTTCACTTACTGCCCTGATTTCATTCATGTCTGACTGTACACTGTACTGATTTCATTCATGGCTGACTGTGCACTGTACTGATTTCACTTACTGCACTGATTTCATTTATATCTGACTGTACCCTGTACAGAATACATCTATATCTGACTGTACTGATTTCATTTACCGGTATATTTGACTGTACCCTCTACGGATTTCATTTACGTTTGACTGTACTGATTTCATTTAAGTCTGGCTGTACCCGGCACCCATTACCTTTCCTGCCAATAAACTATTCAATCAACCAACCAATCAATTAATCAATACACAGATGGGACGCCCCTGAATCTGAAACAACGGCACCCACGTCGGATCGAACATCTGATCGCAATGTCATTTTGACACAGAGCCTCCTCGCTTTGTCAAAGGGACAAGGGAGGGGGAAACCCAGATCATGCCATGTGCGCGTGGCACTATAAACCAGGGGTTTTTCAACAGGTGGTCCGGGGACCACCAGCGGTCCTTGAGAGGGTTCCAGGTTGTCCCCAGGCTAAATGATGGACAGTTTGTGAACCAGATGTAACTCAAGAGTTAACACTTTCAGCACGTTAGGCAATCACCAGGGGTGGACTGGGAGCTCAAAACGTACCGGCAATTTTGTCTCAGAGCGGCCCTCTGAAGACCCTTATAATGTTAGTTAGTTAGTTTTAGTTAACTATAAAAACCCTGCAATAGGCAGTTTCATTTGAAGAGGACAGAGGGCCGCCAGCACTGATTCGTGGGCCGGTTTTGTGCAGATTTTTTTTTTTTTTTTTTTTAAATTAAAACACGACATTAACGGCCCCCGGGGGGGTCGGCCCACCGGGAAAATGCCCTGTATGCCAGACTGTCAGTCCACCCCTGGCAATCACCTAAAAAAAAAGGGCCCAAAAATACTTTGGCACCCCTTAGTGGCCAAAAAAAACTCGGGAAACTCGGGTTAAGCAGAGACAGTGTTAAAATATTCTGAATTAGCACTATTTAATTAAGGAGTCTACAACGTTGTGTTTGCAAAAAAGATCCAGCCTGGAATTGTCAACAAAACCAAAATAATTCTTTAGTTTTAGGTCTTTATGGGGCTAAAATGTCGTCAAATGGTTGTCGTCTTCCATGGCTCAAATGCTGAATAAATGCTGGTCCCTGGTGTCAAAAAGGTTGCTATAAACCAATCCCCCCCCCCCCCCTCTCTCTCTCTCTCTGATCCGTGGTAATCTAATCAAAACACATATATGGGAAGAAAAAAATAAACGGGGAAAAAAAAACACATCACACATCGAATTGTTCTCCATCGCTCTCCGCCGAGGATCCCCGAAGGCCTTAACCCTTTTTGTGTACCGAACGCGTTTTGGTGTTTTATCTGTTGAAAAATAGCAGATCTACAAGCTCATATCGCGCCACTCGGTGGTGCGATATGAGCTTGTAGTTCTGCTATTTTTGAAAAATCGTGAAAATGTGGTGCAAACGTTGAATACGTTATTTCGGAAGCAAACCTTTTTTTTAACTCAAATCTTTGCTTCTAAGTAATAGATATTTTCTGGGGGGGGGGGGGGGGGTCCTTCCCATGAAACAGGTTAAGCATCACTGACACAGAAAGAGATTTTTCCGGAAAAAAACTACAATCTAGTGTCACAAACTAGAATCTAGTGTCATGGACTAGAATCTAGTGTCAAGGACTAGAATCTAGTGTCATGGACTAGAATCTAATGTCATGGACTAGAATCTAGTGTCATGGACTAGAATCTAGTGTCATGGACTAGAATCTAGTGTCATGGACTAGAATCTAATGTCACGGACTAAAATCTCGTGTCATGGACTAGAATCTAGTGTCAGAAACTGGAATTTACCTTCAGAAACTAAATATACCGTGGGGAACTAGAATCTAGCATGAGGAACTAGAATCTAGCATCAGAAACTAGACACAATGGGTTAAGTAGCAATCAACAAACACAACACGCCCTCGGTAAAGACCCCAAGCACCCCCCCCCCCCGCCCCTCTCTCCAAGACCAGAGGTTTCCACGGAGCCCCCCCCCATCTCCCTCCCCGCCCCCCCCCCCCCCCCATCTCCCCTCCCTGTCGTTGCATCTCTCTGCATTCATTTCCAGACCAGTCCTTTTTTCCCCCTTTTCGATTTTTTTCTTGTTTAACCTGGAAAAGCCCTTCAACTGGGCGCTGTTGTACATGCTGTTGTACACACACACACACACACACACACACACACACACACTACGTCACTATACACGGGAGGAACGTCGACGATTCAGGCCGCCGTCGAAAGCAGCCTAAACTAGGGAGGCACCGATATGGAAAATCTTGACCGATGTTCAAAGTAACAATTTTTTGTTGTTTTTATTTCTTCCTTTTGTGCGAGGGAAACTAAATGGTGCATTGACGGCTTTACCCAAGGTGCTTTACATAGCTTGTGCATCACATTCACCCATTCACACACACATTCATACACTGATGGCAGTGGAAACCATGCAAGGTACGATACCTGCCAGCACGTACAGCAGCAACAAAGGTGTCTTGCTCAAGAACACTTCGACACTCACTCTAGGGGAACCCGGGATCGTACTGGCAACCTCGGGGGTCATCATTCGGTCATCTGTGCCCCCTGATAGCCCTACATGCACTACAGCAACACATTCTCATCGCCAATTCTTCAAATACTGACGCCCTGGCATGACAGCCTTTTGGACAGCTTCTGACGCGATGGGTCCGACCCATCGCGTCTGACGTCTGACGCATAGGTTGAACGCCTGCTTCCTCTAGCGGCCAGTTATAGAACTGCAAGACCATATCGTTACCAAAATGTAGCCTACAATACTGGGTTTGTGTTTGCATTCAATTAAAAAAAAAAATGTTAAATGTAGATCACAGTAAGGAAAAATATATCTGATAACATTAGGCTGTTATTATTTATTCTGACAGGAACCTTGTGCCTAATTTAACTGGCTGGCTCATTGATAATGCTGTAGCCAGATCATATCTGGCTACAGAAAGTAAAAAAAAAAAAAAAAAGGAAAAATAAATAAATAAATAAATGTAGATCACATTGGAAAAATAGGAAAAATATAGCTGAAATATAGCTGATATTTATTCTAACAGGAACATGACGCCTAATTTATAGCTATAGCCAGATCATATCTGGCTACAGAAAATAATAAAAAAAAAAATAGCAGATAACAAGACTTATTTAGTCTCACAGGAAATATCATGCATATTGTGTTACACCCTACCGACAGTCATTAAGACAAGTGAATCCCTTGACTCCTCAAAACTACTCTCTATGGACTCTTTATGAAGCTATGGACAACTTTAAGACATCAAGTTGTGTTTCACCATGTTAGTTTTTTTTTGTTTTTTTTTGGGGGGGGGGATGGAATGGGTGAACCTTTTTAATTATTTTTCATAATGTATAATTGTATGTAATGTATGTAATTCTCCAATATGTCAGTTATGTAGCAGTCCGTACTTGTAATTCTGTTAATAAAAATATTCAATCATGAATGGCTGGTTGATATACAAATGTCCTAAAGTATAGTCACATCTCCTTTCTTGAAATAAAATACCATTGCTAAAATGTCATTGCTTTGGTGTCAAATGGTGTCATTGTAGACCTACAGGGCTCAGATTTGGATTATTCTGATACATAACATTTATATAGCACCTTTTACATAGATAGCAGAGCAAAACCTGTACATCAGGTCTTGCATAGTACTGTTAAATTATCATTGCTCATTTATAGCATTTACTGACCACTCTGTACTTTAAAAAAAATGCACTTTCATTATTTTAATACTGCATTGCACTTTGGTCAAACACCACTGTTCATTTCATTGTCAAAGTATCTGTATACTCTGAGCAGTGACAATTGGATCTGAATCTTGCTCAGGGACACACTGTGTTCAAACCACCAACCTTGCAGTTACCATCCAGTGACTACCCCTGCACTGAATATTTAGCTGCAGAAAATTGCAAAATGCATGTTCAGCCTAAAAATCATGAAGTGTACCAATTATAAAATACATACATTGCATGTTATGAACTTAGACATTCCATTTACGGCAAAGACATGTGAGTGGGGGGAAAAAAAGAGACAGGCATAAACAAAGCAAAGGTTTCAAGTTTATTTAAACTTCTGGGGCTCCACAAAAGATTTCTCTTGTCCACAATCCCAGGCTGGATTTCGGAGAAAACAAACCAGCATACAGACCATTAATCTTCTACATTCTCTAGTTGTGTAGATTTGGGCTAATTCACATGAGAATATTTTAACTATTGACCAAATGGAACATTTAAAACTGATAAACCAACTTTCCATCATTTAGCCTGGGGACCACCTGGAACCCTCTCAGGGACCACTGGTAGACCCCAAACCTGTTGAAAACCCTTGTTCTATCCTGGGGGTACGTAGCGCAGCCGCCAAGTCCTCTGGGTTGAAGTTCTCCTCCGGCTCCCACGTGTCATCCCAGCTTTTACCACTGAAAAGAGAAGAAAAATAAATAACATTGCACATAGCTGTGAATAGTAAGTGTGGTCATGAAAGTACATTTGACTAGATCTGAGCACCCCCCCCCCCCCCCCATTTTCCTCAGACTTTTTGAAAATGATTCCTATGAAGACCAATATGCCACAGCACAATCGTCTTCATAGCAACCATTTTTGAAAAGTCAAGAAAATGAATGAGGATTCCACCTCTGGAGCATAGAGGACGTCATGAAAGGGTGGGACTGCTCAGCTCTATAACCAAAGCAGAGTTCTTACCATTTTTCACATGGCTGCCACACTGTTCTGTACTCTTGGCCCATCTATAGTTAAAACAAACATGTGCATTAGTCATTTGAGCAAAAATCTTAGCTTAACTGAAGTTCATCTATATAAAGGGTGTGAAACGTTCCAACATTATTCAAGATAACTAGTCTTTGCCATGTTTGTTTCTTTGGATTAAGAGTCTGCTAATGAATACTATGCATATCAAATAAGTCTACATAAACTGATAAAGTCACACAAGTTGAGCTTTTGCCTTTAAAAAGTATCCGACATCTGAATAAGACAAATGTGCCTATACTTTACTTGCCTCCTATAACCAACGTGAAAATAAAAGTCATTAACATTGCACAGTATAATGTCACTGTCTGGCAGAAAGTTCAGATCTACAGAATTTGTTCTTAAGTCTTTGTTACGGACTGCTGTCCTTATTATTATTGTACATTTCATTTGGGATGGAATTGTTTAATGTTGGTGGCTTGTATTATATTGTTTGTTTTTTGTCATTTTTACCATTAATAAAAATAGCAGATTTACAAGCTCATAATGTTGAATTTTGTGTTTTTGTGGAATCTGATGATACTTCAAACATCAGAATACCCTTAATTGGAAGATTTGGATACAAGAAAGCCTAAGATATGAGGTATCTAACATAAGTTGACGAGCTTTGTTCTCTCCCCAGCCACTAAGGAGAATCTCCATTACATTGTTGAGTTGTCATGAGCATGTAATTTGGCCATTATAACAATTTTTTTAATAAATCAAATTTTGGGCATACAGTAGGAGCTTTCCACCTGACATCAACTCTATAGAACTTCACATGACTTACTGGTGTTATTCTTTGGTCTATGACCCGATCCCAGGTGTAAGTGGGTCGTTGTTCACAACCTTTGCAGCCTAAAGAGAGGTTAGAAAGAATACCATTAAAGATGAGGGTTTGACATCTGCCAGTTTCTTATGTCCATGTAGTTTTTGGAAGATTTCAGACTGAAGACGCAAACAGTCTACCATTAATCGTCAATGCAAGCCAGCAACTTGGCTTTGCTTCTGCCCTTCTGCCCATGTAAAGCCTTCATTACCCTGGGGCAATCCGATTCCGCCACCTGGGGGCAGTAGTGTGTTCCTTCTATTACTCACATTTGGGAACAGTTTAAGCACTCCAGCCAAAATCAGATCGGCCCAAATTCAAATCAACGCTATATGCAGCCCGTAGGTGGCTGCTAGAAGCAGGAGATAGGTGACATATTGAAGCCAAGTAGTGCTAATTTAAACAACCTAACAAGCCCTCAACCTAAATTTACAGATACATCATATTTGTCTTGCTGTTGTTCCTCGTCATTTCTGCTTGAGAAAATCCACTCAAGACATGTTCGAGCTACTTCCTGTCAAGAAAGTCTGTGCAGGCAGTTTTTTCAAGGTATCTGAGTGCTTGTTTGGTGATGAACTGGACCGTCTTTGGGATGTTGTACTTTTGTACTAACTCAAAGATTGCTGACACAAAAATCTGTTAATGAAGCTTATTTGGCCCATTATATTCAAACTTCAAATTAACAAATACACACCTTTCTTCACCCTTTTTGGTTGGCCAGTTGTCCTCTTCCTGCACTGACCTGTGACAGACATTTTACAAACTTAAAATTCCACTGGCATGCGTTAAGTTGAATAAAACATTGTTCAAACCCTTCGATCCCCATCCAAGCAGATATGGTCCTGATATGCCCCTTATAACTTTTATACTATAGATTTTTAAACTATAGATTTCCAGTTATACCAGCTCAAATGGTTGCATCATAAAGTCTTGTAAACCTGCTATTCTTCACCATGTACACTATGGTTTCTGCCCCAACATCCCAAAAGACAGTTCAATCCCAGAGACTGGCGAAGTGCATTTAACCAGCCGTTTAGAAAAAAAACAAGCAGCAAACACCACTAAATCTTATGGAATTAACTGACAATATATAAAGTCACAACACCTTTGACGAAGCATTTTCAAAATGTCCTTAGGAAATCAATTTCCTTTTTATTACTTCTGAAATCAATTTATAAGACCATTATTGTGATAAAACAGTATGGTCAATCATTGACCAATTCATCCAAGAAGGAGGCCCACCAATGGTATGTTAAGTTATGCGTTGCAAGCTTGTAGATCAAATGGTGAAATTGAGTCAAAGTGTAATGCCTCAACTCACAATTATGAGGGGCCTTTTTTGGTGCGTCTTCAGTCCAAATACCATTTGAGCAACTTGTACAAGTTGGGAAACACATAATACTTAGAAGACCTCATTCTGTCCTCATTTTGTCAAGCTCAATAACCCATTTCAAGCTCTTAAAACATACCCTTCTTTCTCTTCTGGACAAGTGTTTTAGCAGGCAGAGTAGAGGTACTCTCTGTGTCTGGAGGGAAGAGAGAAACAATAGAATCAAATGTAGGGTAAAGTATCTGGTGCCTTCCTGCCCGGTGAGTGCAAAATAGAAAAAAGCACTTTAAGCATGAACTTTGTCAACAGACTGGTAAACCAGTGGATTAATAGAAGCGGGTGCGTAAACAATAGTGCCTGAAAGACTTAATTGTTTGAAACAATTGTTTGAAATTAAGAATACTTACTCTTGTCAACATCC
This sequence comes from Benthosema pterotum, assembly GCA_039105355.1. Taxonomy (NCBI): domain Eukaryota; kingdom Metazoa; phylum Chordata; class Actinopteri; order Myctophiformes; family Myctophidae; genus Benthosema; species Benthosema pterotum. Next base: position 40,711,632 of record CM076980.1, on the reverse strand, counting down.
TGCTGTCCAGCCTCAGAATAGCTGTTTGGGTCATTTAAATATCTTTCAAGGTCCATGGGTGGAGAGGGGGGCGGCTGTGCAGAGGCCTGCAGCCTGCCAGATACTGCAAAGTTTAGTATGCATTTGTCAGTTTACAGGAATGATGCCGATATTACATTGTTATATATTGGTTTATTGAAGGACATGCTGACAGTGAAATGCTACAAGACATCTATGACATCTGTGACAGCTATGATCACTGTCAAAACTACATTGTGGTAGCAGCCACATATTGATCTGCATGAATAGATTACGAGTGAACCATCAGGATTGTGGTCATTTTTTGTGATTACAAAACGGCATTGGACCCACATGATTACCCTGCCTGAGCCATCACAAGGATCCATTCAGCATCGTCAATCATGGCAGCAAATTTTAAATGAACTATTGGCTATTGAATCTCTTGATCCTTTCTTGAAAACTGTGGTGTGTGTTTCAAGAAAGTCCATATTAACTTCAGGCACTGCAATAACGTCTCATCTATTGCACTCCATGGCAAGTCTACTTTGACATTGAGAGGTTTTAAAACTCTGAACATACTTTTGATTGGACCCAGGCCACGCTTGTCGGAGGAGGAGGAGGAGGACTGTGGCAAAGCCTCACCGTTGGACGCCAGGCTCTCTAGGTTTAGGGGGAGAGGAGTAGAAAGTGATTAGTCAGAATGTTGGTGCATTATATTTTATACTTGGAGTACTGCTCTGTTTCTGAATGTTTAAACATCAGATGCAAATCATATGGCTGTGGTTTAAAGACAACTGGCAGTAGACAGTTCTTAACCATGTGTAATGGTACCATCTGGCTGTGTTTGTTTTAGGTTAGAAAAGGACTATTGACTATCGCATCTCTTCATCCTTCCTTGAAAACGGTGGTGTGTGTGTACATCAAGAAAGTCCATATTAACTTCAGGCACTGCAATAACGTCTCATCTATTGCACTGCATGGCAAGTCTACTTTGACATTGAGGTTTTAAAACTCTGAACATACTTTTGATTGGACCCAGGCCACGCTTGGAGGAGGAGGAGGAGGACTGTGGCAAAGCCTCACCGTTGGACGCCAGGCTCTCTAGGTTTAGGGAGAGAGGAGTAGAAAGTGATTAGTCAGAATGTTGGTGCATTATATTTTATACTTGGAGTACTGCTCTGGTTCTGAATGTTTAAACATCAGATGCAAATCATATGGCTGTGGTTTAAAGACAACTGGCAGTAGACAGTTCTTAACCATGTGTAATGGTACCATCTGGCTGTGTTTGTTTTAGGTTAGAAAAGGACCATTGACTATCGCATCTCTTCATCCTTCCTTGAAAACGGTGGTGTGTGTGTACATCAAGAAACTCCATATTAACTTCAGGCACTGCAATAACGTCTCATCTATTGCACTGCATGGCAAGTCTACTTTGACATTGAGAGGTTTTAAAACTCTGAACATACTTTTGATTGGACCCAGGCCACGCTTGGAGGAGGAGGAGGACTGCGGCAAAGCCTCACCGTTGGACGCCAGGCTCTCTAGGTTTAGGGGGAGAGGAGTAGAAAGTGATTAGTCAGAATGCTGGTGCATTATATTTTATACTTGGAGTACTGCTCTGGTTCTGAATGTTTAAACATCAGATGCAAATCATATGGCTGTGGTTTAAAGACAACTGGCAGTAGACAGTTCCTAACCATGTGTAATGGTACCAGCTGGCTGTTTGTTTTAAGTTAGAAAAGGACTATTGACTATCGCATCTCTTCATCCTTCCTTGAAAACGGTGGTGTGTGTAGATCAAGAAAGTCCATATTAACTTCAGGCACTGCAATAACGTCTCATCTATTGCACTGCATGGCAAGTCTACTTTGACATTGAGAGGTTTTAAAACTCTGAACATACTTTTGATTGGACCCAGGCCACGCTCGTCGGAGGAGGAGGAGGAGGACGACTGTGGCAAAGCCTCACCGTTGGACGCCAGGCTCTCTAGGTTTAGGGGGAGAGGAGTAGAAAGTGATTAGTCAGAATGTTGGTGCATTATATTTTATACTTGGAGTACTGCTCTGGTTCTGAATGTTTAAACATCAGATGCAAATCATATGGCTGTGGTTTAAAGACAACTGGCAGTAGACAGTTCTTAACCATGTGTAATGGTACCATCTGGCTGTGTTTGTTTTAGGTTAGAAAAGGACCATTGACTATCGCATCTCTTCATCCTTCCTTGAAAACGGTGGTGTGTGTGTACATCAAGAAAGTCCATATTAACTTCAGGCACTGCAATAACGTCTCATCTATTGCACTGCATGGCAAGTCTACTTTGACATTGAGAGGTTTTAAAACTCTGAACATACTTTTGATTGGACCCAGGCCACGCTTGGAGGAGGAGGAGGAGGAGGAGGACTGCGGCAAAGCCTCACCGTTGGACGCCAGGCTCTCTAGGTTTAGGGGGAGAGGAGTAGAAAGTGATTAGTCAGAATGTTGGTGCATTATATTTTATACTTGGAGTACTGCTCTGGTTCTGAATGTTTAAACATCAGATGCAAATCATATGGCTGTGGTTTAAAGACAACTGGCAGTAGACAGTTCCTAACCATGTGTAATGGTACCAGCTGGCTGTTTGTTTTAAGTTAGAAAAGGACTATTGACTATCGCATCTCTTTATCCTTCCTTGAAAACGGTAGTGTGTGTAGATCAAGAAAGTCCATATTAACTTCAGGCACTGCAATAACGTCTCATCTATTGCACTGCATGGCAAGTCTACTTTGACATTGAGAGGTTTTAAAACTCTGAACATACTTTTGATTGGACCCAGGCCACGCTCGTCGGAGGAGGAGGAGGACTGTGGCAAAGCCTCACCGTTGGACGCCAGGCTCTCTAGGTTTAGGGGGAGAGGAGTAGAAAGTGATTAGTCAGAATGTTGGTGCATTATATTTTATACTTGGAGTACTGCTCTGGTTCTGAATGTTTAAACATCAGATGCAAATCATATGGCTGTGGTTTAAAGACAACTGGCAGTAGACAGTTCCTAACCATGTGTAATGGTACCAGCTGGCTGTTTGTTTTAAGTTAGAAAAGGACTATTGACTATCGCATCTCTTCATCCTTCCTTGAAAACGGTGGTGTGTGTAGATCAAGAAAGTCCATATTAACTTCAGGCACTGCAATAACGTCTCATCTATTGCACTGCATGGCAAGTCTACTTTGACATTGAGAGGTTTTAAAACTCTGAACATACTTTTGATTGGACCCAGGCCACGCTCGTCGGAGGAGGACTGTGGCAAAGCCTCACCGTTGGACGCCAGGCTCTCTAGGTTTAGGGGGAGAGGAGTAGAAAGTGATTAGTCAGAATGTTGGTGCATTATATTTTATACTTTGAGTACTGCTCTGGTTCTGAATGTTTAAACATCAGATGCAAATCATATGGCTGTGGTTTAAAGACAACTGGCAGTAGACAGTTCTTAACCATGTGTAATGGTACCATCTGGCTGTGTTTGTTTTAGGTTAGAAAAGGACTATTGCATCTCTTCATCCTTTTTTGAAAGCTGTGTTGTGTGCATGTCAAAAAACTCCATATTAACTATTAGTTAGCCACTGCAATAATGTCTCTTCGTTTACACTCCATGGCAAGTCTACTTTGACTTTTAAAGTCTACTTTGACTTTAAACGTTTTAAAACTGCTCATACCTTGAATTTGATCCACTGCATCGTCGGTGGAGGCAACAGAGTCAGCTCTATCCACATGCAATCTGTCATAGTCTGAAACAATAGAATCAAATGTAGGATTAAAGTATCTAGTGCTTTCCTGCCCCATGAGTGCAAGATTGAAATAAGCGGTAACATGTTCAAACATCACCTAGTCTAGTTCTAATTCTGTATTATGCAATTTTGTGTTACATTTCTTTTCCTGACCACATTAATGAACATTTTATACAAATATCCAGTTGAATGTTTAATATCCAATGAATGTTTATACAGTTAATTGTTCTTTCGGGCACTATTATTTTCCAGTCTGTTGACCAACTTCATGCTTAGAGTGTGTGGATGTTATTTTAGTGGCTTGATCAGCACCGTTATTTGATGTGACCAGAACAGGAAGTTGGAATGGATTATGTCTTTAATTACATTATGGAGTTGTCATGCTTTCAGTTGCCAAAGACTGTGGAAAAAGTACACAGAACACCTGGGTGACTGCTCTTGAAACTGTGGTGTTTCCTGATAATTTTAGAGAACTCCTTTTTATCATGGCCACTTCAGTTCATTCCCACCTTATCAAAAATGAATCGGGCAATCCCTGTCACAATCACCACAGCATAAATACACCTGCGAGCCGTCACTTACCTGTTCCTACTACTGAACTTTAAGCAAAGCAGCAGAAGGCGTGGTCCATTACTAATGAAAAGCTTAGTGAGCAGGCTGTGCAGCTATATATATATGTATATATTATACATCTCTTGGCAAACAACAATTCATAAACAACTTACTTGTAATAAGATGCTCATAAACCTTTTTCATTTTGCTGAGAAATGCTTTAACAGGGTCATCTCCACCACCACAGAGAAACGTGACCACCTCCGCCTGTGGGGTACGCCCTTTGGTTGTTCTCATTAAAAACAGAACGGGGTGGTACCCCACCTCTTGCAATTGAGCAAGCTACAAAGAAAGAAAAAACAAAAATTAAATGAAAATAAAGATGCCAACACATAGATAGGCATGAGATAGACAAACTTTGCAGCTATGCTACCTACAAAAATGATGTAGACTATTTCACACAAATAGCCCCTTCTTTGAGTGCTGCAACTTGGCACATTCCTGTGGGTCTGGATAGTTGCACCACTCACTTCACCGGGTGTGATATCAACCATTTGTTTATCCAATGCTTGATGATCAGTGACAAGCAGGAACAGATTGGTTCCAATTGTACACCCTTTGCTAGGACCTGGCTAGCTCTGGTCCATAACATCACTGCTTCTATGATTCTGCCTTGCAGTGGAGCTCTGAGAAAGAATGTAATCTCTGGCCAGAATGTGTGATATTTTGACACCGAGGAAAGTACTCCCAATGAAGGTTTTCTCTTGGCAATATTGATAGAGGGTGCAACTCCTGGTTATTTTTCTGATGAGAAAGAATCGCATTCTGCCCAAAAAGTCAATTTTATCTGTGCGATAGGGGCTCAGATTGTTTCCACTAAGGTCACAAGGACACAAGTCGTTTGTTTTGGTGAGTAGGTAAAACATTATTTGCATTTCACTCTAGAAGAGAGGCTGGTCAGAGGTCTATCCGAGAGATCACTCTTTTACAGATCTTCAAGTCTACTATTTAAATATGACTTCTACAAAGTGAGTATGGACAATCTGGAGCCCAATGAAAACAAACCATAGTACCTACACCAAATGTAACAATAAAAAATGAAATCAATAAACATGTTTTCCTTTTTAAAGTTATTAAAGGAAATAGTCCTACCTTTAGAGTGCACTGTTTCACAAGTCTGGCACCGTTGCGGTGCTTGACCGTGTTCTCTTTAAGTTTGCTGTCCACCTTGTCCTTAAATGTGTTCCCTTTTAGGACAGTGAAGCACGAGGCGCAAGTCTTGCGACTTGCGCCGTTCTGGTGGCCACAGCCCTCCTTTGGGCAGGGGATTTTTTTCCCAAGAGGCATTCCTACAGAGCAAAATAAATAGAAAATAGAGAATAGTTTTGACAAAAAAATAACTCAATACTTCTAATTCATGTGCATCAAATTATGGGATACCGTAACATTAGCCTCAAGCACTATCACCATGGGTATACAGCTGACAGAACATCCTGGTATTCCTGAGCATAACCCAAGTAAAAATGACTGGAACTACTTAATATTGACCAAAACCAGAACAGAACTCCCACCACGGGACTCTGGCAATCAATTAATACAGTTGAAACCACTACATTAATGGACATCGTTTCATACAACTTAAGTTCAAAAATCCAGACTATCCCTTTAACGTCAGTAGAAATATACCTGAACCCCAATTGTATTAGTAACTTTATTCTCAACAAAATACACTACAAGAACCACTATTGAGAAAAGAAACGGGCGAGCGTGTTTTAAGGAGACCTTTCTGGTTACTGTAAGGCGTTGCTGATTATAACTAATTACAAACAATTTCAACGTTTGCAAGAGCTTTCAAACCCTTAAGACACACATGAAACGTTCGCACAAGAATTTGCGGTTGGTAGCCTGCTAGCCTGGCCCCTCCACTGCTTTGCTACATCACATGTGGAGACACCTAAAAGGTTCATCTCATTTATAGGCCGCCATGGCGAACAAATTAGGTTCAGAGCGTTATAGTAGACGCAAACTCAATTAACTTCATGGGGCCAAATAGAAGCTCTTCTCAATGGAGATAACAAATAGGGACAAACCCTGGAGTAGGCAAAAATGCTTACTTGTGACGATACAATATTTTTTAAAATAGTCATGTTGCAAACGTGGCCTAGAATGGCTCAGATTCGCGTGACGCTTGTTCAAAACGATGCATTTCCAACTCCAGTTTTTCCCCTTTCAGGCTGCATGAACAGCCGCTCGAGCGCAATGTTTCTGACGCCTCAATGTCGCAACTCTTCTACTAGATGGCCCTGGTCCTACCTAGTTTTGGAACTTGAGAGAACTACTCATCTAGAGTTGCAAATTGCAGCTAAGACGTACAATAAGATAGAACTATTTTACAAATGTAGACGATTTCACACCGTTTGCCGTTTGTTAAACTAGGTAAATGGCAGGCGACTCGCATTCAAAAATAAATCGGCCTTGATTCTTGGCAGTAGCCTACAATACACCAACGCTGCGCGAACAGGCTTCAGCGTGGATTACAGGCCCAGCCGCCCACGAAATCAGTCCCAACTCCAATGTAAAAAAAACAACAACAAGAACATCGATACCCGAGTTTGTACTTGATATATAATTTCAAGTAATTGCTCAACATATCATCTTACCTTGCAAATATGGCGATAGCGCTTGTTTTTTCTTCCTGCTGCGGCTGCCTGTCTGCCTGCTCTGCGAAGTGAAGTCTGCGTGCGAGTCCAAAGGCAGGTGCGAAGTTGATCGACTGATTGTGAGACTTGCCAGCTCACTATCCCATTGGCTGAAGTCAATTGGCAGCACACCCCCTAGCCCTCTCTCCCGCTGTGTGTGTGTGTGTGTGTGTGTGTGTGTGTGTGTGTGTGTGTGTGTGTGTGTGTGTGTGTGTGTGTGTGTGTGTGTGTGTGTGTGTGTGTGTGTGTGTGTGTGTGTGTGTGTGTGTGCGCGCGCGCGCGCGCGCGCGAATACACTAAATTTAAGCGTCTGGGCTTGAAGCATTGTAGAAAACCCCATCTGTGTGGTTTATTACAATTAAATTAAAACATTTGAATAATAATAATAATATTAATAATAATAATAACAATAATATTGAGGCTAATAATAATACTACTAATAATAAGACTAATAATAATAACAAATTACCCTTAGTAATGGATTGATGGAGGCAGACAGACAAGGCAGACAGACAAGGCAGACAGACAGACAGACAGACAGACAGACAGACAGACAGACAGACAGACAGACAGACAGACAGACAGATAGATTAAGGCAGACAGACACACAGACAGGCAGACACACACACACACACACACACACACACACACACACACACACACACACACACTCCAATTACAAAACGGATTCTGAATCAGCGTTGAAAAGTAAGTCAGAAAACACTTCTTTCACGTTTTTCTGGTGTTTTTTTTAGAAACGATGTTTCGTGACCTCCAGTGTTTTCCGTGACCTTTAGGGGTTAACAGTGTTAGAAAAAAAAGGGACCAAGACCATCTGACCTGGCTATACTCCAACATGGATAGGGAGTTGGAATGGATTTTTTTAAAATCTCTAAAGGCGTTTTTATGGCCGTCAAGGTCAAAAAAATACAATTCGCTAAGTGGGCGTAGCGAAACCGTACTTTCCCGACATCGGAGAGCGACGGGAGGGGCACCATTGGATTCAGCGTGAAAAATCCTTTCCGATGACATGTCACTCGGACACTTTACGCATAGTTTAAAAATCGACCCTTTTACACCAATTAGCGTGCCAATTAAGCACTTCCCGAGGTCGGAGAGCAACGGGAGTGGCACTATTGGATTCAGCTTCAAAAAGTAAGTCAAGAATCGTCCTATTCGTTTTGAAAAAAAGTAAAGTTGTTTGGGCATATGTTTAAACGTACTTGGCCCCGCCCATAAGTGTCGGAGGGGGGAGTAATGCAGGTGCACGCGTTCAGCTCGTAGAGACGCACGCGTTGATATGTGTTTCCTCGCACACGGTCGCACCACTCAAAAGTTAGGTTTTTGACTTTGACTGGCTGTAGCTCCGCCCCCAAAGGTCAACATGTGGAGCTTTTGGGCTCTCCGAGTCCGTCTTGACGAGACGAACAGTTTGGTGTATGGCACTTGTCTGTGTGACACTTTCTTCATATTGATCTCCACTTTCAGGGAGGTATTGGAGTTGTAAACCCTAACCCCATATTGAAGGCCAAGTTGAATTTTAAAAATTCTGAGATTCTCTTATAGGCTTATCGGCCTCTTTGAGTGAAGCACTATGACGCTGACCCCACGTGTCTCTGACCTTCCGTTGCCAAGTTATAGAGCAAAACGTGAAAAAAAACGGGATTTTTTGCTGCCCTGGCCGTGTAACGCGGACTCTCGCGGACAATGACGTCTGACTCAGTTTTCCATGGCCTTTCAGGGAAAAAATAGGATAAAAATCCTTCTCACCCAAAACATAGTCAAAATGGCACTTCCTGTTCAACAAACGGCGATTTAAAGCACTTCCTGTGCTCCGATTTCAAAACGAACAATGGATCCTGAATCAGCGTCGAAAAGTAAGTCAGAAAACACTTCTTTCATGTTTTTCTGGTGTTTCTCTTTTAAAACGTGTTTCGTGACCTCCAGTCTTTTCCATGACCTTAACGGGTTAACGGTGTCAGAAAAAATCGGGCCCAAGACAATCTGACCTGGCTATACTCCAACATGGATGGGGAGTTGGAACAGATTTTTAAAAAAATCTCTAACAGCATTTTTATGTTCGTCATAGTCCAAAAATTGCAATTCGCTAAGTGGGCGTGGCAAAACGGTACTTTCCCGATGTCTGAGAGCGACGAAAGTGGTACCGTTGGATTCAGCGGGAAAAATACCTTCCGATGACATGTCACTCCGATACTTTGCGTGTACTTTGAAAATTAACCTCACAGGGAGGGGCGATGGCTAAACTCAACCCCTTCCCTGAACCTAATCTCACAGGGTCTATGCCTGAGCCTAACCCTGACCCTCAGCCTAACCTCACAGAGTCTATGCGCAAAGTCGAAGCCACGCCACATTAATTACAAAAATATGTGTTTGCCATGAGTGGGACTTGAACCTGCTGCCACATGTTAATAGCTTGTACATCTGTTCTTTGTGTCAACCTATCATGGTGCTTCCCTGGATCCTCTACACAGCTGGATAGATGGGCACGACAGCTCATATAAACCTTGACAAGAAGAGAACTCTTACCCCAGTCAAAAACTAACCATTGTAATATGTTATGACACTAACAACACAGTTTTGGAGTGTTAATTTACATGCTCATTACTGGAAAACATAATGGCATTGTTGCAATAATATTACTGACCAACACCAACTGTATTTGCTGTTGATTTGTTTCGTGAGAAAAAAAATGTTGTGAATAATCTGGCACCTCAAAGAATCATTTAGGTATCCCTGACCTCTTACCTGGTGTCATTGTACTTATGTACATGTATAATACTGTAATGATCAGATGCAATGAATATGTAATCAACATATATAAACTGTACTGTAAGATTAACCTCATTCTGAGGGCTGTTGACACCTCCATTGCTCAATATAATTTCTGAAATTATGAAATCCATTGTTTAAGACTGACCTGAAGGTTTCTGGAAAAACTTCAAACAATTACGCATGCACGCACACACTAAATTTCCAATGAGCTTTATTGGCAGATTGGCATGAGGAAACAAATATTTACAATAACAACAGTTTACAAGGACAAAGTATACACCGTTGGAGGGGGTACAGAACTAAACAATTGCATTACATTGCATACAGCAGCTTTATGCAGTTACTTTGGTATAATTGACAGCATTTTTCTCACAACTATTCAGAGAACTTAGTATATAGTAGACACAGTTAACATCAATCATATATTTGTCAGTCAGCGTAACTAGGCCTAGTAGTCCTAGGCCTACGACTACCACAAAAACTAAGATTTCCACAAAAGTTTAGTCAAAATTTATTACAAAAATATAACCTGTTGGTTGACCTTTTAATTTTAACTTGTCAAAGGGGTCAATATAGTACAGCCTTCAGACACAAGTATCACCTTTCAGGGGTGGACATGGTTCTCTTTTTTTGCTCTTAATTAACCATCTCCAGCCTAAGGAGGGTTACCCATGAACACCGGAGAGCAGATCACAAGAAAATAAAAATTTCCCACCCATCTGTACCGTTCCGGTTTCACATTGTGGCACTTTGAGTAGTTAGTCAGGAAGTTATCGGTACAGGTAAAGTCATGCTGTTGCTGCCTATGGACCTTATTCACACAGGATAGCTGGAAATCCAACACCATGTTATAGTTTATGTACGTGCTTAACATGCATATACATGCATGCACACTGGCATGGTCACAAGCACAGTAGCACACGCAAGGCTCAACCACCCAATTGTGTTAACTGTAAAGGTCAAGTCTACAGTGGGCCAAAATAGAAAAATTAGTACAAGTTTACAGGGACTTCACAGAGTAAAAAAAAATCTTCAAAGAACAGCTCTAATAGTAATTAAATATCATCCCGTAGGCCAAAGATAATTAATTTACAGGCCTGATTTTGCCCCTGGGCCTTGAATTTAACATTGTGGCCTACAGGAACTGGTCGGTGGGTCCATGGGAGGCCAGCAGTCCCTGTGAGGCTGCAAAACTATAGATCCAGTCAGACAGAGTTGTCTGAAAAGCTGCCTCACAGCGACATAGAATGCGCAAATTGACTGGTGCTGGGCTAAAATGAACTTCAGAGGGTAGGGGATAGGAGCGTGTACACCGCAGGTAACAAAAGACTGCTTTATTAATACCCTGTAATTTCCAGACTATAAGCCGCAACTTTTTTCACATGCTTTGGACCCTGCGGCTTATACAACGGTGCGGCCAATCTATGGATTTTTACTTTTTCTAAATTAGCACCACTTAATTAATAAGTCATGGTCATTTTGATCTGTGTTTTGCCTGTTTTGTTTGCGAAAATCCATCCTGGAATAGTGGACAAAACCAAAAGAAATCTTTAGTTCTGGGTTCTGTGAGGTGAAAATGTTGTCAAATGGTGGTCTGTAGCTCAAATGCTGAATAAATAGTGGGCCCTGGGATGAAAAAGTTTGAAAACCACTGCTCTAACATAAAGCTTGTTGTCTGGTGCGGCTTATAGTCAGGTGCGGCTTCTACATGGAAAAATCAGTATTGTGCCCCAAATTTAGCAGGTGCGGCTTATATTCAGGTGCGGCTTATAGTCCAGAAATTACGGTACATACATTTTTCGATCTAGATCTTTATCAGGATGACCTAATGAAGATCTACATCAGGGGTTATCAACCGCTGGTCTGGGGACCACCAGTGGTCCCTGAGAAAGTTCCAGGTGGTCCTCAGCTAAATTGGTTAAGCAGATGTAACTCTTGGGAATGTAAAAATGAAACAATTTGGTTTCATTTTTACACTATCAAGAGAAATAAAATATTCATCATCTTAATTAACCCAAGTCTACACAACTAGCAGATTAATGGCCATATTGATCTGTATGTTAATTTGCCTTTTTTGTTTCCCAAATCCAGCCTGGAATTGTGTACAAAAGCAAAAGAAATCTTTAGTTTTTGGGTCTGTGGGGTTAAAATGTCATCAAATGGTGGTCCGTGGCTCAAATGCTGAATAAATGGTGGGCCCTGGGATGAAAAAGGTTGAAAACCCCTGATCTACTTGAACAAACATTGCCATTGTATTAATAAAGATAGTCTTTTGATATCTGCAAAGATCGGGAGCATTTATTTAGTAAGCAATGTTTCTGCCCTTCGACCTTCCTAAGGCATAGTATAAGGTCAAAGGACAGAATTTTGCTTACTAAAATGTCTTGATCCAGCAAGTGGCAGTGTGTGGGTCTCTCTGAAACATCCACTTTATCGCCTACGCATGTGCTAAATAATATAGTGAGTCGAGTGTGCGGAAGTCTTCCTGTCAATAGTTACCTGCAGAACAAGTCTAGCATTACGTCACAGAGATAAAACTCCTCTGAGGGTGAGAGCCCAACAACAAGGATGATGTGCACCAATCAACAATGAGCTACATAAGTGATCTCACCAGGACAAAGTAATCAAAATTAACCACACTAGAGGAAGTGAAACCATCTCAACGCATAATTATAAGAAAGCATAATAGGACAGAGCATGGGAACACACAAAAGGTGGCCAGTCAAGTCCCGGTCCCATCAGTTTTTGCTTTCTTGGTGTCATCCTACTCGTCCTCAGAGTCTGAAAATTCAGACTCTGAATGTAGGAAGTCAAGTTCCTCCTCCACTGGTTCAACAAGACTGTTGGTCATGACATCTATGTATTGCTCCCTAGTGCGCCTCTTAAGATGTCTCAGCTGCATCTTCTTTCTCCTTATGATGCACGCGAGGCCACTTCTTGCATCCTCCGATAGATGTCCTAAACAAAAGACCAATGTGTCATTTACATATAGGCATCTTTCACTGTTTCGCACCAGATTCAAAAGCTAAAGAGCTGAGTAGCCCCACCCCTTTCATGACATCGCCCGCAGGCCAGAAAGCATTCCCCATTCATTTTCCTCAGACTATTCCAAAATGATTTATATAAAGACAATTACGCCACAGACAAAGGCAACTCGGGTCGTGACAAATCATGACAACAAACAATGTTTTGGAAGAATCAAATAATTTGCAAGAAGAAGAACAAAACGTGTTGTATCCTGCCATGTCTTCCATCTATTTTTGTGCAGGGCGGGGGCTGTTCAGCTCCATTGAAACATGACACAAAAACTACAAATAGTGGAAGTGCATATATACTTGGCCACATACCTTCACTCTGATGGAGAGAAACTGCAGACAAAACACTGGCTCTTCTCTTCAGAACACCCCAGTGCTGCCTCATCTCTCTCAGGAGGATGGCCTTCTCTTCTTTGAGCCTCCTCACTGCCATGCTCTGGTTGAACACCTGTCTTTTGGTGCTGAAATCAACAGGCCCTGTAATGCATAGATATGGATGTTTGATTGATTACACTGCACAAAGACTGTACTGTAGATATAGATCTCATTTGTCATTCATGTATCAGTATTAAATCAACTATATGGAATATAGTTTTAGTATAGTATACAGTATATTAGTAACTCTATACTGGTATAACTGTCAGCTGTTTCCTCTCTGTCTTGGATAATATCTGATCGACAACCCTACAAGGCAACACACATGCCAATCTGCTATTTCCCATTTTGCAGTCCAGACACTGGTTTAACTAGCTAAATGCATACCACTCTGTGAAAGTTGCCATGGCCAGGGATGATCGGTGACAAGGACACTGTCGAAGCTCAGGGCTTGATCAGGAACCATCAGGTTGTACTCCTCCACCGCGAGCTTCAACGCCGTCTTCTCTTGTCTTAGTTTCTGCCGAATTCTATGGCGTCCTTTGTTGCTGTCTGAGTAGAAATAACAATTCATGGCTGAGTTCACACAGGCACTTGGGTTATGCCTTCGTGAGCATCTGTATACAGTACAGTCAGAGAGGCCTATAATGTAAACTTACCATTTTTATCATAGAGGCGTTGGTTCCTGGATTTAATACTGCTGGTGAGGGCCTCAATCTTCTGACACAAAGTGTGCAGTGTGCCTTGATGTTCGGTTGCTGATTCACCTTAAAAACAATTAATTAATGTCAATTTAATCCATACTATAATTAGGGACATGTCTGTCTGAATGAATGACTGAGACCGGTCCTTCCTGGCTCCACCAATCTTCCCCCTCCACGATCGCAGCATGTGTTGATATCAGAACTATATATATATATATATATATATATATATATATATATATATATATATATATATATATATATATATATATATATATATATATATATATATATATATATATATATATATATATATACGCTTTAAACACAACACACGCAGTTTCCTAGCTGTTTTAAGTAGCAAGGACTATTTAGATCATCTCAGCCATGAAGAACAACGCAGATATGTGGAGAAACTAAAGTGTTGGGCACTAGTGATCCGTATTTAGCTCCTGCGGCTGTTTTTTAGCCTTTAAATACAAGTACTTCGCTGCCCGAACTCGATCCAGGTGATGCCCCCATACATCTGGTGGAGAATCCGTTCCCACACCACACCACCGCCAAGACGAAGGTGCGGCCCAAAAGCACAGACAGCCATCTGCACCTCCAGTCAGGCTTCATTAATGTCCACAGAAACAGCTACTATCAGATTTATCACCACGTTCCTGGGCACGCTTGCTTTGCCACAACTGTTTTCCCATGATAAAGTATAGCCTACTCAGAACTACATTAAAGCAGTCAGATACTTACGTGACCATCATCATTGGTCATTAATCTATTACTTCACTTTACCCACACTGTTATGATCTCTTAATTCACTTTACGCTGTACATCATTTGGTGTTCATATATTCACAACGGGCAAGGTTCTAGTTTTAAAAAATGAATAAAATATTTGTGGTTTAACACAGACCATGTTTATCATGTTCTTACCATCTGCCCAGTCTTTTATATCTTGGACATATTGCTCAACATCATGGTCCTGCAGTTGAAGTTGTAGCTTCAGTTTCTCCAGGTCTGCCAGCTTTGTATCTAAGACTTTAGATGTCTGAAATTACAAATACCATTACACAAGAGATTGTGTTAAAATTAATTTGATGTTTTTCGTCAATGGTTTTCAATCATTTTTGTATTAAGGTCCAGTCTTTATTTAGCATTTGGGCACAGCACCACTATTTGATGAGAATAAGTCTCTCTAACTTTGCTGAGGACCACCTGGAACCCTCTCAAGGACTGGTTGAGAAGCAAGCACTGTTGCAGCATGCACCATGCACATGAATGCATGCATGTATTCACAGAATAACAGTTTACCTTGTGGTATCTTTGTGACAGAGAATGTGCCATGTTTCCACATTTCTGGTCATTCCACCTCATGGCCAAAAGAGTCAGCATGTCATTGCGGCCTGCAAATACACAGATTGGAGTTCTGCAACCGTTCTTACAACCATGTTATTCACGCTACATTATATACAAATATGCAATTATAGAGCACCTTCTTTGGACATGTGCTTTGTTGTTACTGCAATTCTGGAAAGAAATGCATTGCACTGCTCCACTTCTTCTCCGAGTGTTGATCCAGCACCGTCCTGATACGCACCACTCCATTTCACCTGGAGAGAGAATACAAAAATATCCATTAAATTGCATTCAAAACAGCACACGACTTTAGCAAAACTACATGCCATTTAATATTATTTGATATAAAAATGCACTGCTAATTAGCATAAGCTGTACAGCAACACATGCCAACCTGAGGCAGTTCTTTAGCAAAAAAGAAAAGAAAAAAAGAAAAGAAAAACTAAAACAGTGTGGGTGCATGAGATATGTCTCTACAACTCTTATTGCTAAACACGGGGGAGGGAAATTTGACAAAACACCTGTCTGGAAACTGCCTTGACAGCATTAAATATCAGTTACTCTCCTTACGGGAGTGTCAGATAATTTATATTTAGATTAACCACCCAGTAAGCATGGTCAGGACTGTGACAAATTAGTGACGTCTTGATGGTCTGGCCTCAATCTGACTCTCTTCGATTCATCCAGGGACATCCGTTTTTAGTGGTCAGGATTGGTGTTGGTTGAAATCAGGTGATATTACTAGGGGAGATTTGACTAGTCCTGAATTACTTTGATCTGGGCACAATAGAAACATCACTAATTTGTCATGGTCCTGGCCGTGTTTACTGGGCAGCATCACACAGTTTTATACTAACCTCACATTTGTAGTCATGCGCTTTAGCATGGACAACTGAGAGGAAGGGCCGCATGTTCTGAAGGGGCCGGAGGTATGGACAGCTGGCACACACTTTCTGGAGGTATGGCCAGTACTTGCATGCAACGTCCATACAAAAGAACGTGACGTCATGCTGACATGCCACCTGCTGCTGCAAAAACATGGGGTATGCATAAATTTCACCCCTAAACATGTTTAATGCAGACAGCAAGACACCATGTCTGCAGACAGCCAGCTCTAGGCCCTCCTCATCGATACGGCTTCTGGACCGCTCAGAAGTTTCTCGGGCTGCAGACCACTCCCCGCCACAAACACCCCGTCCAGAGACCTGCATGGTATAAAATATAGATAAAAGACATACCTACGATGAACAGTTGAGAATTTAGGTACAATATAGATGGCGGAAATACATGGCATTACTTAGCCAATTTTGGACTGATGCTAATTCTAAAAAACAACTTCTAAAATCATGATGCATGTTTTTGAAAAAGCGGTTCCAGTTGAGAATAGTTAAAACATCAATGGGGCTTCCGGCCCCAAGAATAATTTAAGCTCCAGGATCTTTATTTTGGGAAAGTTCAGTGAGCTTGTTGATTCTCAGTGAATACATTGAATGCTGATCAAAAGAGAGCCCTGAAAATGGGATTTAACACTTATTACTACTACTTACATGTTTGACTTTAGTGTGGATATCATCCACAAACTTGGACACATGTTCATCACTGGCGATGAATGCATCCCCAAAAATGGACTGATCCTTGGATCTTAAAAAAAAAAGATAAAGAAAAAAAAATCAAGTCCAAGGCATTGCCAGACAGATAACAGAGGATCTCTCAAACATTCATGGCAATATAGTGGGGAATGTTAGTCAGACTACGGTAGGGTTACAAAAATGTACAACTGATTATACTGATCCTTGATATTAATAGTGTGGATGTGTAAACTACCTTGCTGTACTCCTAAACCGGTAGTGCTTGCGGTTTCCATCTACAGAGACGGCAAGCATTGCTGGGGTGCATGCAGGACAACAAAATGGTTCATCCTTGCAGAGGGAATCAGTTTCATGTCGAATATGAGCCCATTCAAAAAATGATTTTTGAAAGGCATCAGGTGAAATGTTCCCAGACTAGAAAAACAGCAGCAGAAAAACAACGGTTTAACAGAAATGTTCATAACTAAACACTAACAATTTTACAATGCTTGAAGCATAGATCAAAGAAATTACTTACACGGCCAAAACGAAGCGTCTTTTTCTCAAGCCCTCGAAGAAATGCCTGTAGTGACAGCCCTGGTGATGCCATCTTCAGCTCCTCAAATGTGTAAAACAAGTCTGTTTCATAGACCGTTGCGAAGTTGAGGGTGGCTGGCCAGTAACCATTTTTTAACAGGTCATCAACTCCTGCATCCCACGTAGCCTGGCATCCATCGCAGGTAAGATGTGGCATGTTGAGATCATACCGACCTACAAATAACATGCACATCCACCGTTATGTTCATGCTGAACTGCAATAGAAATCACTGGTTTGACTTTGTAGGAACAGCAACAAATAATAATAATCCAGATTATGGCTTAATAAGTGTTGCACCCGTTAGTACTAGATGAACTGTAGAATAGCTGAACATCATTTTCAAACAGAATATACCATTGTTTGTGATCAAAGCCACGTCCTTCCCTTTCCTGGTGTTCAACAACTCTGGTGGACAACCGCAGAGTTGTGCAGGCAAGTCAATGGGCAGGAATCGCTCTAAAAGAGAATTGTCATTAGCAAAATCAAATCAAAGCAATCTACGCTCCCTTCTCTACTTATGTTGGTTATGTCAATGGAATATAGTAGTACTATAGTAGTATGTTTGATTTTTTAATGTCACCATTAACAGGATGATGTTTATATCATACTGTAATATTATACCGGTGCTTTAGATTCGTTTTATGTAGACAGATGCTTAAGTGGTACCTCCTACTATTACTGAAAAGATAGGTGTACTTATGTGACCAATGATTATTGACTAGTGTTCATTCATTTTGAAAGTGTACTTATAAGTTACTTTAGATAACTGTGTTTGCTAATGTAACTTACCACAGGGTCTAATCACCATATCCACAACACAACTGGTGGGAGGTAGTGGTCTGAAGAAACCACCAGTCATGCCTTCTCTGTTGTGGAGGACGAGGGACTTGTGCCGGCTGATATCGCATTCAGCACAGAAGAATGGGCATGGGAGGCAGTCTCTACATCTGACAGCTGCTGTCTTGTTTCGACACTGACTGCAGATGCGCGATGCTACATTCTCCTGTGCCAAGATGCTGTTCAACAGGGATGGTCTCATCGCCCTCCACCTTTCGGAGAAAAGCAAGTTCCTAGTGCTCCAATCGTCCTTGGCCATTGGCGCAGTTTTGGGCACCTCTTCTGCTTCTTCATCAGAGCTCATCTGGTACTCCAGGAGATCTTGCAGAAGACTTGCTATAATAATAAAAATAATAATGTGTAAATTCCCAATGCAAATTATGTCAATTTCTCATGCAGACAACACATGACCATGAGCATTTTGCAGATACAATATAAACACCATAAAAACTGTTGAAAGACCTACCATCAGGGGTTGTCTCTGAGGCAGTCCCAGGATCCAAGCATGCCTCCGTACTGGTACTGGGTTGGGCGGACTCAGAATGACATGGCTTTGCTGTAAAGAAGAATGGACAGACAAGAAGATACGTTTTAACAGTACTTTATTCTGTAACAAAATTAGTTTCAGTCTCAGGTCTCTGCTTTCCTGTTGAGATGTTAAGATAAGCTCTGACTATTGTTTCTGACCCATCGCATGTATTGCACAGAGAGTATGAGCTAATGGCATCTGGCAGGAGGTATAGAACTGCAAGGTGTGTGTATACAATAGGTTAAACATTAAACACTCATTGCTATTGAGGACATTGAAATCTGTTGTCATGTCCGAATTGGTCCGAATTGATTACATGAGAGCTTAAATGGAAAAAAAGATTGCTATCCCTTTTGGAGTGTTTGTGTTTTTTCCCTAATAAACTCCTTCGATCCATCAATCAATATCAACAATGATGGCTGGCAAATTTACTAACCATGTCCGGACTGTCTCCGGCTAACTGCTGGCCTCTTGGGTATAATATGTGCGTCCTCATCTCGCTCTATCCACCTCACTGCTGGTGATTGTGCAGGACGGAGTCTGGACTTCTTTTTTGATGGACGTTCTGGAACAAGCTCGTCAACTTCATTGAGGATGGCCCAATCCTCAGAAGTCAGACTAAAAACAAACAGGTTGGGTTTATGGGGTTAATTACTGTAGCTTGCTGCCTTCTTGACTATAATGTTCATCGTCATCTCTTTCTACCGAGTCTGACCTTGCTGTTGATGGTTGTGCAGGAGGTGGAGGTGCTGTTGGTGGTTGTGCAGGAGGTGGGGGTGTTTGATTTTGCAGGAGTTCATCCACCTCATCAAGGATTCCCAAATCCTCCTCATTCATACTAAATACACACAGGGTGGAAATATATATGGTTAGCTAGCTTGCTTGCTTGTGAAAGTGTTTTTTTTTTTTTAGGAATATGTTAAACTGAAAAAGTATCTGTGTTAACCATATGATATGGAAGATATTGTGGTGTATTTTCCCACAAATAGTGAAAAATATTACACTATAAAGTACCAAAATGAGAAAGAATTGTTCCCAAGTTAAACCAGACGACAGTGAAAAATGGATGATGAATGGAAAAAGCAGATTAACAAGTTGGTCTTCCCGTATTGAATTGAAGTTGAATTCCCTGTGGGCCAAAAGGCCTCACGGAGAGCCGTGGGCCTGGCCTTCTGGCCAGGCCCCCAAAGACACACTCCTTTCGAATGCCCAGAACAGTCAAGATATACGTTTTCTAACAGAGGTAAATTAACATACAAAGGTGAAGTCAGAAATGCAGACATACGTTTGATCTACTGTAGACACACCATTTGCTTGGTCTCTGTGGCTTCCACAGAACAATAGTAAGTGTTGACGCTCTCACCTGGGCAGGCTTCAAAGCCATCAATACAATACTGTATATCTGAATGGTAATGCAAATGCCTAACCCCACAACTGGAGTTAGCAGACAGCCGTCTCTTGACTTGTTGATTGTGTTGATTCAAATGTGACCTGTGTTTTGACATTTTACTATATGGATAATATACAGAAATATGGATAAATATGGATTCTTCATACTTATCAATATCTTTACAGAGATCATCACCAATTTGGCATAGCAGCTCTCAAGGCCATTGCAACCAGGCCCATTAACCAAGACCTACTCTAGTTAACAAGACAATAGATGGACGGTGTCAAGCACATAAGCCCTGCTGAAGTTAGTGTCCAACTTGTAATACCAGCAATACAATTAAAATGACTCGCGCGTTAGGGCTTCTGTTATCAAACCCGGATAACCGTGTGGGAACTCCGTGTGGGAACCCGGAGTTCCCACACGGAACTCTGTAAATCCATCCTCCGCACGCAACGAAACAAACAAACAAACAATCCACGGTTATACATTTTCTCACAATGTCCCATGGCAATTTAGAGAATGCGAATTGCCCCCATTTGCTAGCCCCTGACTCAGGGACCCCCGTTTTTGCGGGAAGGGGTCATTTGCAAAACGAAATACTGTAATGTACAGCATTTAGGAACGCTCTTATAGTGGCTACTTATCTGTATGGTCACATCAGCTGCATGGTGAACCGTACATTTTTTTCTCATTCATACCGTGAGTTCGTGAGAATCGATGTTAACTTAGGCTACTGTCACGGTGTACCTTTTGCAGTATTTTATCAAAGATATAATCCATATATAACCCATAATCCACGAGGGTCGAGGGAGGGGAAAGAGCGTGATCACCATCATTCTTGCTTTATTTTTTTTCCTTCGCATTTGCAGAGCCAGATAACGGCAGTGCACAGGGGGGAATGCCCCCCTAAACGCCCTAAGTATAACGGAATGGTCGCATGAACGTTTCGCTTGCCCCCCAATTGTGAAATTTTATATCCGGAGAGAGAGAGAGAGAGCCTAAGCAATTCTCTTCCCTTGAAAACAGTAACGTTACAACGAACAAGATCAATGATGAATGAGAGGAATAATGAACAAGAAATGACAAAGAATACAAAATAAAAAATTAATATAAAAGAGGCGATTTGTCGACTTTTGTGTCGCCGTAAACACGTGTCGATAATCGTGTCGATTTCCGACTTTTTCACATCCCTAACAATCACAATCACACAATTATAACAGTAGGCCTATCTTACCTTGAAATCTAGCGACGTAGCCTTGTTTTTGCAGAAAAGTTGTTGCTGGTGTAGCTCACTTATCAGAGACAAAGGTGTTCACTGTCGCTCAGCCCACTGCTAACTGCTAACTGCTCCTAGCTCTCTGCTTCTTCTTCTTCTTGTTAGCTCTCTGCCTGTGTCGTTTCCGGTCGAAGTCATGTGACTTCCCTGAAATCACCATAGCAACGTCAAAAACAAAATGGAGGCACGGGCCGTACCATGACATAAATAGCCTGTTTATACAATACAATACAATAAAATACAATACAATACAATATACACGTCATGGTACTGTTATCATTTTATCTGCAACTGTATGAAATGCTACTGCCATTTCCTGCATATTTTGCAGATAGCGGGACATCGATCCATCTATCTATCTATCTATCTATCTATCTATCTATAGACAGGAAGCGATATGACTGTACTTTATGGCATTTTTATAATATTATCAATAACCAGCCATTCACAAATGAATGAATTAATGAATGGGTGTTTGAGAATTACAGTGCAAGTCGACTACACACTGCAACATAATAGTTTTGTTATCTGTTATATTTATACTTTCTGTTGACGGATGTGATCTGGCTATAGCATTATCAATAAGCTATTAAGCATCATGTTTCCTGTCTACTAAATAAATAGCCATATTTTCCTTACTGTGATCTACATTTAACAAAAAATATTTAAAATTGAATGCAAACACAAACCCAGTATTGTAGGCTACATTTTGGTAACGATATGGTCTTGCAGTTCTATAACTGGCCGCTAGAGGAAGCAGGCGTTCAACCTATGCGTCAGACGTCAGACGCGATGGGTCGGACCCATCGCGTCAGAAGCTGTCCAAAAGGCTGTCATGCCAGGGCGTCAGTATTTGAAGAATTGGCGATGAGAATGTGTTGACTAAGTTGGTAGACTACAGATGACCAACATACAGTAGTCAATGAAACATTATGGTGTTTCTTGCGCGATGACCGGACAAACTAAACATGAATCAACCTCAATTCTTAAGGTGTCAAAGGTTTCTGAAGGTCCCCTCTAATCAAACAATCAATCATCAATAATATCGTTTCCCAAAATCCAATCACCTGTTCTGATACGCCTAACATAGTTAAACCATTATTCAAGAATGAATATTCACTGTTCTTCTGGGGTAGAGCACACGACACACAAACAACACACACACACACCACACCAACACACCCCACACACAACGAAGGACAGAAGAGGAGAGAGAGACAGAGTGTGGGCATGCGGGGGTTGGGCATGTAGTCGTGTGTACTCAGAGAGAACTGGCCTTTTGTTTGGCTGCTGTACCAGTCACGTCAGGTTACCCTTGCACTCCTACCCCGTCAACATGTTATAAATCTGAATCAGAGAGAGTAACTAGAGATAGCATTTGAGAGATGTTCGACCCGGCATGGGGCAACATGCCCCCAACATTGTTATGGCTGCTGCGGGGGCGGGGACTAGGCAAAGGGGATAGTGGTGGGGGGGGGGCATGGGGTGGTGGGGGATCAGCTAGGGGGGATCAAGGCCTGGGCTTGGGGGGGGGGGGAGGGGGGGGGGGCTCAGTGGGGGGGTCAGGGGGGCCATGTGGGGGGGGGGGGGGGGGGGCAAACCAACACAATTTAAAAAAAGGAAAACTCTGAGTCAGACTTTAGCTTTAGGTGCATGCTGCTGATGTCTGTAGTAACTTCAACAACAACGATGTTTATTATTGATGCTTTATGGCTAATACAAGTCTGTAACGAGGAAAAATGGTATGGGTGGAATTCTGAAGCGTCTTCCCCACTACCATTTTGATCTGCCCCTCCCAATTAACGGCCTGGCTCGTTGTGCGATTGTGTGTGTGTGTGTGGGGGGGGGGGGGGGGGGGTGGG
>CM076980.1:40669572-40687800 GCA_039105355.1 Benthosema pterotum | reverse complement strand
GGCATAATGTGCGTCCACACCATTGACAACCGATAGAAGGCAAAAAAGTAAAAAAAAATAATAATAATAATCATCATGCTTTGTCACATGTGATATGTCAATCCAGATGGTTTTCATGATGCTGAATCCATTCTAAGGATTGCATTTGCATACAAAAAACACTAAAAACAGCCAGAGCCACTATAGGCCAAATGTGATGACATCACTTTTACAATGACATTATGGCCATTTTTAGGCCAACAATTTTTTTTCTCCCAAAACTAATGCTAGAAATGGATTCAGCATGAAAACCATTTACTCCCACCATTGACATGTCACATCATGGTACCAGCATCCAGCAGTTTCTATATGCCAGGGACCCATACTCATCATTTCTGACATAACACCTTGGTATACTCAACATGGCCGGGTTCACAGTGGCGCTCTATGGGCTATGGCAAGTAGATTAATATGGAAAGTCCAATAACTCAAATTGAAGTACCAAATGCCAAAAGTACTCACTATGCACAATTTCGCTGTTTTCAAATGTATCAAAGGCTTTTCGTCAAGGACTCCCACAATGACACTCAGTAGTCTGTGGACTCCCGTTTGAAAAGATAAGCCAGGGACCCCATAAAAAAGGAGTTTTCCAGCAGTAATTCTCAACTATTTTTATTTCAAGGACCTCTCCAGTTTGACGTGCAAAGCGGCTACGGACTCCCATTCAATGGCATTTCTATCCCTGAGACCCCAATTTATGTTGTAAAAAACAATGTTAATAGAACTTTGAGAGAGGCCATTTTGTACACTGCAAAAGTTACAGGTCCCTTAAAGGGGAATTCTACCTGTACCTAAACCTCACAGACTGACGGTCTGTGAGGTGGTTGAGTGTCGGGGATTTAGGCATAGGGCTACGGTTGGTGGGGTCTAGGGTAATTGCTACAAACATTGCTACACCCTTCTCTAATCCTACCCCTAAACCTAACCGCAAGCTAAGATGGTGCTGATAAGCAGCCTACTGGGAATTATCGCTTGATAACGGTAGAAGCGGATGGGACATGGCAACAACAGGGGCCTGTGGGTTGATGTGTGACGTCATCACATCAACTGTGAGGCACATCCACTCCTGGGCTAGGTCTGCTAAGGATTACATTTGCATACAAAAAACCCTCTGGCAAAAAACAGCCAGAGCCACTAGGCCAAATGTGATGACATCATCACTTTTACAATGACATTATGGCCATTTTTAGCTCAACGTTTTTTTTTTCTCCCCCAAAACTAATGCTAGAAATGGATTAAGCATGAAAACCCTTTACTCCCTCCATTGACATGGTACATAAAGCATGATGACATTCTGCATGTTTTTGCATGTTTCTATATGTTGTTAACACATAGACCGTAATCGCGTGTGCGCCCTTTTCTGCCCTATGCCACGGCCCAAGCCAGTGGATTCGGTAAAAACCCTTATTTTGAAGCTGCAGCTGGAGCCTTTTGGTACCTGGTGAGGAGATGTTTCGGCGGGGGACCTCCTTCAGGTCGTTGACGGAGGCCGTCTTGCCGGCGAAGCAGTAGTTGGGGTTGTAGTCGGTCATGATGGTGGAGGCGCGCAGCTTGCTCAGCTTGCAGTCGGGGCTCTGCAGCTCCAGCTGAATGGACTGGAGCTCCGTGTGCTTGCGCCTGTACACTGGGGGAACATGGAAGGTGGAGTTATACAACAGAGCCATATCCCATTGAGTCCTGACCCTCGATTCGAGTTTCATTCACTACAGTAATTTCCGACACAAGATTCTAGTTAGTTATTGACACTAAATGATATAGTTTCTGATGCTAGGATCTCCTTTTTGACACTAGAATCTACTTTCTGATGCTAGAATCAAGTTTTTGACACTAGATTCTATAGTTTCTGACACTAGATTCTAGTTTTTTTCTGAAAAATCTGTGCTCCTGTGTCAGTGATGCTAACATATTTCTAGCCAAGGACCGCCAGAATTATCCATATTTGGCTGCAGACCCCCATCTGAAAACATGTTGTTCTCGGGGGTTCCCCAGAAGCGAAAAATTGAGATAAAATGTTTGCTTCCAAAATAATGTATTGAGAGATTTGCAGCACATTGTCACAATTTTTCAAAAATAGCAGAACAACAAGCTCGTGTCGCGCCACTCGGTGGCGCGACATGAGCTTGTTGATCTGCTATTTTTCAACAGATAAAACACCAAAACGCGTTCAGGACATGAGGACACTAGAGGTTATAGTGGGAGACAGGGGCGTTTTTGCCACTAGAGGCAGACTAGGCAGCATGGACACGGAACCAAGTGAACCCGCAAGGGTGCATTTGCGGCTCCATTTTTATTTCAATGGAAATAAGCAAATTAGTATTAAAACCCAAAGCCTCAGTTAGGGTTTATGGTAGAGGAAGTAGCTAATAGTAGCCTGACCTCAGTCTGAATAATGAAGTGAAACAGAATGCCATTCCGTTTAACTTTGTTTCACTTCAGTATTTGAATCACAAAGAAAAAATTAGGTAGTATTTTTACGGTGCTGATTCAGGGCTGAGCCAGGCTAAGCTAATAGTGGACTATTGCACAAAATAACCTGGTGGAGACATAAGAAAGAAAGCTGTCTAGTCCGAATAATTGCATAGCTTGTAGATCAGCCATGTTTGGAAAACGTATAGCAGGGGTCCGGGGACCTTGAGAGCGTTGCAGGTAGTCCCCAGGCTAAATGATGGACAGTTATTTAACCAGATGTACTCTTTGAGAGCATAAACATGAAACCAAATGGAGCCTTACGGGTCCATTTGCAAAATGAATGTTTAGCTTTGGGCTCGTTGGGGCTAAAATGTCCTCAGATGGTGTTCCGTGGCTCAAATGCTGAAGAAATAGTGGGCCCTGGTGCCAAAAAGGTTGAAAACCACTGAGGTATAGGCATGTGACAAAATGTGAACATGGAAACATGGGATTATGGAGATTGTGCGAAAAGAAAAAAATAATAATTGCAGATCAGGCCATCATGTAATCATTGTGGACAGGTCTATCTCGCTCTGTCTCTGTCTCTCTCTCCCTTCCCACGCGCCGTCTCAAGCAGTAAACACATTACTTATCTGTTTATGTACTTGTGTGGCATGCGTGCATGCATGCGTGCGTGCATGCATGCGCTCCCACACACGACATTACCGCGCACACGGGGCCTAATGTATGAGCGTTGTCACGCGGCGCTCAGGCAGCCATCCGTCATTCGGTCCATTCCATTGCTCCGCGCCGACACGCTCCCTCGCACACACACCCTCATGCATGCGTTTGTGTGTGTGTGTGTGTGTGTGTGTGTGTGTGTGTGTGTGTGTGTGTGTGTGTGTGTGTGTGTGTGCTTACAGGTGTATTAATACACTACTTGCGGAAGTATAAATAACAAATGTCCTCCGCAAGTAGAGTATAACAGACATTGTGTTTCATGGAAAGGAAAGAAAAAGGAAACGCCTCTAACACTTTGGAGCTGCAGGGGTCAGTGTTGCTTCATAGGTCCATAAGCGGCGCTATCATAGACTCCCATTCGCAGAGATCCAGTGTTTTTTCCACTGAGAGCGAAACAGGCAGTAAATACAGCTGCTCCAGGATTTAGGTTGTTTTGTTTGCACTCGTATCGCATCACAATGTGTCTCTACAACTGACACATTCCATCGGTGACATTAGTGGCTCGTCTATAATAGTAGCCGCACCTATACATGGTTTTGGCATCGAGCGGGTGGGGGCGCTAGACAGGGCGGATCTAGGCATAGGTATGGGGGTAATGCCCCCCTAAATGCCCGGTCTGCCCCACCAAACATGATGGCATGCACAACAACCCAAGATATTTCAGTGCTTATATTTAAAAGTATTTGAAACTACTACTGAAAATGGTATGGGGGCGGCTTCATCGCCCGTGTAGCTTCGCGCCACGGGCGATGAAGCTGCCATGTTCTTCTGCCCCCCCCAATCGTCCGGTAGTGATCCGTGGGCTGCCTTTTTTTGCCATTTACCTGTCCCGCAAAACTATTAAGGGAAAGCAAAAAGTAGCCTATAACGGCGTGCAGGGATATCTTATTTTAAACACAAGAAAATGACCCGACCGTGGTCTGGTCAACTTTGGCCCTGCAGCCCAAAGTTGATGGTTGATGGAGAGAGAGAGAGAGAGGGAGAGAGAGAGAGAGAGAGAGAGAGAGAGAGAGAGAGAGAGAGAGAGAGAGAGACCTGTCCTGAGCAACACCAGCTTCCTGACATGTGGATGTCTTTGCAATAGTACAAACGGAATACAAACTCGATTGCGTGTGTGTGTGTGTGCGTGTGTGTGTGTGTAGGGGCGGGGTGGCGGTCTGTGATGGCTCTGTGAGTGGATGTGTCTGGAGGTGATAGGCTCAAAGCGGACAATCATGAGAATGTCTGCACCTTAGATTCTCTCTCCCCCTCCGCTCTCTCTGTGTGTCTCTCGCCGTCTGTCTGTCTGTCTATCAGCTAGTGACTGAGTGGGATGAGTGCAGAGCGAGGTGTGAGTGCATGTAGTTGTGCGTGTGTGCATATGCGTGTGCGTGTTTGCGTGCTACCAGGTGTTACCAATGATAGTAATACAGGCTCTGTTCCGATCCTGGTAAAAAAAAAAAAAGTGTGGTGATACTGAAAAGAGTGGTGATACTGCGCATGTTGGCTGACTGGAGTCACTGCTACAGCAGTGGGTCACAAAGTGTGGTCCAGGGACCCTCTAGGGTCTTCCAAATGTCCCTTTACGGCCCACGTGCACGAGAGTGTTACAAATTAAACGGAAGCAAATAGACCCATAACAAGGGTCGTTTCGGTTCCATTTGCAGGAAATTAAGAACTCTGAGAACCACTGAGCGACACTAAATGGAACAGGGCCTTCATTAGCATCATTGGTGACACCTGTGACGGAAGTCAAAGTCGCATGATTTGTCACTACCGTTACCGCAGCAAAATTGGTTCTCCGCTTTTGACCCATCACTTGGAGCGGTGAGCTGCGGCTTGCCGCGCTCGGGAATCATTAGCTGATTTTGACCCCCAATCCATCCCTTTGATGCTGAGTGCCAAGCAGGGAGGCATTGGGTCCCGTTTTTAGAGTCTTTGGTATGACCCGACCGGGAATCGAACCCCGGCCTCCCAGTTCCAGGGCGGACACTCTAACCGCAAGGCCACTGTTCTAAGGCTAAATGCTGCTATTTGCGTTCATGAAAATGTATTTAATGGACCAATTTAGATGGCAAAAAAGTAATGTTAATTTAACTCTGAGAGTGTACAGTACAAACTGAACCAAATGGATCAATTTTCAGTTGTTTGTTTATAAGTTCGATAAACTGGCAAAAACGCTGGTCAAAGTAACAATTCTTCTACATTTTCTAATCATGTAGATTCTTCAAAATTAAGTCATTCAGATGTCTAAATATAATTTAGCTCTCGAGAGCGGTAAAATGAAACCAAACGGACCCGTGAGGGTTTGGTTTCATTTTACCGCTCTCAAGAGTTACAGATCTATAACTGTCCCATCATTTAGCTGGGGACCACCTGGAATCCTCTCAGGGACCACTCTCACGGACTACCTGTTGAAAACATCTGTGCTAGACGGTAGCATGTGTAAATTGCCGCAAAGCGATCGCCTGCCAGTCAGTCTCGGCGACGCGAGACTCGGTCGGGTCAGACCACAGGTCACTCACTGATCATGACTCCAGACACGGCCAGCAGCAGGGCGGCGATGAGGGCCGACGTCCCCACGGAGAGGCCCAGGGCCAGGTGGGACAGGGACGGCTGCTGGGGGAGCAGGGACACCTCTGGAAGAGAGAGAGAGACAACCATTCCATTAGTTAAGCTTCAGATGGTCAGAAAAAAACGACGCACAGAAAAAAAAAAAACACATACAGTATATTCCAACACCATGCTTCATTTTAAACAGAGGAAACAGAAAGAGCTGCCGAAGCAGACAACCCGCAACACTCCATATTAGAAAAGTTCCTCGAGGTGCAAGGCTCAAAAAACGCTGAATGAAAAAGAGAAATGCCAGCACTCAATCAATGTCCTTTCTTTTTGGTTCTTTATTTTACCTCATCGTGCAGTCAACAACGAACGCGTTTCGACCCAAGTGGTCTTCCTCAGCGTTGTCATTTTAAACAGAGTCCTACACTGTCTGGACGCCAGAATGAGATTAAAGACGAGAGTGTTTCTGACTGTAATCACAACCACCCGTGATTGTGGGGGACGATTCGGGATTGGGATAAAAAAAAAAAACAGGTTAGCTTGATTTCTATTGGCTTTTTATTGACGTGGGCCTCGACATTCCGTCGTGCAAGATGTGTTTATTTAAAGAAAAAACACACAACATTGAAAATATTTTTTTTTGCCATGCATTGTTGGGTATGGCCGTATAACAAAAACAGACGTGGGAAAACGTATTATTTAATTGAATTCTGGGCCTTTAACCCATCTGTAGATGTCTACAAAACATTCGCTCTGAAAGAACATACTGAAAGATTGCATTCTGACATCTCACATCCTCTTCATAAATAGCTGCTATTTTTGAAATAAACTTAAAACACAAAACGTACAGTAAATAATGTTTTCATCAATGCTTTTGTTTGATTGCCCCCCCAATCAAACCACATGACCCAGGGGCGGATCTAGGCATGGGGGGGGAAATGCCCCCCTTAATGCCCAGTCTGCCCCACCAAACACGATGGCATGCAAAACAACCCAAGATATTTCAAATTAAAGTGCTTGTATTTAAAATGATTTGAAACACTACTACTGCTTCAAACTAACTATAGTCGTGTCACCACTACACCAACAGCATTTCATCATTTTAAAGCAGAAAACTCTCTGAGTCAGACCTTTAGCTTTATGCATGCTGTGTCTGTTGCAACTTCAACAACAACTGATGTTACTATTGATGCTTTACTTGACTGATAAAAGTCCTGTAACTGAAAATGGTATGGGTATGAGTGTGGCTTCATCGCCCGTGCCGCTTCGCGTCACGGGCGATGAAGCCACACTCATACCATTTTCTCCTGCCCCCCCAATTGGAAAATGTTACATCCGCCCCTGACATAACCTCCGTTGGACGAAAGACATTCAGAGGACAGAACAATTGTTCTTTGTGTATGTGTATGCGGCCACAGAGAGACTGTGTGAGAGAGATAAACAGGGATTCAGACAGACAGGGGAGACCTGCAGGTGTGACTCCCAGAGAGAAACCTTCCCCACGCTTTCTACTTTTCTTTTTCCCCTGTTTCTTTTTCATTTTTTTCCCTGAAAGCTTGACATTGTCTAGAGGTTGTATCGACAGCAGCGGCGCACATCTTATCTCCGAAGGTGTTAAGAGAGCCCTGACGCCGATATGACTTTCTTGGGGATTCAGGGAGTGTTATTTTATATATAATAATATATATATATATATATATATATATATATATATATATATATATATATATATATATATATATATGAGGATGTTTTCGCGCCTGAATCCCAAATAAGGAATGTAAGCCTTGCGGTGCGAAGGCTGCAGATTCAATCTGTGTTTTTTGTTATTTTTTCTTCGAGAAGCGTTAAGAGGGTCAACAAGTTGGGACATTTTTTAAATTAAAAAGAATATTGCATTCGAGCTGTTTGTGTCAGGAGGTGGGCAAACATTTCCATAATGGCGCGTATGTATGTAAGTATGCCTCGTTTTGGAATTCAGTGCATAGAAGAGAGAGATTTTTTTTTTGCTTTTTTAATTTTTTTTATTACAAAAATCCGATACCCGTAATCAGTTATCGACCATAACAGCATTGTTGATCAGTTATCGTCTCAGCCAGAAGTTCCACATCTGAGCATCAAATATATACAGTATAGCCGAACTGATTAAAAATCATTATGTTGTTTCAACATTTCCTCTTCACCCTCGATTTCCTCACCTCCAAAACATTGCAGATTTACAAGCTCATAGAGGCGTAATGCGCTTGTAGATCTGCCATCTTTTCAACCGCTAAAGCATAGCCTCTTGTTATTTAAAGTTATTACAGGCAACCTTACTGTGTACAAACACTGTGTTTGTGAACAGACGTTTAATCTAAGGCTGCCCCACGTCCACTCTACTGGCTCATTATGAAACCGCTGGAGACTGCTTTGCTGTGATCGGCTAAAATGGCTGCATTTTTTGAGTTTTCGCTAAAAAAAGTTACCGATATTAACTTTAAAACACTATAAACTAGGTTTGTTTTTAATCTGCCTTATTGAATGCAATTCTTTGTAGTTTTATTGTCTGATCAACTGAAATGTTTTTGTTTCAGACTAGTTCAAGTGAATCTATTTTGGACATATTTGCTTTGGCAGGCGCACCTGGTATCCTCTCAGGGACCACTGGTGGTCCCCGACCACCTTTTGAAAACCCCTGCCATAAGTGAAGATTTGTATGGTTAAACATGCTGTGATTCTCCACCCGTAAAATGACATTTCACGGGGTGAGAATCATTGATATTTGACATGCATTAGTCTATGCACCGCCACTGAATGGCATTTATTATGAGACCACAATGCAATGTTTTTAAATGTGATGTGAGAATTCCAAGCATCAATTAGCTTAACTTGTAAGATGTGATGCTAGACTGTAGTTTAATGATTCTAAGCCTATCACGGTATATTCTAGTTCCTGAAGGGTTAGATTCTTTTTGACACTAGATCCTAGTTACCGGCACTTTCTAGTCTATGACACTAGACACCCCTGGAGGTTTTCCTCCAGTGGCAGGACCACTAGAAATATCTATTATTTAGCTGCAAAATCAAAAACATGTTATCAGAAGCCTGAAACGATTTGCATCACAATGCTGGCGCGATATGAGCTAGATCTGCTGATAAAACACCACGCGTTCAGTGGTTAAGGACCCCGGGGTCCCCAGAGACTATACTTTCAAAATCACTGTCATCAAGGAGGTCAAACGCATCAAATGATATCGTCTGTACCTGCGACCGAGGACAAACGAACACACGCAGTGCGATGATAAAGTGATAAAGACGACAGTATTAAAGAACACTTCCTCACCCGGGGAGATTAGACACGTTAGTATTAGGAGGATAATTCATTTGTCATGCTGAATGAATCAACCGCTCATTAATTCACACTCTATTACAGGTGCAATTATATTCACCTCAATTAATTTGGTTTCGTTTTGATCCGTTCGTGAGCGAGACAGAGATACAGTAGGCCTGTGTGCGTCTCCCCCTGTGTGTGTGTGTGTGTGTGTGTGTGTGTGTGTGTGTGTGTGTGTGTGTGTGTGTGTGTGTGTGTGTGTGTGTGTGTGTGTGTGTGTGTGTGTGCGCGAGCATGAGGTTGGGAAATTGTATATTTTCCTACTACTATTTGCCGGTTCTCAGTTAATTCCAATTGGGGTGGAGGGGGCATGTGTGAATGCCTGAGAGGTAAACAGAGGTGTACACTTTTGATTTTGTCCACAATTCCAGGCTGTATTTTGCCAACAAAACAGTGTAAAGTTCTTAACTATTTAACAGGCCTTTTTTCTTTTTTTTTTTTTACTTTTTTTTTACTTTAAATTCTCAAGAGTTACATCTTGAGTTACATCTTGAATAGTAGGAAATATATTTTCCTACTACTATTTGGCGGTTCTCAGTTATCTTCAATTGGGGGAGAGGGGGGGGGGGGGCATGTGTGAATGCCTGAGAGGTATACAGTATACTGTATGTATGCCAGAATTCCCAGATTCTGTAAGCATCTAGGGAGAGTGTGCATGTGTCAGGATGCCAAAGCCCTCATGTAAAATGTATGTGTATAGTATCTATGTATATGGGTTATGGATTAACCACTTGGGCCATGATTTGTTGGGCAAAAAAAAAATCAGCTTGAAGATTTGTTTTTCCATCTTGATGCATAATTAAATGTTTTCCTTTGGGGGAAAAAATACTGTAGTTAGACACAAGCTTGACATGGTAATACAATGTTGAGTGGTTCAGTGTCGATTAAACCAACTGTCTACAAACTTTACACACGTAACATTGTCTCCAGGACCACTGGTGGTCCCCGGAGACGTGGACCATGGTATAGGGCAGGGGTCAGCAACCTGCGGCTCAGGAGCCGCATGTGGCTCTAGAACACAGCCCTAGTGGCTCAGTGGCTGTAGCATTATTACATACACACTGGGCTCTAGAACACAGCCCTAGTGGCTCAGTGGCTGTAGCATTATTACATACACACTGGGCTCTAGAACACAGCCCTAGTGGCTCAGTGGCTGTAGCATTATTACATACACACTGGGCTCTAGAACACAGCCCTAGTGGCTCCCTGGCTGTAGCATTATTACATACACACACTGGGGTGATCCACACCAAAATAATATAAACATTTCAGTCACCCAAAACACGTTGCGCTGTCTGACAGTTGCCAGTTAAAGTAGCACTTGTCCATGTCAAAAAAGCCCAGCACTTATCAGAGGTGGAGCTTTTTCAAAGGTTTACTCAGTTTACTATGTCATTAATATACCTTAGAGATGTTGTGTGGACTAAAAATGGAGTTCTGTAAAACCCCTTTATTTTATTTTTTAGAAACTCCATTTCTGAAGAAAGGTTGTGTTTCACCATGTTAATGATTTTTCTTTGAGGACCTTTTTTCTGAGCGTGCGCAAATGGAACCAAATGGACCCGCCAGGGTCCATTTGGTTCATATTTGCGCACTCTCAGGAAAAAATAATAATAAAATGCGGCTCCAGACAGATTTTGAATTTAATTTTGGGTCGAAACTGGCTCTTTCAACATCTTGGGTTGCCGACCCCTGGTATAGGGGGATACATAATAGAAAAATCTCCTCCCTGTGAGGTGGCCCCCTTACACCTAGAACCAGTGGTGTAGTGGAGGGGGGGACGCAGGGGGACGGCGTCCCCCCACTTCTCACATCTAAGATATTTTTGGTGCAAAAGTAGGCCTACCCTATGTTTTTTGTCTTGTCATTTACTTTTATGGATACAATTAAGCATAAACAAACCGTTCTCAATATGCTATACTTGTTTTAATAGCGTGTCTGTGTTTTGCACAGGTGCACGCAAATGCGCTGGCAAATGCAAATGTGCAAGAACGTGTCTTAAAGGAGAATTCCACTCATTTTCAGTATTTTACTATGTCATTAATATACTTTAGAGATGTTGTGTGGACATGATAAAAAAAAGTTCCCCTATTCAGTGTTTTCTAGAAATGGAGGTCTGAAAAAAATCATTAGCATGGTGAAATGCATCTTGATGACATCATTAAGATATGTTTCACCATGTGGGTGGAATTCCCCTTTAAGAGGTGTCCCCCCACTTCTAAAAGTTCCACTACAACACTGCGAGGAACTGGCCCTGCTGTGACTAAACTAAAACAGAAATGTACCCCCCCCCCAAAAAAAAAAAAAAAAAAACAAGACGACAACACCGCCACTCCCCCAGGTGGCCGAGGCCCGTCGTCCACTGTGTGACCATTCGCTCTCTCCTGCCAGCTCCTGGTGACACAGCATAGCACTTTGTGGTACCACTTTTTCCTGGCGCTACCAGATACCTGCCACAGCGGTATTGCTGGTTGACAATCTCAAGCGCTACCCCACTGTACTCTACCTGTGGCGTTGATGCAGGAGACGCGGTCGGGGGCCAGCAGCAGGCCTCCGTCGCAGTAGCAGACGGTAGTGCCGTCCCCCTCCGGGTGACAGTCGCCCGACTCGCAGTGGCTGCAGTTGGGCACGGGGGCGATGATCACCTCTCCGTCGCCCTCCATGCCTGGGGGTTAATGTTCACGTACACACACAGGGACAGGGAAGCACGCACAGGACAGGAGAAGACATTAGGACAGGGTTTAAGGACATTTTAGCCTCACAGACCGCAAAAAACTGAAGATTTCCTTTGCTTCTGTCCATGGCCAATAATCTTCCAGTCGTGTAAATTAGGACTGATTCACATGATGAAAATTTTTAACTCTTGAGAGTGTAAAAATGAAAACCAAATGGACCCTGGCGGGTCCATTTGGTTTCATTTTTACATTCTCAAGAGTTACATCTGGTTAAACGACTTAAAAAAAAAAAAAAAATATTTTATCCCACAATTTTGTAACCCGTTTTTTCACCCAGTGCCAATTCCTAATGTGGGGAGGCAGCGGACTGGCCTCATGCTTCCGTCAATGCATGAGGAGTCCAAGCTGCCTTCTTTTCACCTGACAGGGGGGAGTTTCCCTGGTTGGACGTAGCGCCGTGGAAGGAACACGTTATTCCAACCAGTTCCTGTCCCCTCCATCAGGCGACCCGGCTGGCCAGGGGGAGGCAGTTTAGAGTCCAGGATTACAGCATGTTTTTGTGAGGATATCTACCCTAGGGGACACGGGGAGAACATGCAAACTCCACACAGAGAGGCCCCTCGCTTGACATGAAGGTGGCTGGACCTGATAGAAGCAGGGGCGTTTTTTGCCATTAGGCAGACTAGGCAGTTGCCTGGGGCGGCATGAGGGGAGGGAGGGGGGGGGGGGGGGGGGGGGCATCAGGGCGACCACCAGACATGCTTTAAAAGGATCCCAGGCTATTAAGCCTCATATGGATGAATATGTTATACTTGTACTCTATAACTAGAATTGAACATTAAAAAAACACATACAGTATAATAGATTTTTGTTACCGGCTAAACCCCTTATCCCTTAACTTCCTTACCTTTTTAAACTATTAAAAAAATAAATAACATTTTTCAATAGTTAAACTGGCCGGTCTACAACCTCACAACGTGTCAATAGATTGCCATGTGGAACTATTCCAAAATGTTTCAAAATGGTAAAAAAAAAAAAAAAAAAAGGATAAGGAATTTGGGATAAGGGGTTTAGCGTGTAGCTAAAATGGAGCCCAATAGAGATGCGCAGTGACGTCACCGCCCCGGTTCCGGAAGTCTTTTCCCCATTCATTTTTCTCATAGACTTTTCGAAAATAATTTATATCAAGACGATTACGCCGTGGCCAAAGCCAACTCAGGTCGTGACAAATCATGACAACAAACACAATATCGTCATATAATATATAATTGGGAAGACGTAGAAAACGGCATGATACAAGACTTTTTGTTTCGTTTTTCATCTTAGAAATGATTTGATTGTCCCAAAAGTTTGTGTGTGTCATCATGATTCGTCACGACTCGAGTTGGCTGTGTCCGCGGCGTAATCGTCTTGATATAAATTATTTTCGAAAAGTCTATGAGAAAAATGAATTGGGAAAAGACTTCCGGAACCGGGGCGGTGACGTCACTGCGCATCTCTATATGTCCTTTAGTTTAAAATAGTTCATAATTTTATCCCCTTGGAGGCGGGGTGCCGTTTTTACTGTACGTCACAGGAGATTTTCCCTGGAGCCCCCCCCTCTGAGGGGGGGGGCTCCAGGGAAAATCTTACATGGAGCTCCAAATTGCTTAGAAACGCCAGTGTCTGAAGATGATGCAAGCAAGCATTTTCTTCACCAATCACCAATCATACCTTTTAGGGGGTCCATGAAAACCTCTCCCTCTGGGCTGAAGAAGGACGAGCCGTCCTCCCCGTCGTGCTTGGGGTCGTTGTCCACGGAGGTGTTGCCACCTAGAGGCCAGAACACACAATAATGCTCATTATTGTTTTATTCACGACACGGTTGACGGCACGTCGTCTTTTCCGGGAACAGGGACCCACTTGGGCGTCTTGTAAGCGTTTCGCGGACCACCCATCCCACCACCCATCCCACCGCTTAAAGTGCACACAGATGAGGAATGGTGTTTATTTGTGGCAAGTCGGCAACAACACCACATCGCGCCGCTTTTCTTTTCTGAGCCATTACGTAAATAAACGAGAATGACGTGGACAGAAGCATGTGTCCCGTGCGTAGCCTAATGCGAAACGAGGAACAAGACAGTCACTGTAGCACGGGGAGGTGGTGGTTGATTAAGTTCTGTATTTCTCTGACACTGTTTGCTGTTCGATCTGATCCGTGTTAATGATCCAACTGCAGCCAGTCAGTGGAACGCCACGCGCCGAGAGCGCAAGAATAGTCAGAGCGCATGCAGCTGCAGTAAGATTGGTAAATTAAGGCTGAACTCCGATAGAGTTGCAAAGGAAAGAATGACTTCTGTCTGTGAGTGACAATAACCGATATTACAGTAGAATTATATACACACGTGTCGCACACATAGAGAAAGAAAAAAGGGAAAACAAAGGTAAAAGGTTTAATTACCCCTCCTTACTCCTTTCCCTCGGAGGAAGGGGAAAAAAAACAACATATCGACTTGGGCTTTTTGTAGTCGACTCGTGTGATGCAAATCGATGTATCAACTTATCGATTTTTGGTTAGGTAGGTAGGAGAAGGTAGGGGAAGTGATTTCACTTTTGTCAGATATCACCCAAAAACTTTTTTTTTTCTGTTAAATATATATGGAGTTTCCCCCTCCCCCACGTTAGCAGAGGAGCTAATAAAAGTTCCCCAGGTGGAGGGTGAATTCTCCTCCAATCAGGATCGAGCAGCAGGTTCACATAGTGTAGCTACTCTTGGGCGCCCCTAGTGCACCAGGCTGGTACTACACAATGAATTTCAAATCACTTACCCTACCTTTAAAGCCCTAGTTCTATTCTTTTTCATATATTTGTATTTTAATTAATTATGAGTCAGAAATGCAGAAAAGGCCAGCACACCATCTGCACTCACAGTATGAACTTTATTAAAGGTAGGGGAAGTGATTTGAAATTCATGGTGTAGTACCAGCCTGGTGCACTAGGGGCCCCCAACAGTAGCTACACTATGTGAACCTGCTGCTCGCTCCTGATTGGAGGAGAATTGGTGGTGACCTGGGGAACTTTTATTAGCTCCTCTGCTAACGTGGGGGAGGGGGAAACTCCATATGTGGTTTCCACACCTTATAATAGAGCATTTTAACAGAAAAAAAATATTTTTTGGGTGATATCTGACAAAAGTGAAATCACTTCCCCTACCTTTAAGGCAATGTTTCTGTCAAAGACCACAAGGCATTTGTGCGTTTGTTTCCGAATGCATAAAAACAAGTCTTTTTATGTCATATACCCACCTCTGTACCCTCCGCCGCCTCCTCCGGACATGCAGCCTCCACCGCCGCCGCCGAAGCCTCCGCGTGTCTGCCAGAACTTCTGACAGGCCTGTCCCCCCTGACCCCCCAGCGCCAGGGGTCTGCCGCCCTGGCTGGGTGGGATCGCGTCGCTCCAGCCTCCACCTCCACCTGGACAACAGACAACGACTCTTTTGAGTTTTGACGCGTGAAGTGAGACGCTTGTTTAAAGCGGAATTCCACCCATTTCCAACATTTTTTTTTCTGAGAGCGTACAAATGGAACCAAATGAACCCTAACGGGTTCATTTGGTTCCATTTGTACGCTCTCAGAAAAAAGAAGCGTCTAAAGAAATCCATTAACATGGTGAAAATACATCTTGATGATGTCATCAAGATGTTTCACCATGTTAGTGGTTTTCTCCAGACCTCCATTTCTTGGGAACGCAGAATGCAGGGGAACTTTTTTATCATGTCCACCCAGCACCTCGAAGGTACATCAATTACATAGTAAAGTTGAAAATGGGTAGACTTCCCCTTCAACGCGTTTTTGACCCATTAACCATAACACTAACCCTAATGCTTTCAATAGGCTTTCAATAGCTATTGCTAATGCTTTCAATAGCTAAAGCTAATGCTTTCAATAGTTAAAGCCAAAGATAATGCTCTCAATGCCAATGCTTTCGATAGTTACAGCTAAAACTAATGGTTTCAATAGGTCATCCTAATGCTTTCAATAGCAAACCAATGCTAAGATTTCCATAGCGAAAGCGAAAGCGAATAAACACCAAAATTGGTTCCAGTACACAATGAGAGACCAACGGTCAGAGCCAGAAAAAAAAGAACAGAAGAAAAGAACGGAAAAAAGAAGACACAGCGCAGTGGAGCAGACATTTCTTAGAAGTACGTACACGCACGCACATATACACACACACACACACGTCGAAATATCAGCAGTCTGCAGTCGGCAACTCTAGTCTGCAACAAGGTACAGGCAAAATCCCCTCAAAGAGAATTGGTAATATGAGATTATACCCACCTACCGCCGTACATAAATAAAGCTACAACTAATCCCTCCCGTATTCCCCAAACATCAGCATATTTCCCCCTCCCTCCCGCTCTACGCAGCCCCTTTCTCCCTCGCCGAGAGACACAAACAAATGGGAAAATAAATAAATCACTAGACAAGCAAACTGCGAGAGCGAGGAAAGACGAAAGGAATAAAAAAGTAAATCCCAGACATGTTGAATTTTTCATTTTTCGTTCACCTAGTTTCCTACAAAGTAAACCTGAGGGCTAACACACACACACATACGCAAGCACGGCAGGGGCGGATCTAGGCATGGGGGGGCAATGGCCCCCCTAAATGCCTAGACTGCTCCACCAAACATGATGGCATGCAAAACAACCCAAATTTCAAAGATATTTAAAATTAAAGTGCTTCTATTTAAAATGATTTGAAACACTACTACTGCTACTAACTAACTACAGCTGTGTCACCACTAAACCAACAGCATTTCATCATTGAAAACAGAAAACTCTCTGAGTCAGACCTTTAGCTTTATGCATGCTGCGTGTCTGTTGCAACTTCAACAACAACTGATGTTATTATTGATGCCTAATAAAAGTCTTGTAACCAAAAATGGTGTGGGGCGGCGTCCTCGCCTGTGGCGCAAAGCGGCAGGGGCGATGAAGCCGCCCCCATACCATTTTCACCTGCCCCCCCAATGTTACATCCACCCCTGACGCACCACACACACACACACACACACACACACACACACACACACACACACACACACACACACACACACACACACACACACACGCAAAAAAAGCGCAATCAATATCTTATGTTTCGCGGGGAGCTTGTCAACTCCAGCTTTAGTAAGTGAATAATGGATAACAGCTGCGCGTATCATGAAAATAAAGTTAGAGCGCCGAGCGCCGTCATTGTTAAATCGCGACGCGTCGCCCCGGGGAGACAAAGCAAGTCGATATGAATAGTCATGCGTGGGGACGGCTTCGCTTTTAACTGAAAAAAATACAAAATAAAAATCCATTTGTTAACTGTGCGAGTGACAAATGTAACCAAAGTGGACGCGGAAAACAGTTAGCGGCGATAATAGCCTCTCCCTCTCGAGGATTGTTGGCTCTAAAATATTTTTTTTTTTTCTTTTGTGAAAGGAAACGACGAGAGAATTTCATTAGGATGCAAGAAATGAAATGGATTCCACGAATTAGGGTCCGTCTCCGGAGCTAGAAACGTTTTGGGGAAACACCTGCTCAATAGCATCCAGAGATTGACGGCCGTCTCCAAGGGGGACTAAAGCTGCCGTATTATTATAGTTGTTTGCCAGAGTCCCCTGGTGGGAGTTCTGCTTTAGTTTGAGTGAGTATTAAGTAGTTCCGGTAATTTTTGTGAGGGTCACTGCAGGGACCATGCAGCAAAAAAGTAAATGAATCCACAAAACTAATGCAATTAGTTAAAGGGGAACTTCACCCATTTTCAGCATTTTAATATGTCATTAATATACCTTAGAGATGTTGTGTGGACATGATAAAAAAGTTCACCCAATTCTGTATTTCCTAAAAAAATGGAGGTCTGAAAAAATCATTAACATGGAGAAATACATCTCATGACATCATCAAGATGTATTTCACTATGTTAATGATTTTTCTTTCAGACCCCTTCTTCGAAAATGGGCGGATTTCCCCTTTAATAATACAGATTTTATCACATGGAACTACTATTTGGGCGCAGTGATATAGAGACACAAAACACGATAGAGGAGTCAAAGGCCGAACTCCCACCAGCAAACTACTGCAAAAGCTAACGAGAAAAACAGACAGACAAAAGAGAGATTACCATTGCACATAAAACAGTGATTTTGGATCTCCGCTCCACCAAAGACATTAAATTGAATATTTCACGATGTATAAAAGAGAGAGGTTTGTTCCACGCCTTCTTACGGGATCATTCAGTGATTTGGTTGATTTGGAAAACCCTCTGATTCCCCACTATGCGTAGCTTCTATTGCAGCACGAGGGTCTACAGATTAGCTACATCTTAGTTTCTAATTGTATAGGAGCCGGCAAAAAAAAAAAAAAAAAGTTAAATGAAGCGCGAGGCTACAGTTTGCTCGATACAGGAGGAGGCAGGAATAATAGGTGTGTTTACCAGCGCGGACGGC
>CM076980.1:40601857-40669072 GCA_039105355.1 Benthosema pterotum | reverse complement strand
TAAATGTAAATCATCACACAAAAATCCAAGGACAGAGGAAGAGAGTATCGTACACCAGTAGCCTACTCAGGAGGCCAGGACCTTCTCAAAGAGTTGGTAAGGATTGGGTTGACAGCATCCATTCACACCAACTCATTGTTTGCTTCCATTGAATGTGATGATACCTGGTACATATTTTGACCCCCCCCCCCCCCCCCCCCCATTATTATTATTATTATGATATGATTTTTTTTTTATAGCGCCCTCCCTAAAGAAAAAGTCACCAGCCGCCACTGCAAACCAGGCATACATACTTAATGAACTGGTGGTATTGACCACATGAAATTGGCATTTTAACAAATACTGTACACTTTTTTTGAAAATATTCCTCCTCATATAACAATATTACCTCACGATCATGTTTTACAGTGGAAGAAAATCATGGCATTCCATGTTAAAGTAAGTATTTGTAATTGAGATCCGAAGTTGCAATTGGCTGGTGAAGTTGCTTAACTGGGCTTGTTGTGTAATATTATATATATTATATTATATAAACCAGTGGTTTACAAACATTTTCATGGAAAGGACCCCTGAAAGAAAATGTCCACAGACCCCCAAGGCATAATGTTGTGACCCGTGCGTCACACTGCTTACATTCCAGATTTGTGTTGTTAAAAATGTGACAGTATTCAAAAATGTGTTTATGTGACTTAGTTAGCTATAGTCGCTTGTCTTTAACTCGTTTTCATAGTCCTGTTCGCTTATTTCTCTCTCAGGATCTGGCAATGCTGCTAGAGAGCGAAGCGGCTTCCAGAATCTCATTAAAAGACATTCTCTGAGCATTTTCTCTGCCTTTTTATCTATTTGGATTGCGGTCCGTATATCTAGAGCGTTCCGAGATAAATCAGTCTGAAGCGACGCTCTGTTGTCACATCACAGGTTGATGTAAAGCAGGGGCAGATCTAGGCATGGGCATGGGGGGGCAATGCCCTCCTAAATACCCAGTCTGCCCCCCCCCCCCAAAACACGATGCCATGCAAAACAACCCAAGATATTTCAAATTAAAGTGTCTTATATTTAAAATGATTTGAAACTACTACTGCTACTAACTACAGCTGTGGCGCCACTAAACCAACAGCATTTCATCATTGAAAA
This sequence comes from Benthosema pterotum, assembly GCA_039105355.1. Taxonomy (NCBI): domain Eukaryota; kingdom Metazoa; phylum Chordata; class Actinopteri; order Myctophiformes; family Myctophidae; genus Benthosema; species Benthosema pterotum. The sequence goes on along the minus strand of CM076980.1, from coordinate 40,667,938 downwards.
CAGAAAACTCTCTCAGTCAGACATTTCCCAGATAGCAAAATGAATTGATTCAATGTTGAATTTTGGTTGAATCAATGCAAAATGCATTGATTCAACGTTGAATTTTGGTTGAATCAATGCATTTTGCTATCTGGGTTAGCTTCATGCATGCTGTCTGCTGCAACTTCGACAACAACTGATGCTTTCCTCGACTAATAAAAGTCCTCTAACCGAAAATGGTATGGGTGCGGCTTCATCCGCAGTTCTGCACCCATACCATTTTCTCTTGCCCCTCCAACATGTTCTCTTGCCCCCCTCCCCAAATGGGACATGTTACATCCGCCCCTGATGTAAAGCAGTGGGTGGAATCTGTTTTTCATGTGGGGGCTCCGTCCCTTTTGTTGTCGTCAGGAAGGGAATAAGAAAGAGATAGTGCAAAGATACTGCAGCCACGCTGGAAGACAAAGACATCAAAATAAGGCAAAAAAAAGTTATGGTAGAGCTATGCACAGTGTGTACGCTACAGTATACACACATTATAATTGTATTCCAGCTGAAAAATATAGGTTATGCATGAGGTGCGCATTGTTTGGCTGTCACAAATGTCGTAGCACTTCGATAGGGCCACAAAGCAGCATGAATTAATGTACGATATGTTTTTTTAAAGTTGAGTGCCATGATTTTTGTATTTCCCTTCAATTCTGCACATGTTTAAGAGCTGACACTCCCTTGGTGTGTTTTTTATGTGCAATGATGTCTTCTTCCCTATGTATTTAGGCAGGGGCGGATTGGCCATCTGGAGTACAGGGAGTTTTCCCAGTGGCCTGCGCCAACTAGTAGCCTGGACAAGTTCCAAAACGCACTAGTGGCACTTCCAAAATGCACTAGAATGCGCTAGATGCTCGCCTGGAACATACAGATCAAAATGACCATTAATCTTCTACATTCTCTGGTTGTGTAGACTAAGTTGGGCTAATTCACATGATGAATAATTATTTTAACTCTTGAGGTGTAAAAATGAAACCAAATGTACCCACAAGGGTCCATTTGGTTTCATTTTTACGCTCTCAAAGAGTTACATCTGGTTAACCAGCTGCCCCCCCAATTGTGCCAATCCGCCCTATGTATTTAGGGTTTCTTCCTGTGGGCTGAACCTTCCATAAATAAATATAGATAATTAATACATTATATAAATAAATAGTGACATCCCATCAGCCCCTCCATCTTTAAGTTATATAACTAGTTATAGTAACTTTTTGATCGTAATTGCACGTAATTGCGCTGGTCCCGGGCCACGTCTTCCCGGCCAGGGCGCCGTTTTCCAAAATTCTAACCCCCTTTAGATGTTAGATCTCCCTTCCAGAAAGAGTTCCAGGGATAATGTGTTGGATAAGTCTAGACTAGTGACATTTTTCTTATCTCTGCTGCTGCTGCTGCTGACAAACGTGATAGCAAGAGCTGTCTGACTGACGTTAGATAACACTCGTCCAAAATTAAATTGGATCTCCCCCTGAAGCTAATTCCATGGCAAACAGTGGAAGTAATGGCTGCCAGGGTCGAGATGCTTGTCTGTCTGTCTGTCTGTCTGTCTGTCTGTCTGTCTGTCTGTCTGTCTGTCTGTCTGTCTGTCTGTCTGTCTGTCTGTCTGTCTGTCTGTCTGTCTGTCTGTCTGTCTGTCTGTCTGTCTGGGGCTGGCACACAGACATGCCCCTACATGGACTGGCCGTTGGCGACAGGGCACGGGCAGATCTAGGCATGGGCATGGGGGGCAATGCCCCCCTAAATGCCCAAGATATTTCAAATTAAAGTGCTTGTATTTGAAATTATTTGAAACACTACTACTACTGCTGCTAACTAACTACGGCCGTGGCACCGCTAAACCAACAGCATTTCATCATTGAAAACAGAAAACTCTCTGAGTCAGACCTTTAGCTTTATGCATGCTGTGTGTTTGTTGCAACTTCAACAACAACTGATGTTATTTTTTATGCTTATACTTAATAAAAGTCCTGTAACCGAAAATGCAAGGTGCAGTTTCATCGCCCATGTCGCTTTGCACCACGGGCGACGAAGCCGGCGCCATACCATTTTCTCCTGCCCCACCAATTGGGCAACGTGGCACCCGCCACCTGGACACTGCCAAGTAACAACAGGCAGGCTGATAAAAGCAACTTGAAGCGGCGCATTATCACTAAATGACGGACATGCCCGGACAGCACAAACCGTCACACACGCACACATACACTACATAAGCAGGGTTGGGTGTAAGGGGTAACGAGTAAAGATTAATATTACTACTTTTTCAGGTAACGAGTATTGTAACGACACTACCTCCAACACTGTACATAAGTGACAGACAGATATACGAACACAAGGACACAAACTTAACCTTGCCAACAATGCCCTGTGCCGTCTGCCATTGGCGTTATAGCTGCCATTCTTCCATATAGGCCTATACAGTAATATACTGTACATTCTTCATTCTATGAGAGGCATTAAGGAGGGGACTGGCGTTCTGGAGGAGGCTGCGAGGTTATTTTTAGATCACACGGCATTCTCTATGAACCTGCAGCCTTTGTTTGAAATGCAGAGGAGGAGAGAAAAAAAAGCAGATACACTTAAAGGTTGTTTCATTTTTCTTCACACCATCCCTTTTTTCCAACACCTCACGATGAAATGTAACAGATATTATCGGCGGGAACTCACCTCCCGTATTTCAACTTCTTCGCAGAAGAAACCCTTATATCAAGGTCTACTGTTTGTTTGCCACTTGGACCTCACACCACCAGCCTTTCAAAACCTAACCCCAAAACCTAATATTTTGTTGTCGTTTGATATAAGATTTGGTCCAGAATTCCATGGTGTGTCGGTGTGGTATATGCCATACTGGAGAGATAACAAGGCAACGGTGACCAAAATAACAATATTCTTCTACGTGCTCTAACTTGTGTCGCCAATGTTTAACAATAATAAAAAATAAGTCAATTTGGTTTCATTTTACGTTGTTAAACCCACTCCATAGGCCAACGCCTACCTGTTGGCCTACCTGAGTTTACTGACGAACACGACGGGTAGGCCAGATCACGGATCACGACAATGAATAGATATTGTGTTGTGGTGATAAAAAAAGTTCCCCAATTATGTATTTCCTATAAATGGAGGCCTGAAAAAATCATTAACATGGTGAAATACATCTGATGACATCATCAAGATGTATTTCTTTCAGACTCATTTTTCCTGAGAGGGTACAAATGTGAACCAAATGGACCCTAGCGGGTCCATTTGGATAATAAGGGTTTTGACCGAAAGCCGTGGCATATAGCATAGAGCAGAACACAACACTGTTGTCATGTTTGAGGCAGCGTGGCTAAAGAGTTACGGACCTATAAGGGTCCATTTGGTTACTTCCAACTCTCCTCTTTGCTCACCTGGAACCCTCTCAAGGACCACTGGTTGAAAATCTGTGCCCTATACCATCATAGTCAGAAAATAATCAGTTCATAAAAGGCGCAAAACAAGGAACGGGAGGCGTACAGAACCACAACAATATGATTTTTTTTGTTTGTTTGTTTTCTTTTGCTGCTGAAAGACAGAAAAGGGCAAACGTGATCGAAGCGGTTCCATCAATGGCGTCTTAATTGATTGCAAGTGACAGCAGATGCCTGTGTCCTGTAACGCTCAGACGCCGTTCCCCGCGGCTGACTCGAGGTCATTACGTCGCCCGCTAATTAGCTACCACTTCAGAGACGCGAGCAACTCCATTGTTCGCTCGTTGGTACGCGGCGGCTTGTGGCGGTCGATCAGTCATTTACTGCAGCCAGGGCGGATCTAGGCATGGGCATGGGGGGGGCAATGCCCCCCTAAATGCCCAGACTGCCCCCACCAAACACGATGGCATGCAAAACAACCCAAGATATTTCAAATTAAAGTGCTTATATTTAAAATGATTTGAAACACTACTACTGCTACTAACTAACTACAACTGTGGCACCACTAAACCAACAGCATTTCATCATTGAAAACAGAAAACTCTCTGAGTCAGACCTTTAGCTTTATGCATGCTGTGTGTCTGTTGCAACTTCAACAACAACTGATTATTATTGATGCTTATACTTGCCTAATAAAAGTCCTGTAACTGAAATTGGGTGCCCCCATACCCCCCCAATTGGGAAATGTTACATCCACCCCTGACTGCAGCTAGCCATTGCTGCTTTGCGACATTAGTCACTAGACTATAGTATATACTGTATAGACGGTAACGACTGTAAACTGTTGGTGTGTGTTGAGTAACCACTTGTAATTAATGCTCCTTGATTGTATTCCTGAAAAAGTCACATGCTTTGTTAGGGATGTGACAACAAACGCCACGTCTTGACTGATAACAAACACATTAGGGTGCTAACGTGGGCGTCTAATGACTTACCATGAGTCATCTGAAGAGTCAACACTTCAAACTCCACCTCAGCCCACAGAACTTGGCCTTCATCTGTCGACCCGGCATCCTATAGTTTCCATTGAAAACCACAGCTTCATATGAAAAAAAAAAAAAAAAAAAAAAAACTTTCATATGAAGCTGTCATTCTTCCAGCCTAGTAGGGCTGGCTAAATCTGGCCCTGCCTGCAGTCGTGCTGGTATACACTGTGTCTATGTGCGTTTGATGTATGCATTTGGTTTAGCTTGCTTACTGTTTAGTCGCCTGCACTGTAAATTGTAAATTAGGACGCTGCAGGCGAGAAAGCATTCGCCTATAACATAATGTGTGTGCGCATGTGACATGCAGAGTGCAGATAATGTGCTTTAAGATATGCGCGTTTTTGAGACCCCAAAATCTTTCCAGATTTTTTTTTGTGAGGTGTCCCATTTTCGCTGTGAGATGCCCCATATTCGGAAGTCTGAGCTTTAGAATAATGCAATCAGTTTAGAACATGCATGAAGCATTTCATCTTTGCATTAATCTTGCTATTAAGGACATTCCTGTTTTTTGTAAGCAAATGATTTTTGCCATTTTCCTGGGAGATTCTCTTAAACCAGTGCCTGTGTGTTGAAACACAATATGGCAGCTCCGGCCCTCGACTTGTAACAATAGTATGCTACATCACAGGAGTGTGGCCTAGTCCAAGGGTCAGCAACCTGCGGCTCAGGAGCCGCATGCGGCTCTAGAAAACAACCCTAGTGGCTCCATGGCTGTAGCAGCATTACACATACACATTAGGGCCAACATAATATAAACATTTCAGTCACTGACAGCACCCAACACGCCATGCGCTGTCTGACAGTTACATCGCCAGTTAACGTAGCGCTTGTTGGTCATGACACAAAAAGCCCAGCACGTATCAGAGATCAAGCTTTAATCTGAACCACCCATTTTCAACAGTTTACTATATCATTAATATATCTTTGAGATGTTGTGTGGACATGATAAAAATGATGTGTTTCCCAGAAAATGAGGTCTGGTATGGGGTTTCACCATGTTAATGATTTTTCTTTTAGGTCCATTTGGTTCACATTTGTACACTCTCAGAAAAAAAAAAAAAAAAAAAAAAAAAAACATTGAAAATGGTTGGAATTCACAGTTAAGGGCTTATTAGGCTTACATTTTTTGCGGCTCCAGACAGATTTTGAATTTAATTTTTGGTTGAAAACGGCTCTTTCAACATCTTGGGTTGCCGACCACTGGCCTAGTCGCTTCTTTTGTTTTTGTTTTCATTGACCTATAGTCGCTTGTTCCTCTCTGGCAATCTGGCAACGCTGGTCCAGATGGAGCAAACTTTGAGGCCTTATTTTTTTCCCTCAATATATAGCAGGGTTGGACCAGATTAGTTTCCCCTAGTTTATTTTTCCCCAGCGTAATATTGAACCAGTTCAGAGTGTTTCCACTGAAAATGAAAAGTTGCTTCAGAATGTAGGACAGAACCAGTTCTAACGCCAAAGAAGTTCTAGAGCAGTGGTGCCCACACTTTTATGACTTGAGAACTATATTAAAATATATCAAAAATGTGATAAGTCCATTTCAAGACCCCCTAGAAACTTTGAGCTTTGAAATAGTGGTGATGGTGTTACTTAATGTTATAGTGTTTAAGAATAATGCACTAATGAAAAAGGTATTATACAAGGTATTATTACAAGGTATTATACAAGGTTTCCCTGTATAATATACAGGAAAACCTTCCAATTCTCTCCCTCTATTTTTCATTTTATTTGTTATGCTATTACTGAAGTTTAGAAAATAGTATTTGAGGTTTGAGTTGACAGTTTGTGATGTTGAGTTTATTGTCTTGCTCCCAAAACTAAGAACTTTCACATTTTTGTCCACAGTTTGGAAAGAGAACTGGCAAAACGTTGGTCAAAATAACAATCATTCTCCATGTTCTAATTGTATGGACTCTTGGAAATTACGTAATTCAGATGTTTAAATATAATTTAACTCTTGAGAGCGTTAAAATGAAACCAAATGGGCCCGTAAGGGTCCATTTGGTTTCATTTTAACGCTCTCAAGAGTTACAGATCTATAAGGGTCCAAGTGCTGGGAGGACTGTCATATGATCTACCTGCATGGTCTGTGTGATCTACTGGTAGATCACCATCTACCTTTCGGGCAGCCCTCAGTTCTAGAGCCAAAGGAAATGGAGCATGGCAAACATAACATGTTGGCATCCTGGGTGAATGTATCATATAAGACAGACACTGACAACAGCCGCCAAAACAGATGATTGTAATTACAGTAATAGGGCCTGAGGTAGTCCATGAGGTTTCCATTAAACATGGAAATTCGTTCATGGACTTCCAGCATTGATCCATCTCTCTAATGGGCTTGTCTTGGAGCTTAGGGGAAACACAATCATTCTGGAGCAGTGGTTTCAACCGGTGGTCTGAGGACCACAACCAGTGATCTTAAAGAAAGGGAATTCCACCCATTTTCAACATTTTACTATGGCATTAATATACCTTAGAGATGTTGTGTATATGATAAAAGCCCCCCCCCCATTAACATTGTGATTCTGTGTTTTTCTAGAAATGGAGGTCTGAAAAAAACCATTAACATGGTGAAGCACAACTTGATGATGTCATCAAGTTGCGTTCTTTTAGGACATTCTTTTCCTGAGAGGAAAATGTCGAAAATGGGTGAAATTCCCTTTTAAAGGAGATTTCTGGCCCATTTTTTTTTTATCTTTATTTGCAGCTATTTCTTTTTTCTAAAGTGGTCCAGGTGTTATTTTGTGAAAACACTCCTTTATGGCCGTTTCCCCTATCCCAACATAAGCTTATAATGGGGCCAATGGGCGTTGTGCAAGTTCACCTATATACATCGCTCCAAAATGTAATTTTTTGCTATATCTTGTGTTTCCACCATGTCAGTAGTGAGTTAACACTCACACTTTCACTTTCACTTTTGGTTCAGCAGTGATCCAGATGTCTCAAAAGCTGGGGGCGTGGCACATGTTTTATGGCACATGTTTTATGGCCCACCCGCATGCATCAGGTGGACACCTTTGTATGTCCAAAGTCTTTACATTGCAACAAAATCCTAAAAAAATGCCCCCAAAAAAGAATAGCAGATGTACTACAAAACTCACAATGTTCCACATGACTGGTTTGTATTCTATATTTTCACTATACTTTTGTGTGACACTCTTATGCCAGCAAAGAAGGGAGTTCATTTAGAAGGGGAAAAAAACATGTGTTTAAATTATGGAGTTACAATGAGTGTGTCTTAAGGTCATGGCGGTGGTGATTTGTGCACGTTCACCAGCTGAGCCTTTCATTAGCACCCTGTTACACACCTGGGATCACATCCTAATATATGAAAACAACATAGTATGGCTCAGATTGATGGAGCCGCATGGTGCATATATATTGTTTAATGTGGGCTTTCGTGCTCTGTTCATTTAGGAGGGGAAAAAACCCAGGAGAACCTCATTATAACCTGTATGTGTGTCTGTCTGTCAGTGCTGTAAGAATTGGACAGAAATCACATTCGACTATTCCTTTTAAAACACCACGTGGATTCGAACGAATATCGAATCATTCAAATATCGAACGTATGTAATTTCAATATGAAACATTGCAGCCTAATATGCTGTAAAACGTCCTCTTTGTTCCTCGCTTTGTTCCAGTCCTGTATTGTCCACGATTTGGTGTTGAGAATTGCGCTAATGATTCATAATTATCTTAGTAGCCTATTTTTGTATAATGGTTTTGTTTATGTGGCCCAGAGTTGGAATTTAGTTGGAACTCACACAGCATTTTTATTACTATTTATTTTTAATTCAAACCTAAATTATGACACTCGAATATTCTTTACATTGTAATATTCTTTCGAATATGGAATATTCCTTTGCAGCACTTCTGCCTGCCTGACTGCCTGCCTGCACTAGTCTGCTATTAATTGGGCTTGTTGTCATAGACGTATTTGCTTGTTTTTCTTGCAAAAACCTGGCAGACAATGGCTGCCACCTCCATCGCTTATTGATCTCCAAGCGTGTTTGAATGCAGTAAAAGGATTTACGTTCGTCCGGCCCTTGGCTTCCAGAGAGAGAGAGAGAGAGAGAGAGAGAGAGAGAGAGAGAGAGAGAGAGAGAGAGAGAGAGAGAGAGAGAGAGAGAGAGAGAGAGAGAGAGAGAGAGAGAGAGAGAGAGAGAGAGAGAGAGAGAGAGAGAGAGAGAGAGAGAGAGAGAGAGAGAGAGAGAGAGGTCCTCCCGTTCTATGGCGGTTGATGGATTTGTCCCTGTGCGCTCCCGGGGCTCTTAACTTGTTGGTTCTGGTGAGAACATTGACTTGAGTGATGTTTACTCTATTTACCCTGGGCTTGGACCAGGGCCAGCCATTATATTGTTCCCCTCGACGTCTGCCTTTGACCGCCTGCGGGGAGAACTGGGGGTGAACTCCGTCAAAATCTCTTCCTCCTCCTTCTCCTCCTCGCAGTGCAGCTCTGTTTGAGAAGCTGGTCTCTGCTGGAGACCACGGATTTCGAGTTTGTAGTAGTTTGTAACACTAAACCATGGAGGATACTTGGTGTGTAAACAGAGGTTAGAGTTTCCCTTTGGGCTGCCGAGGTGAAGTTAGGGTTAGTTATTTTTACGAAATTTTATTTTTATTTTTGTCCTTTTTGTTTTATTTTGAGACTCTCAAGAGTTAAAATATTCATCTTCATCATCTGAATTAGCCCAAGACTACACAACTAGAAGATTGAGTCATTTTGATTTGTGCGATGGCTTTTTTTTGTTTTTTTTCGTTTTTCCAAATCCGTCAAAAGCAAAAGAAATCTTTAGTTTTGGGGTCTGTGGGGCTAAAATGTCCTCAAATGGTGGTCCGTGGTAGCCTGACTTCAGTCTAAATACTGAAGTGAAATGAAGTGCTCGTTTCACTTCAGTATTTAGACTGAAGTTGCTCTCTACCACAGCAGTTTCTGGGATGGGCGGGATCAAAGCAGCAGTCTTCACGGTGATTGGTTCATACCAACCCACATCAATATTGGGAAAGCAGACGACGTTGTTGTCATTATTATGCTAATGCGTTAGCATTAGCATAATAATGACGTCGCTAACTAAACAAACACAGCCGACGAGCGTTACTAGCAGTAAAATATGTCGGATGATGATGTTTATAAAACCTAAAGCCTGACGCTTCTTTAAAGAATAATAAAGTGAAACGAAGTGAGTGACAGGGCTGTTGGCCAATCAGGTGCTGGGCATGGATTTCCAACCGACAAACGGCCCCAAAGGCAACGAAGCCAGTCCTTGAATCACAAAGAAAAAATAAGGTAGTATTTTTACGGTGCTGATTCAGGGCTGAGCCAGGCTAGGTCCGTGGCTCAAATGCTGGATAATGGATCCTGGTACCGACCTGGTATCAAAAAGGTTGAAAAAACCCTGTTCTTCTAGATGAATTCTCGGCTCACCCATAAAGCATTTGAGAACTCTATATACATGTGCCTACCAGGTCCTGGACGACTCCCACTTAGGCAGCCTGCTGTGAGGGTTGTGTGTGTGTTCTCTTTGATTTCTACATCGCATTCCACACCACGACGCGGCAGCTGCTCCAGCTGTGAAACGAGAGAGAGAGATAGAGAGAGACAGAGAGAGATAACAGCCTGGGAGGCTCTATCTCTCTCTGCATGGTGTACTGGATTTACTCACCACAACAACACAACCACAGTATACAAACAGTACATCACAGCAACAGCAAAAGGAAAGGCTCCAGCTGCAGACCTAGCCCAGGAGTGGACGTACCTCACAGTTGATGTGATGATGTCACATCAACCCACAGGCCCCTGTTGTTGCCATGTCCCACCCGCTTCTACCGTTATCAAGCGATAAGCGTCAAGTCTGTGAGGTTAGGTTGAGGGTCGGGCATTTAGGCTTAGTGGTCCTTGGGAAGGTTCCAGGTGGTCGCCAGGCTAAATGATGGAAAGTTGGTTAAGCAGATGTAACTCTTGAGAATGTAAAAATGAAACCAAAATAATGGACCCTTGCGGTTCCATTTGGTTTCATTTTTACACTCTCAAGAGTTAAAATATTCATCATATGAATTAGCACCACTTAATTAAGAAGTTTACACTGTTTTGTTGGCAAAATACAGCCTGGAATTGTGGACAAAATCAAAAGAATTCTTTAATTTTAGGTCTTTGGGGTGAAAATGTCATCAAATGGTGGTCCGTGTCTCAAATGCTGAATAAATGGTGGTCCCTGGAATCAAAAAGGTTGAAAACCCCAGCCCTAAGGCGGTCAAGGTAAACGTCTAACAAATGCAGACAGGCTGCAGCCATGTTCCAACAGGTAAACAACAAAGAAACAAATGTTTCCGTTGTCAGAATGCGCTGGTGATTAAATAAAGGTCCTCACGACAGGAGAACAGGTGACAGACATTTTCTCCTAATTACCCCAGTAATCCCGCATGGCGTCTGTGCTAATTGGAGTTACATCTTGTGCCGCAATTAACTTCAGATTTGTCTTGTCAGACGGACATGCAAGGATTAAAACGCTGAGTTGCTAAATCCAGAGTTAAGGCCTGTGTACACAGCAGAGAGGCATGCTGACTCTCTCTCTCTCTCTCTCTCTCTCTCTCTCTCTCTCTCTCTCTCTCTCTCTCTCTCTCTCTCTCTCTGGAAAACCTAAGCTAAGCCCCTCCCAAACTGTTATTGTCCTGACCTTTGACCTTTAGATAACTCCCTCCCACAAAATACTATGGTCCAATCACAGCTAAGCATAACATATTATAGACAAACCTCTCCACTAATAGCTTTCTTGCATGATAAAACGTTGTTGTTGTTGTTTTTAAATGCCACACACAGATATTTTTCCACTGCATATAGGACATGCCTTGTTGATAGATTTGGAAGAGACCTTGTAGGTCCGGTTCCAAAAAATGAACTAGTAGTTTGTGTATGAGCCCAGCTGGAAAGTGTCCTAGGGTGGACAAGAGGGCTTAGCTAAAGGTCCATTGATTCAGTGTTAAGATATTTTGATGATATACATTTCATCATATTCCTCCCCTTCCTTTATGATCCATCCTTGGTTCATAATAACCTAATGTGTGAGGGTTTTTACAATAATCTTATTAACATGAGTACCGGGAGGGATTTCTTTCAAAATTTGAGCTGTATCATGCCGGCAGATATGGCAGATTTTACTATGAAAATCTCATTGTAATTAGTTGTTTGTTTGCTTGCTTGATGGCATTGAAAAAAGCATGACGTGCTATGATGTTTACACGTCCTCTTAACCCCACGGTTGTGCTGCATTTGTTATGACGCATACGCACGTCAGGCAGCCTGAAAGTGTTAAAAAAAAAAACACACAAATAAGAAACACAACTGCAGCCAGAAAATGCACTCGCTGTCCCTCTCTCTCTCGCAGCGCCCGTACCCTTCAACAACAATGATGACCGTAGCACTGCATTTCCCTGCTAATTACACAAACGTATTGCTGATCGAGCACCCGTTTTTTTTGCTGTTTAAGGCTTGTTAATGGATTTGTCCGGGCGCCAGCCACGAACCTAGAACTTAGCAAGCTGAACGCATGAGTGCCGTGCATCAATTCTCAGACCGCTGCGCTGGCTTCCCAGTGTCACAGAACAGATTGTTTATATGTTTGTTTATGGCATGTGATCACCTATAAATCGGTTTATTGGTCATTATGCAGTTGTTTTGGAGCAAACCTCCAGTGGGATCACCTGGTGAACTTAAACCAACTTTCACCCCAATCGACTGATATGTATGCCAGTGGTTTTCAACCTTTTATATACCAGGGCCCACTGTTTATTCAGCATTTGAGCCACGGAGGACCACCATTTGATATTTTAGCCCGACAGACCCAAAGCCAAAACATTTCTTCTGTTTTTATCTACAATTCCAGGATGCATTTCGGAAACATAACGGGCAAACCTAAATCTTCCGCGGTGTTGTGTGGGGTGATCCGGCGGCAGCATGATAGCCGCTCTACATGCTGTGTGTCGCGGAATTGCTGATGCCTGTGGTTTTATATCGGCTGTGCCAGAATGAAACTTTGAAACTCTGTCCCCACAGAGATTCGCCAGGGCGACCGTTTGAACGACGGGGACTTGGGAATAGTGCTGTGCCATATGCGGAGCGAATCAGGCAAACTACAGAAAAGTTCTCGACATAACAGTGATGGTATAGGGTCAGGATTTCGCCTGACCGAAAACAGACTCTGACTCTGATTCTGATGTGTGTGTGTGTTTCTCCCTCCACAGCCACAAAGTGGATCTTCCACACGTGCGGGGCGGTGGGTCCGGAGGGTCCCACGCCGTCCCAGTGCACCAACGCCTACCGGAACAAGAACGTCAACGTGACGGTGGACACCAGAGGACCCCTCAAGGGCATCCAGGTGTGGAAGGTTCCAGAGACCGCCATCTACAGGTAAAAACTCGCAGATAACCTCACAACATGCAACAATAGTACAAGTAAATCCTGGAAAATCCAGGAGCAACCTAAATCGAATTGCAAAAATATACTGTACATAATTTTTGCACAACATCACTCATTGGGAGAAACCTCGCCATACAAACTTCCTCAAATGTGCTAATATCAACACATTGGACAACACGGGTATGGCCGGTTTTTAGCTCTCAGGCGTTTCTTTGTGACAAAATAATGCTTGGAATGGATTCAGAGTCATGAAAAACCCTCAACATGACCATAGAACCACTGAAGCACCCTTTTTTGGTCCTACATAGCACCAAACAGGGCCGAATCTATAGGCATGGGAATGCATGGCAATGGCATGCAATGGCATGCAAAACAACCCAAATATCAAAGATATTTCAAATTAAAGTGCTTATATCGAAACACTACTATTGCTACTAACTACAATTATAATACAATTATTATACAATACAATATTTAATACAATTAAATATTACATATTACTGTAATGTTATTACCTTACCTAAGTAAAGATGACTCTGCCGAAATGTGTAATAAGTAATGTTACTCTGCCAAAACATGCCTTACTTTTACTTTAGTAACTACTTTACTTTTTTATTACTGAGCTTGTTGTTGCATGTGAAAATAGAACAGATTTACAAGCTATCAACAAAATAACAGAGATTTGCTGTAGTTTGTAGATCCTAATCCACGGCAGCGTGTTCTGCACACATGACCTACATTACGATTTACCGCCGTTGTCGCAAAGTTGTCACTAAACAGATTGTGTTGTACATCTCTATTCGTTTGCGGGAGGGAGGAGGGGGACTTGGGAAAGTAATGTTGTAATATGTAATATACTATTCTCTTATTCTAGTAATAAGTAATAGTATTATTTTTTCTAAGGGGTCATGAATAAATTAAAGATAGTACGGACTTATACAACGGTGCGGCCAATCTATGGATTTTCCAGGTTCCAGGTGGGCTCCACAGACTAAATGATTGAAAGTTGGTTAACCAGATGTAACTCTTTGAGAGCGTAAAAACGAAACCAAATGGACCCTTGCGGGTCCATTTGGTTTCATGTTTACACTCTCAAGAGTTATGATATTCACCATGTAAATTAGCAACACTTAATTCATAGATCATGAGTCATGTTCATTTTGGTCTAATTTTGATGTTATGTCTCTTTTGTTTGTGAAAATCCATCCTGGAATTGTGAACAAAACCAAAAGAAATCTTTAGTTTTGGGGTCTGTGGGGGTGAAGATGTTGTTTAATTGTGCAAAAGTTGAAAACGACCTGACTATAAGCCTGGTGCGGCTTATATTCAGGTGCGGCTTCCGGTAATATTGCCCAACACTGCTTATGACCAACACTTGCTGCTTCAAATTCAGACTCGACATAATAAAGTAGCCGAGTTTTCCCCGCACGACAACAGCAACTATTTTCCATTCTCTCTCTCTCTCTATCCCTCCCGCCCACGTAAAAACACCCTGCGGAGCTCTGTATGCACGCCATCGATTTTCCTCCTCCTCCTCCTCCTGCAAACACAGAGCCATATCTAATCAGTTCTCCAGGTTCCAAACGGCGCTGCGTGTGCCGGGAGCCGGCCGACCGGGCCGTAATGGTAGCTAAATAATGTGACTCACGCTGCCCCTCGCTGCAATAACCTCAAATCAAAGCACACACACACACATACAGTACACACCGGCCCCCGATGTCCACGGCCGGAGGGCACGACTATCTGAGGTCACCAAATGCCCCCCATCGCTGCGTATAGCCCCCGAAGATCAATGGTTTAACCCATTGTGTCCTCATCAGATTCTAGTTTCTGATGCTTGCTTCTAGTTCACAGCGCTAGATTGTAGTTTCTGATGCTAGATTCTAGTTCCTCATGCTTGGTTATATTCCCCCACGGTAGATTCTAGTTCCTCTCAGTAGACTGTAGTTTCTGAAGTTAGATTCCAGTTTCTGACACTAGATTCTAGTTCCCGACACTAGATTCTAGTCCATGACACTAAATTCTAGTTTGTGACACTAAATTCTAGTCCCTGGCGTGAGGTTCTATTTTTTTCTGTGTCAGTGATGCTTAACATATTTCATAGGAAGGACCCCCAGAAATATCTATTATTTAGCTGCAGAACCTCATCTAAAAACATGTCGTTCTAGGGATCCCCAGAAGCAAAGATTTGAGTTAAAAATGTTTGCTTCACATTTTTTCAAAGACTTGCACCACATTTTCACATTTTTTTTCCAAAAATAGCAGAACTACAAGCTCATATCGCGCCACTCGGTGGCGCGATATGAGCTTGTAGATCTGCTATTTTTCAACAGTTAAAAAAAACAACAACACGCGTTCACTAGACAAAGGTTTAAATTTCAATTTCTGTGTGTGCGAGCCTGCGAGGTCAATGGCAGGGAGTTTGTGAAAGATGTCGTCGTAAAAGTTATATACATGCACTGCTTGGCTTGGTTGCGCTACAGCGGCACATAGAAGTATAGCAAATATGGCGATGCACAAGCGCTACATCAGTGTGGCGTGATGTAACGCCCTGTGAGCTTGTAAACCTGCTATTTTTAAGGGACCAAGCAGAATGGGACTGCTTCTTCTTTTCCTTCTCCTTCTCTTTCTTCAACAAAAAATAGCTGTTCTGGCTGAACCGTGCAGTCGGTTTTCGTGAAACTAATCTGGTAGAGGGTGATGCCAAACGGTGATGATGCGAAGCCCATGGCCATTAGCCAAATGGTGGCGCTATAGCACTCAATTGAAAATGCAAACTTTGAATGCTTAATTAATAATAATACCTTAATTATTTCCTTCTGGCAATCCAGGTTTGGTGACGCCGCCAGTATCGATCCAAAATCCGATCCCACCAGCTGATTGGCCAACAGCCCTGACCCTCAACGGTGTCAAACTACAAACATGGCGGCCCCCACTGCAGCGATTGAGCTGTGATAAATAGTCTCTTTAAATAAGCGTCACGTTCTAACATCGTCATCCGAAATATTTATATTTTACAACTTTTGTTCAATAATGAACGTCATTTGCTTTTTCCAACATTCTGATTGGTTGGTATGAACCAAAGACCCCCACATTAACAACGCCCAGCCCAGGGGCGGATGTAACATTTCTCAATTGGAGGGCAGGAGAAAATGGTATGGGTGCGACTTCATCGCCCGTGACGGTTCGCGCCACGGACGATGAAGTCGCACCCATACCATTTTCAGTTACAGGACTTTTATTAGGCAAATAAAGCATCAAACATCAGTTGTTGTTGAAGTTGCAACAGACACGCAGCATGCATAAAGCTAAAGGTCTGACTCAGAGTTTTCTGTTTCCAATGATGAAATGCTGTTGGTTTAGTGGTGCCACAACTGTAGTTAGTCAGTAGCAGTAGAAGTGTTTCAAATCATTTTAAATATAAGCACTTTAATTTGAAATATCCTGGGTTGTTTTGCATGACATCATGTTTGGTGGGGCAGTCATTTAGGGTGCCATTGCCCCCCCCCCCCCCCCCCCCCCCCCCCCCCCCCCAGGCCCATGCCTAGATCCGCCCCTGGCCCAGCCCATAAACTGCTACCGCGTGGAAGGCTTTCAGACTGAATAATGAAGTGAAACGAAATGATAATTCAAACCGAGGGTCAGGCTAAGGTTTCACCACCTCGGCAGCCATATCTGTGAACACCGCTGTGCGCCTTCTCCTTCATCCTCTTCCTCCTCCTCCTCTTCTCCTCCTCCACACCGAGACACAAACACAGACCAACACGCCCGGCTGGAGAGGCGGCAGCGTTGACGTGCTTTGCAAGTCCAAAAAGTCATTATAGGCAAAGAGCTGACGGCCGCTAGCCGGGGGCGGATCTAGGCATAGGCTTGGTTGGGGCCAATGTCCCCCTAAATGCCCAGTCTGCCCCACCAAACATGGCGGCATGCAAAACAACCCAAGATATTTCAAATTAAAGTGCTTATATTTAAAATGATTTGAATCACTACTAGTGCTACTAGGTAAGTACAACTGTGGCACCACTAATCCAACAGCATTTCATCATTGAAAACAGAAAACTCTCTGAGTCAGACCTTTAGCTTTATGCTAGCCTCGACACCCAGGCTTTCATTTTCGTTCGCGTTGCGCGAAAACGGAAAGCCTGGACTAACTTGTTACACGAAGTGGCCTTGAGTGGGGAGTCAACCTTCCGGGGTGGGCGTTGCTCTGAATGATGTGACGTAGAACAGCAGTGGACGGGCGCGGGAGGGGCCGGGGATGACGACACGTTGGTGAGATCAAATCAGATCAGCTCGATCTGCCGTGTGCTAGCTTTGTGCATGCTGCGTGTCTGTTGCAACCTCAGCAACAAGTGATTATTATTGATGCTTATACTTGCCTAATAAAAGTCCTGTAACTGAAAATGGTATCGGTTCATGGATAAAGCCGCCCCCATACTATTTCCTCCTGCCCCCCCATTTGGGAAAGGTTATACCCACCCCTGCCGCTAGCCGGTATGGGTTCGTCTTGTGTTGTGTGTGTCTCGCCATCCACCGCAGAGCTCAACCACCCAAGTGAAGAGATATCGATGCTCTCCCTGGAAAACAATCAACCCACAAAAACAGTGTGCGAGTCCGTGTGTGTGTGTGTGTGCGTGTGTGCGTGTGTGCGTGTGTGCGTGCGTGCGTGCGTGCGTGCGTGCGTGCGCGGATGCATGTGCGTCACCGCGCGGCTGCCTTTTCTGTTAATCAACCTGCGGCCGAATCCATTTTCAATTGCGTTTCAAATGAATTGCGATTGTCTGCACTCGAGGTCCCATTATATGAGAGTTGCGTTCTGAAAATATTATAGATATACAGTACATATCAAGACAAGAATACTGATGTGCAGCGAGGCGTTGCTGTGACTCGGCGCGAATCAAACCGTCCCTCTTCCTCCGCCGAGACGCCAGTAACGTTCCAGTACATGTTGAGTGTAATACAGGGGTGTCAAACTCAAATACAGAGTGGGCCAAAATTTAAAACTGATCAAAGCTGCGGGGCTAGGTTCCAGGTGGTCTCCAACTAAGTTGTTTAACCGGATGTAACTCTTGAGAGCTTAAAAACGAAACCAAATGGACCCCTTGTGGGTCCATTTGGTTTCATTTTTACGCTCTGTTTTATTCCTTGGAGGGGCGGCATTTTACAGGAGATTTTCCCTTGACCCCCCCCCCCCCCCCCCACCCCCCCCTTACCCCCCCTTTAGTTGTTTTGCATGCCATCATGTTTGGTGGGGCGGTCTGGGCATTGCCCTCCCATGCCCATGCCTAGATCCGGCCCTGAATGGTAGCCGGATCTTGTTGCTTGCTCCCATTGAAGCCTGTAGCTCTGTATCTTTGTATCAGTGCTGGCTTCAAAATGAACCTTGTACCTTGCGGCTTTGCGTTTTCATGTCACCCATCTCCATTCAAAACAGGGGCGGATGTAACAGTTACAGGACTTGCATTTGGGGGGGCAAGAGAACATGTTGGAGGGGCAAGAGAAAATGGTATGGGGGCGGCCATACCATTAACAGTTACAGGACTTGTATTAGTAAAGTAAAGCATCAATAATAACATCAGTTGTTGTTGAAGTTGCAACAGACGCTCAGCATGCACAAAGCTAAAGGTCTGACTCAGAGAGCTTTCTGTTTTCAATGATGGAATGCTGTTTAGTGGTGCCAAAATTGTAGTTAGTATCAGTAGTAGTGTTTCACATCATTTTTTCAAATATAAGCACTTTAATTTGAAATATCTTGGGGTTGTTTTGCATGGCATCATGTTTGGGGGGGGGGGGGGGCAGACTGGGTACTTAGGGGGGCATTGCCCCCCCATGCCCATGCCTAGATCCGCCCCTGATTCAAAATGAAAGGCAGCCTGCCGCTGTGCAGCTGTCGGCCTGAACGCGGCATAACGTAGCGAGGATAAGCACACACCAAGACCTATCCGCAAACACAGGGCCGGATTTAGCCAGCTTAGCCAGATTTAGTCAACTCCAAAGTTTTTCATGTGAAGCGGTGGTTTTCAATCTTTTTGACACCAGGGCCCACTATTTATTTGGCATTCGGCAATGATTTCTGTTGCTTTTGTCCACAATTCCATTCCATGCAGGCTGGATTTGGGAAACAAAACAAACAAACGTACAGAGCAAAATGACCATTACTCTTCTACATCCTCTAGTCATGTTGACTTGGGCTAATTCAGATGATTATATTAACTCTTGAGAGCGTTAAAATGAAACCAAATGGACCCGCAATTGCGGGTCCATTTGGTTTCATTTTTACGCTCTCAAAGAGTTGCATCTGGTTACATCCAACTTTCCGCCATTTAGCTGGGGACCACCTGGACCTCTCTCTCAACCACTGGTCATTCGTTCCTGGACCACTGATGAAAACCACTGATATTACCTTTCATTGGGTGGGCATACAGGATGCACAATTGGGTGGGCTCTGCCCCTGCCCACCCCTGCAACCCCTCTAGATCCGGCCCCTGTCCTCAAAGCGGTCGGGTTGGGTGCAGGTGACTCAAAGTTTGGCGTTTCTGCGTCTGTAGTAATCTGTCCTCGGAGGGCACTTAGGACAGACAATACCGCAGGATTATGATGATGTTATACTGAAAGCACCGCCGTAATGTCTGTGACGGGATTTAATGGGACTGAATACTTGATGAGTACATTTTCTGTACCATTAGGATAATTACCGCCACCCCCAGTAATGAGGTTTTCATGTCTGTGTGTTTTTGCCATTTTGCGTATGCATGTGCACACGCTTGTGTTTCTATATTTTCCGAGCACCAACTAACTGTCCCCCACAAGTACGTAGGTAATAATGCAATTTAGAGAAATGGGTGTTTCTCACAAGAAAAAGCGTTGTTTTATGCTGTGTAAACGGTTGTGTGGAATTAGGCTCACAAATTAGGAAAAAGAGGGTAGGTTTTAGGGTTAGATTTAGACAATTATAGGTTCGGTTAGGGTTGGCGTTAGGTCTGGTTTAACCTTAATTAATAGGCCTTTCAGTAAGCCCCTCCCCAAACGGCAATGGTCCAATCCCCATAAGCACAACATGTGATGGACAAACTCTCTTCACCAATAGTTTTCCTACATGAAACAAACAAAAAAAATGTTGAATGTCTGGTTCCAGAAATGAACCAGTAATTAATGTGTAATGCTCATGATATGCACAACGGAATGAGTGAGCCTGGCCGGAGTGATGCTTTGTCAAGTCCCACCCATTGGTTGCCGTTTACCAACTACTATTTAAAAACGTTTTTTTTTTTAAGTTTTCTTGTTGTTTTTTATGTGCATGCAATACTGTTTGTTGTTTTGTTTTGTTTTGTTTGTTTTGTTTTGTTTTGTTTTGTTTTGTTTGTTTTTTTTTGTTTTGTTTTGTTTTTTTTGTTTGTTTTGTTTTGTTTTGTTTTGTTTTGTTTTGTTTTGTTTTGTTTTGTTTTGTTTTGTTTTGTTTTTTTTTGTTTTGTTTTGTTTGTTTTTGTTGTAAATGCCTGGGCTTTATTTTGAAGAATTCCCCGGAATTCACCAGCTGGTAACTAAACTGACAGCAGTTAGTTAAACAGTGAATCCTCTTTTCTCCACCAAAGCAATGCTTACTCAACTATTAGCCCATAGAATGAATGTGTTCACTTAGTTCAGTTAGCGGTTCATTGGTTTAGTCGATAAAGCTGCAAGTGATAAAATGCTTACTATAGGAGTGTGTGTGCGTGTGCGCGTGTGTGTGTGTGTGTGTGCGTGTGTGCGTGTGTGCGTGCGTGCGTGCGTGTGTCCACAGGATCACGGCGTACGGGGCGGCCGGCGGCCGCAGCGTATTGGCTGCCAGCAGGTCACATGGCATCTACATGACCGGGGACTTCCTGCTCCAGAAGGGGGAGCTGTTGCACATCCTGGTGGGGCAGCATGGAGAGGACGCCTGTCCCAGCGTGAGTATCTCATTGTCCTAAAACAGGGTGTAAAACTCAGATACAGATTGGGCCAAATTTAAAACTGAACAAAGCCGCGGGCCAAGTTTGAACAAACTAACCTATTAAAGGGGAATTCCAACCATTTCCAAAAATTTTCCTGAGAGGAAAAATGGGTCTGAAAGAAAAATCATTAACATGGTGAAATACATCTTGGTGATGTCATCAGATGTATTTATGTACTTATGTACTATGTATGTATTTATGTACTATGTAACCCATAGTAGAACGGGAACCCCTAGTGGTAGTTTTACCCTAGTTGACGGGAACACCAATATGCGTTCTGTACAGTATGTACAGTATAAAAAAATGTCAAAGTTTGGTGGTGTTACACAATAATTTGAAGTTTTCCAGTACACTTAGGTTAGTATTTCAGAGACATTTTTAGAATCGGGATAGTCTACAATGGGTTAATGATTTTTTCAGACCTCCGTTTTTACTTAGGAAATACAGAATTGGGGGAACTTTTTGTTTATCATGTCCACACAACATCCCTAAGGTATATTAATGACATAATTTGATCATGTCTCAAGGCCAAATGAAATTACACGGCGGGCCAAATTTGGCCCATGGGCCCAGAGTTTGACACCCATGTCCTAAAATAAATGATGCTTTGGAACCAACTGGACCTTATCGGTCTTTTGCTCTGCGAGTGTGCACATGCCACCAAAATGACCCGTCAGGGACCATTTGGTTTAAAGTGGAATTCCACCCATTTTTTAACATTTTACTAGGTCGGTAACCCGTTCTGTATGGGGTGTTTTAAGTCTTGTTGAAAAATAGCAGGGGTTCGTGCTCGCGAGAACGCAGTGCAAATCTTTGAATATTATACAGTATGTTCTTTCAGAGCGAATGTTTTGTTTTTATATACCGTATTGTCCCGAATATAAGACGACTCGTTTATAAGACGACCCTCATTTTTTCAAGACCCATTTACAGAAAAAAGTACATTGAATGTCAAATAGTATAGCCCCTGAATATAAGACCACTCCATTTTTGGGATATTTCCATTGG
Organism: Benthosema pterotum; assembly: GCA_039105355.1. Taxonomy (NCBI): domain Eukaryota; kingdom Metazoa; phylum Chordata; class Actinopteri; order Myctophiformes; family Myctophidae; genus Benthosema; species Benthosema pterotum. Next base: position 40,646,091 of record CM076980.1, on the reverse strand, counting down.
AAAAAAACATAGTCTTATATTCAGGCCAATAGGGTACTTTTTCTAGAAATGGAGGTCTGGAAAAAAAAAACATTAACGTGGTGAAACACAACTTGATGACATCATGAAGTTATGTTTCACCATGTTAATGAGTTCTAAATTTAGGGCCTTTTTTTTGAGTGTCCATTTGGTTGACATTTGTACATCTTAGGAAATAAAATAAAAATGGGTGGAATTCCCCTTTAAATACCGAGTGAAATGGGGAAAAAAGTTTTTCGAGGATATGGTTGCCAAACAAAGACATGGAAAATGTTTAATTTCTTCTGTATTTGTGTGTTCAAAGTCTAGTCTCACTTATACTTCCTTTGAACGAAAACGTGATGACATGCTGTGTGGCAAATGAATCTTGATTGAATCCACCTGTTGTAGTCCCACCGCTGTGTCGTGCTTCAGAAACAGCTGCTTGTGATTACAGATACTACTCCGCCATTAGTCCCATTCAGGATGACATCCCGGCAGTGTGTCACTCATTTTCAACCTAATCAGCACGCTGAAATATGTATCTGAAAACATCATAGGGTATAGAAACTAGAAAAAGGGCCCCCTCTGGGCACAGATTGTGGCCTCCCGGTGGCGCTATAACAGACCAATTTGAAATGGGTGCCATGTGTTCTTATGCCTTTTTAATGGCAATTGGATCTGTTATACAAAAATCCTGTTGGTGGCACTCTAACAAACAAATGTGAAAGCGGTTGCATTTATTCCGCGGCCTGGTAGGAAAGTGCATGAAATATTCCACATAAATGTGCACGCCGCGTTCATGATCTGAGGCTTCTGGTTCAAAAACGAGGCAATCCGACAAACTCTGAAAGCCAATCTTGGCCAATTGGGATGGAGTATGAAATACTGGACAGATCTGTGTTGAGCACATGAATATGGAGATGATGTGTAAAAATTCGCAAGATGTGGCTAATAACATCAGTTGTTGAAGTTGCAACAGACACGCAGCATGCATAAAGCTAAATGTCTGACTCAGAGAGTTTTCTGTTTTCAATGATGAAATGCTGTTGGTTTAGTGGTGACACAGCTGTAGTTAGTTAGTAGCAGTAGTAGTGTTTCAAATCATTGCGTTGTTTTGCATGCCATCATGTGGGGCAGACTGGGCATTTAGGGGGGCATTGCCCCCCCCCCCCCCCCCCCCCCCCCCCCCCCCCCCCATGCCAATGCCTAGATCCGCCCCTGTTGTCCAGCTTTTTGAACTGTGCACATCAGTTATTCCTAGATGCTTTAGCCTGTGAAAAAAAGAGAAAATGGATGTTTGCTGCCAAATCGAAACTAGTGAAAGTATCAGATCCGCTGAGATCCGCATTATGAGCCTGTAGATAGGCTAAATTCAATACTTCCCCACTGTAAAAGTGTGGTTTCCTAAGCCCCTTTCCCCTCCCAAATAAATAAGAAGTTGAAAAAAAAAATATATATATATATATAAGCCACCACACTTCCTTTAACACAGGGGTTTTGAACAGGTGATCTGGGGGCCATCAGTGTCCTCAGAGGGTCCCAGGTGGTCCCCAGCTCAGTTGTTAACAATTGTGGCCTGTATTTGTCAGTAGTTCCCACCAGATTAGACTGCAGCAAGACTAGATCACAGTGTTCCGACAACTAGACAAAATATAGGATATCTACTGACACTAAAGTCTACGACATCGGTTTTACCTAGATTCTATAGTCTCTGACTCTAGTTTTGAAAAGTTAAAAGCATTCCATGGCTGCAGACCTGAATTGTTCTAGACCCCAGAGCAAAATCAGAGAACACAACAAGAGAACAACAAGCTCATGTCGCGCAAACAGAGCTGTCTGCTATCAACAGTGCGTGGACGGGTTACCAATGTAACTCTTGAAGTGTAAAAATGAAACCAAATGGACCTGCAAGGGTCCGTTTGGTTTAATTTTTACACTCTCAAAAGTTAAAATATTCTCCACCTGAATTAACCCCAAGTCTACACAACAAGGAACAACAAAATGTCTTCAATGGTGTCCGTGGCTGGCTCAAATGCTGAATAAATAGTGGGCCCTGCATCAAAAAGGTTAAAAAAAAAAACCTGCTTTAACACATTCTACTTTGCTTTTTTTTCGTCATTGACTGCTTTTGTCAGGAGTTGTTATCCTCCATTTTACTCTGGGGTTCTGTCCAACTCGCTGACAGCCTAGGTCCACTATCCCCATCTCCACACAGCCGGCGTACAGGGGCGGATCTAGGCATGGGGGCGGGGGGGCGGGGGGGGGGGGGGGGGCAATGCCCCCCTAAATACCCAGTCTGCCCCACCAAACACGATGCCATGCAAAACAACCCAAGATATTTCAAATTAAAGTACTTATATTTAAAATGATGTGAAACACTACTACTGCTACTAACAAACTACAGCTGTGTCACCACTAAACTAACAGCATTTCATCATTGAAAACAGAAAACTCTCTGAGTCAGACCTTTAGCTTTATGCATGCTGCGTGTCTGTTGCAACTTCAACAACAACTGATGTTATTTTTGAGGCTTTACTTGACTAATAAAATTCCTGTAACTGAAAATGGTATGGGGGCGGCTTCATCGCCCGTGGCACTTCGCGCCACGGGCGATGAAGCCGCCCCCATATCCCTCCAACATGTTATCTTGCCCTCCCCAAATGGGACATGTTACGTCCGCCCCTGCCGGCGTAGTTGAAAACCATCCCCGGGAAAGCCATCCCTCGTCCATTCATAATTGACATCTTTACAAACTTCAAACTGTCACCGCGTGCGCGGCAGTGCCGGAAGGCTGGCAGGATGGCGGGCTGGCAGGCAGGCAGGCAGGCAGGGACGGATCCAGACTTTATAAGCTGCGTGTTTGCCGAGTTGGATGAAATGTTAGTACACGTCTGTCTGCGCGGTGTTTGGATAACACCCGGTCCATATATATTTACACACGTAACTGTACCAGCAGCAGTACACACACACCGTTTGTTTGTTCGTTCTGAGTAGAGCGTCGATAAATAATTGATTAAACTCAACCGCCTTCCTTTTGCGCGTACAGACATGCACACACACACAGACACATATACAGATACAGTGTTTTATTGTTGCTGTTTTGTTACCTGTCCTGGTGTACTGGGTACACACAGATAAAAGTGTTAGTGTGTGCTTGTCTTGTCTCGGCTGAGTCACTCATACTCCAGTTTGTACTGTAGTCGCGGCCAGGTCTTCTGTTCTGGAACTATAGCTTCCCGTCGCGTTTGAACTGTAGCTTCTGGTCGCGTTTGAACTGTAGCTTCAGATTGTGTTTGAACTGTAGCTTCAGGTTGTGTTTGAACTGTAGCTTCAGGTTGTGTTTGAACTGTAGCTTCAGATTGCGTTTGAACTGTAGTTTCCAGTCGCGTTTGAACTGTAGTTTCCGGACGCGTTTGAACGATAAGTTCTGGTTGCGGTTGAACTATAACTTCCGGACGCGTTTGAACGATAGCTTCTGGTCGTGTTTGAACTATAACTTCTGGTCGTGTTTGAACTACAACTTGCGGCCGCGTTTGAATTGTAGTTTCTGGTTGCATTTGAACTGTAGTTTCCGGACGCTTTTGGACTATAGCTTCCGCCCGCGTTTGAACTGTAACTTGCGGTCGTGTTTGAACTATAGCTTATAGAAGTACTCTCAAGGCTGTCAAGGCCCATATCACCTCAATTACCTCTTAAGTACAATTGGAGGTATCTTTACTAGTATTTTCACTGCTTTTACTTTTACTCCACTGCATCTCAGAAGCAGCTATTCGACTCGACTACAATTTAACTTGAATCTCTCGCTACTAGTTAGATTTTGGAAATCATCATCCCAATCACCACTTTCGGGCTCAAAGTTCAGTCCTCGGAAAAATAGCCGCAATAGATCGTGTGTTTTCAAGAGATCTCTCTCTCTCTCTCTCTCTCTCTCTCTCTCTCTCTCTCTCTCTCTCTCTCTCTCTCTCTCTCTCTCTCTCTCTCTCTCTCTCTCTCTCCCCTGTCAGAGTCATTTAAGGTTCTACTCCTTTTCATCTCCAGCTGGGCTCTGACAGCGCGGCGCTCTCTCCTGGGTGGGGGGGCAGAGAGGGGGTGATTTGTGCCGCCGTGTTTATCACACCTAGCCCTGCTCCCCCTGGCAACGGAAATGATACCTCCCTGATCGCTACAAATGCACTCACTTATTCTCTGTGAAGCACCGCAAGTCTGTCTCTCTCTCTCTCTCCCTCCCTCTTTATCCTGCTCGCTCTGACGACTTGCACGGGAACACACATGCACCCATGCACGCACACTTTTGTCAAGTTTTGTGTGACTACACCAGAGTGAGTGTATCAGCATTTTTAGGACGGCAGCTGTATGAATGTATTTTTTGGCTAAAGGACATCCGTTCCTGATTGGAGGAAGGCCCTTCTTCCAATCAATGTTTTTTCTTAGAGCTGTCAATTGATTAAAATGTTTAATCATGATTAATCTCATGGGGTTAAACTAGGGTTAATCTTTGATAAATCACAATTTAATCACATTTTGTGTTCGAAATATACCTTTAACGATTGGTTTCCAAGATTTTATTTATTCTGTGTTTGAGCCACAGAATAAATAATTTATTTAGACTTGGATTAGACTTGGATTAGACTAAATTAAAGAATTTGTCCACAATGCCAAGCTGTGTTGATGTTGGTACTGTCAGGAGCGAACATAGAATGTTTTCTACATTCTCTAATTACGTAGACTTATTTTAAATTAGCTTATTTCAATAGACTTAAGTTATCCCCCGCATTTGGGAAAGTTGAACCAAATGGACCCACTTGGATTTGTTGTTTTTTACTGCAAGTTAATCACACATTAAATAAATTGATCGAGTTAACCCATGGCTGAGACACCATTCGAAACACATTGGTGAGGACATTTATTGTTAAAGGTAGGCGAAGTGATTTCACTTTTGTGAGATATCACCCCCCCCCCCCCCCCCCCCCAAAAAAAAAAAATCTGTTAAAATGCTCTATTATGAGGTGTGCAGACCATATATGGAGTTTCCTCCTCCCCCACGTTAGCAGAGGAGCTAATAAAAGTTCCCCAGGTGGAGGGTGAATTCTCCTCCAATCAGGATCGAGCAGCAGGTTCACATAGTGTAGCTACTCTTGGGCGCCCCTAGTGCACCAGACTGGTACTACACAATGAATTTCAAATCACTTACCCTACCTTTAACGATTTAGTTCCCATATTCTTTTCCGTTAGTAATTTTGAATCTGGCTTATAAACTAATATCCTCTAAATGTCAAATCCCTAGCCCCAACCACAATCTTTTCCTGATGAAACAACTGTTTGTCTCGTTGGGACCGGAACAGCGATATTTGTCCTCACAATGTCCATTCTCAAATTACCATCGCAAGTAGGGTGACCTGAGCCAAAGTGTTCATTTGAGGGGCAGACGTACTGCATTTGTGGGACAAGTGGGGAAACGGGTGTAGCAACAGAAAGTCACACATCCGGACACTAATAATATTGACTGATGCCTGACGTCGGTCACAATGGGAGACAGGGTCTCATGTGTGGGACACCTAAAAAGTCTTGGAAATGAAGGACTGTCCCACACAAAGGGGCATAGGCGTGCATACATAGACGTCAAGGGGGGTTTGAGCACCCCCTAGTGGCCCTCTCTGGACCAACATGCCCTTTTTAACCCATAGTAGACGGGAACCCCTAGTGGTAGTTTTACCCTAGTTGACGGGAACACCAATATGCGTTCTGTACAGTATGTACAGTATCAAAAAATGTCAAAAATTTGATGGTGTTACACAATAATTTGAAGTTTTCCAGTACACTTAGGTTAGTATTTCAAAGACATTTTTAGAATCGGGATAGTCTACAATGGGTTAAAAGAGCAAAAAGATGCTGAAATGCTGTTTTCTATGCGTTTTTAACCCCTCAAACTCAATTTTCCGCATTTTTTTCCTCAATTGAGTTTTGGGGTACAAAGGGGTACAAATGGGCACCCTATTCAGAAGTATAGTTATACAGGAACTTGCACGCACGCCCACACACACGCACGCCCACACACACACACACACACCAGGGGCGTATGTAACATTTCCCAATTAGGGGGGGGGGGGGGGGGGGGGGGGGGGGGGGGGGGGATGCAAGAGGAAATGGTATAGGTGCGGCATCATCGCCCGTGGCGCGAAGCCGCCCCCATACCATTTTCGTTTACATAACTTAAGCATCACTAATGACATCAGTTGTTGAAGTTGAAACAGACATGCAGCATGCATAAAGCTAAAGGTCTGACTCAGATAGTTTTCTGTTTTCAATGCTGTTGGTTTAATGGTGACACATGACATGTTTGGTGGGGCAGTCAGGGCATTTAGTGGGGCATTGCCCCCTCATGCCCATGCCTAGATCCGCCCCTGACATACACACTATATAAATGAGAAGTGGCACAGTGACAGGCCCGGCCCCGTGGAGTGGATTCGGGGTGGAGGGGAGGAAAGAGATTATCCAGAGGGATGTCTGTCAGCAGCTAGAATTCACAAGTACGACCTCCCATCCCAACGCCGCCTGTCAATCACACTCACTGCCTCGGCACACACACACGCACGCACGCACACGCACACACACACACTCACACACACACACGCGCACACACACACACACACACACTGTAGCAGCGTGTACAGCCTGAGAGAGAGAGGGTAATGGAGAAAGATGATTGACAATGTGAGCGAGCGAAGCAAGTGCAAGCTCATTTCAAAGGGAGGCGAGCGCCGCGCCGCCCCGAGCTTTCAGGCTTGTTTGCGTTTTTGGTCTTTTTTTTTTTTTTTTAAGACGGAGAACGCGTAAAAAATGTGGACAACGGAGGAAGTCGAACTGGCCCAAGAGGGACTATAGAATCGCAGTACAAAACCATACCTGCCTCTCCATTCACTATACTAGAACTACACTAGAACTTTTCAGAAACGATTCAGAATGTTTGAGAATATACTGCGATATTCTCAAACATTCTGAATTTTTTCTGAAAAGTTCTAGCCTCTATGGATGAGCGTATATAATACACAATAGAAGCCCACACTTCTTCTTTCCAAAGAAGACAAACATTTTTCAAGCTTGAATGACGTTTCTAGGTGAAAGTATGAGGGAGGAGAGAGGGTCCAAAGTTTGGGCTATGGATAAATAATGAGAGTGGAAATGACACTCATTATTTATCTCTCTCTCTCTCTCTCTCTTGCGCACGCACGCACGCACGCACGCACGCGCGCGCGCGCGACACACACACACACACACACACACACACACAAAATATCCACATCCAAGTGTGAATAAAGTTAGCATGAGCTAAGCTTGCTAGGGGGGAGAGGAATATCAACAAACATTTCCATTGATTGATTTCATAGTTGCTTTAAAGAGTGCCATGATTTTCTTTTCCATGACCATCATGTATTATTGTGTTTAAAAATGAATGAAAAATGTGAATGAAATTCCACAGCCCTCTCATGTATTGTCCACCCACAATCAGTCTCTCAACCTTGGATGGACTTGGGCTTGTCATGGACTTCATGATTGTGGTCTGATTCTAGGGTAGCACTTATTCAGGCTTTATGCAATAGCACTTGTGCAATATTATCTTCTTATTCTATGTATTACATCTATTATTACTTACCTACTGCTTACCTACTCTTACTTACTACCGTTACTCCAGTACTAGCCTGGTCTAGCCCTCAATGATTTTGGCCTTGGGGGGCGGGGGTGTCGTGGGATCCACACGGCGGAAGTGCTGCGCTCTGATTTGATCTCACTAACGTGTCGTCATCCCCGGCCCCTCCCGCGCCCGTCCACTGCTGTTCTACGTCACATCCCACCCATTCACTCCCACTTGAAGGCCACTTTCCAACGCGCGTTAGTCCAGGCTTTCCGTTTTCGCGCAAGGCGAACGAAAATGAAAGCCTGGGTGTCGAGGCTACTCCAGTACTGATGAGATGTGAAAATACTTTTCGTGGTACTGTATTTATACTGTACATTGGCAATAAATTGAATCTCATCCTCATCTCATCAGTCACCAGAAGAAAGATTGGTTGTTTTCGAATAATCTGTCATGGTTAAAATGGAGTTTTAAGTTTATAATGGGTTTGTAGAGGAAGGAGGTGGATGTGCTAAAATGAACATCAAATGTCTAAATACTGAATGGAGTAACCGGGGTGGGGTCTGGGGTGTTCACATGAGACTGAGTAGAACATAGAATGACTAAACGTTGTACTGTCAGCTCAGAATGTACAGAATTGGTGAAAAAAATACAAAAATCACAGCACTCTTCTCTCAAGAGGAATGTAAAACTAACAGAAGAACATAAACTGCACACCTGGACCATTAAAAACTCAAATTATAGCCGTTTGTACAGGTGTTACAAATAGACTACAAAGCATAAGAGCTCAAACGGTGGTATTTGGAAGCCCAAGTGTGGGCAGGTGGGGAAACAGTGGCGGTCGACTGCAGGAGTTGAACATTTAACAGTAGAAAAGGCTTTTTTGGTTTGTTTTTATACATTTGCATTGAAGTGGTATTCAATGTGAATGTGAATGAACCAGTATAGGACATTCAAAACCGTAGCCAAGCCAGGGCCGGATGTAGAGGGGGGCAGGGGTGGGCAGAGCCCACCCAAACGTGCATTTCTGAGAAACGGAGCAAACTAAGCATGCAGGCCGCAGCTGTCGCAAACGATTAATCAAAGGTGGGGAAAGCCGAGGGCGAAGATCCCTGCTTGACTCTGACAGAACGCGAGGAGACTCTAGAGAGACAGAGAGAGAGAGAGAGAGAGAGAGAGAGAGAGAGCCAGAGGCCACAGAGCTCGTTCCAATGTCAGTACAGGTGAAAGAGCTGAACCACTGCAGCAAGAGAGCTCCTGTCTGCCCTGAAACAACAGAAAGACATACCGTAAACCAGGGGTTTTCAACCTTTTTTTGACACCAGGGACCACCATTTATTCAGCTTTTGAGCCACGGACCGCCATTTGATGGCATTTTCACACCAAAGACCAAAAATCAAAGAATTATTTTGGTTTTGTCCACAATTCCAGGCTGTATTTTGCCAACAAAATAGTGTAAACGTCTTAATTAAGTGGTGCTAATTCAGATGATGAATATTTTACATCTGTTTAACCAACTCAGCTGGGGGCCACCTGGAACCCTCTCAAGGACCGCTGGTGGTCCCCGGACCACCGGTTGAAAACCCGTAAACCACAGCAGAGGACCCCGCGTGGCCATCTCGTTTTTTTTTCCCTCTGAAATTGTAGCCTCATTCTCCAGGCTTACCTCATCTGCGCTGCGAAAAAAGAAAGCCCGGGCACGAGCTAAGGCAGAGAGTCTATCAGCGGAAGTGTCCAGTAGCCACATTATCAGCTATGACTCGTTCAATACAAAGCAAAACGAGCAAAGAAAAGGGACCAGGGGAGAGCACTGGTTTCGATTCAAACCACAGAACCATTAAGAAGGCATTGAGATGGTCTGACAGAACAGATGACCTGAGCTCCCCCCAGCCTCAAATCTGCTATTTCTGACGTATGACAAACAAGGTGGAAATGACCCTCGTTCTGGAGATGGGTGGGTGGATGGATGGATGGATGGATGGATGGATGGATGGATGGATGGATGGATGGATGGATGGATGGATGGATGGATAAATGAATGAATGGATTAGTGAGCTAGCCAGAGGATGACAGTTGCGCAGGGTGAATGAGTGAGTGAGTGAGATTAAATGGACGACAGTGAGCTCAGAATCGATAAGCGTCTGAGTGGCTGATTGATCACTGAGTCGGAGTCAGGGAGAAACAGAAGACACAAGAAAGAGCCCCGAGCCCAATTAGGCAACGTCGTTGGCAAGTGAGACCGGGTGTTTGTGTGTGTGTGTGTGTGTGTGTGGTGTGTGTGTGTGTGTGTGTGTGTGTGTGTGTGTGTGTGTGTGTGTGTGTGTGTGTGTGTGTGTGTGTGTGTGTGTGTGTGTGTGTGTGTGTGTGTGTGTGTGTGTGCGTGTGTGTGTGTGCGTGTGCCCGATGTATGGGTTTCATGTTATCATGTCAGAGATCAGGGGTGGCTCTCAAAGCAGTGATGGCACTATGCCATGATGCCACGCTCAGTGAACAGCCATGCCACGCGTAAGAAAGGGTCATCTCAAAGTTGGATTGCCACTTACACACCCTCTGTATATTCCATACAAGGGCAGATTTAGACTAGACCAGGGTTTTCAACAGTGGTCCTTGAGAGGGTTCCAGTGGTCCCCAGCTAAGTTGTTTAACCAGATGTAACTCTTGAGAACGTAAAAATGAAACCAAATGGACCCTCGCGGGTCCATTTGGTTTCATTTTTACACTCTCAAGAGTTAAAATATTCATCATCTGAGTTAGCACCACTTAATTAAGAAGTCTACATTGTTTTGTTTGCAAAATCCAGCCTGGAATTGTGGACAAAACAAAAGAATTCTTTAGTTTTAGGTCTTTGGGGTGAAAATGTCCTCAAATGGTGGTCCGTGGCTCAAATGCTGAATAAATGGTGGTCCCTGGTGTCAAAAAGGTTGAAAACCACTGGACTAGACAACCTCAAATCTGCTATATTCCTTCAACTGGTCAGCTGTATGTAAAAACAGCAAGAACATACTGTAGGTATGCCGGAGCGCAGAGGAGCTATTAATGTTTCCAAAAGCAGTAATTTATTCTAAGAGTAAAAAGCAGTTTAATGTGTGCTTATTCATAATGTAATTCATTTGATTTATGGGGATATTTATGGTTATTAGCCTATGATATCTTTAGATGAAAACATTACACATTGCAAGAGACATTTGCACTTGTGATTTAAGACCTGGTGTGTTTGTACTGTGTTGGTATATTTTTGCCAAAATGCATTTTTTATTCGTTTTAGGCTATTGGAGGGTTTGACCGAGCGTCCGCGGACAAAATTTCTGAGAGCTCTGGCAAGAACTCGAAAAACACTTTCTAAACAGCTGAAATCCACCTTACTTAAGGGCTTCCAGACGGCAACGATAAACGCCGGCGTTATCGACGGGCGAGTTTTTTTATGCCGGCAGTGCCGAAATAAGAAAATCGCCCGTCGATAAACGCTACGCGTTTTATGCCGGGAGGGGAGGGGAGGGGGGCGGACGAAATGCGTGGCTCAGAAGCCAACCAAGCCAACAGACTACCAACTTCCCAGACAACTTCCAGTCAAGCGCTACCTGATCATGATCACGCTGAATTTACAATTCATTTACAATGAATTAATGACTCACCAGTCACCAATAATGATGGCTGCAGCCGTAGAGGTTGACATTTGAACGTAGACTATAGTTATTCCAAGTTGCGTAGGTTAAAATAAAATCGGCAGCATCCATCACGGTTTAAATATGTTGTATAATAAACTCTGCTGGCTAAAAGCATGTAACCAACATGCTTCGTCATAGCGTGACCGTGACACAATCTCACAACACGTCGCGCAATAATGCGTTGTAAATAGAACGTTAGAGCAGAATTGCCACAACTCACGTCGTGGCTCGGCTCAGGTCGGATATAGAGGGGGGGCAGGGGTGGGCACAGCCCACCCAAACGTGCATCCTGCCCACCCAATGAAAGGTAATATCAGTGGTTTTCAACCAGTGGACCACTAGTGGTCCACAAAAGCCGAATAAATAGTGGGCACTGGTATAAAAAAATGTTCAAAAGCACTGCTTCTTATGAAAAACTTTGGAGTTGCCCACCCGCCATTCTTCCAGCCCACCCTAGTAGGGCTGGCTAGATCCTGCCCTGGCTCGGCTGCGCCAGAGCCTTAAATGATTAGGGAATCCACTCCCGGAACAGAAACGGTGAAGTCACTGTGCAGGTCTACTGGTAGAGTGGGTCCTCATCGTCCTCATTATGTTGTATGTTTGCTATAAATCGCCAAGCGTTTTACAAAAAGTTCACTGGAATTGAACATGAATTGAACTCGCGCGCGCGTGCTCGTTTCGTGCACGCGATAAAAATCAGTGACGCTGGGCGGAAAACGACCGACGATAAACGCTTTCTTGAACGCGGGTCGATTTTTGAACTTTTGTGCTAAAAAAAACGCCGTCCCCATTGAGAATGAATTAGAGTGGGCGATTTATTCCTCGCCGTCTGTAAGCCCCTTTATTGTGTTCAGTATTTATGAAATGCTGTTGGGACAAATAATGACTAGGACTTGGCCTGACAATGTTTCAGCCAAGAGATTGTATTCGGCTGTATTCTGTATGCACATTGTTTCCTACTCTGTTTGCTCTTATTTGCACTCTATATACTCTCCTTTTGTCTGCTGTGTTATTTATTGCTGCGTTTGCTGTTTTCGGTTATATCATATATTTACTGCTGCATTGTCTGAAGGAAGCCAGACAAAAAAAGTTACCTGCACACAAGATATAACTTGATGAAAAGTATTAAGAGGAAAGCAGCATAATTTTCTCCTCTAGCGCAAACAGACTCATGGAAAATACTTGGGAGTCAAAGCTGGAGAAGGTGAGGATGAATCAGGCAAGAGTTATTTCGACGGCAGTCACTGAAGAAGCTACAGTAGATGCAGAACCATTTAGAGGAAGAGTTGCGTCAGTAATTGTAAAGCGAACAGCCCAGTCACGTGGTTCGTCACGTGGTCCATGCAGGGAAGAATGGGCACTATGGAGTTTTTTATTTTTAAATAAGAGCTATTTAAAGGGAATTCCACCCATTTTCATTTTTTTTCTGAGAGCGTACAAATGCAACCAAATGAACCCTAACGGGTTCATTTGGTTCCATTAAAGAAATCCATTAACCCATTGTAGACGGGAACCCCTAGTGGTAGTTTTACCCTAGTTGACGGGAACACCAATATGCGTTCTGTACAGTATGTACAGTATCAAAAAATGTCAAAGTTGGTGGTGTTACACAATAATTTGAAGTTTTCCATACACTTAGGTTAGTATTTCAGAGACATTTTTAGAATCGGGATAGTCTACAATGGTTAACATGGTGAAAATACGTCTTGATGATGTCACCGACTCACCGTGTTAGTGGCTTTCTTCAGACCTCCATTTCTTGGGAACACAGAATGGGGGGAACTTTTTTATCATGTCCACACACACCTCGAAGGTACATCAATGACATAGTAAAATGTTGAAAATGGGTGGAATTCCCCTTATAATAATACGAAAGCAAATGTGATTGTATATTGCAATGAGGTTCATAAATATACAGCTCTCTCTCTCTCTCTCTCTCTCTCTCTCTCTCTCTCTCTCTCTCTCTCTCTCTCTCTCTCTCTCTCTCTCTCTCTCTCTCTCTCTCTGCAGTCCAACATCCAGCTGAATAAGATCTGCACGGAGCAGAGCGGTCCCATGGTCAACAAGACCCAGGTCAAAGGGGGCGGGGGAGGAGGGGGCGGAGCCACCTACGTTTTCAAGGTGAGTTTTCGGATTCGCTCGTCCGTCCGACCGTCCGTCCCTCCGTCTGTATGGCACTGTCTGAGTGTCTCGGCGCGTTGTCCCAAAGGTACAAGCTAGGACACGCTGTGACTTGCCACTGCAATTGTGCAAGGACACTCTGCGATTGGCCAATAAATCTACTTTATACAGTCATGGACAAAAAAAATGATTAGACCACCCTTGTTTTCTTCAATTTCTTGCTAATTTTAATGCCTGGCTCAACTAAAGGCACATTTGTTTGGACAATTATAATGATAACAACAAAAATAGCTCATGAGTTTAATTCAAGAACTAAGAACTATTCATTTTCCATGGTTTTCTTGATAATAACCAAAATTACTTAAATTCTTACATCAATAGCTATGGCATTGTACCGCCAAAAACACTACTTTTAAGCATTCCATGTTTTCTTTTCTGTTTGCTTTAAACACATGATACACACAAGAGCTAATACTTGATTGCATAACCATCGTTTTTGATGACTGCAGCCATGCGTCTTGGCATGGCTGCAATTGAAGAAAACAAGGGTAGTCTAATTTACATTTTTCCATGACTGTATACAGTATATCGGAAAAGCATTTATCCACGATGAATGAAACTTCATTTAGTTTTTGTTGAATAAAACTTTTTAAAAACATTTTACTGGGTTACTCTCGTCACCTAGTCCCATCCTAACATGTTTGCGTGTGACTCAGGGACATGGTGGAACAGCGGTAGTGCTGTCGCCCCACAGCTAGAAGGTCCTGGGTTCAATTCCCGCTAGGGGCGCTGTCGGTGCTGGCGCCGTGTCCCCTCCTCCGTGTCATCAGTGGCCATAATACCCTAGGCAGGGGCATGGCCAAATGACTTCTTTTACGCTGTACTTTTGATGGAACTCTCATCTAGTCCCATCCTGGCCAAAGGATCTTTCTGTGTGGAGTTTGCATGGCCTCCCCGTGTACCCTAGGATAGATACCCTCACAAAATCATGCACTAATCCTGGGCTCTAAACTGCCTCCCCCTGGCCAGCAGGGGCGCCTGATGGAGGGGGACAGGAACTGGTTGGAATAGCGTGCTCCTTCCATGCGCTTAGTCCAAACCAGGAACCCCCCGACTTGGACTGCTCATGCCTTGAAGGAAGCATGTGGCCGGTCCGCTGTAATAATCGTGAGGCTGTGGTTATTATTAGCACCCGATTTGTCTCAGGCATGTCTGTGCTAGCTGCCATTTTAGGAGAACGTACAGGCTGTCCAGTATCTAGAAAGAGAGAAGGACGGTGGTAGCAGAAGTCACACCACCATATGAGTGGTTCCTCTCCACCGAGCGGAGCGGGGTGTCAGGTTGTTCTAGCAAGCTCTGAGGTGAGAATGGAATGCAGCCGACTTGAGCGGAGTTTAGTCCCCGGGTGGCACAAAATGTCAGCTCAAGGAATACAACCGGCCTGTAATGGCATCAGTGTTGCCAACTTGGCGTATTTGACACTATATTTAGCTTTTTTCCAGACGCTTTCTAGCGACAAAATTAGTGAAAAGCTCCTGGTGGAAAATCTAGTGCTTTTTTGCTGGTGAGTCGAGGCAAAATTGGTTGACAGGCGCCAGAGATAAAATCCTTGTTTTTCACCGTTTTTCACTCCTTCCTTCCTAGTAAGGACCATTGGTAACCAAAAGTTGCCCCCATACCATTTTCTCTACACTCTCAAGAGTTAAAATATTCATCATCTGAATTATCCCAAATCTACACAACTAGAGATTTAGGTTTTCCTTGTCGTGTATTCCAAAATCCATCCCGGAACTGTAGATAAAAAAAAAACAGAAGAAATATTTATGGGTTTTGGGTCTGTGGGGCTAAAATGACATCAAATGGTGGTGGGTGGCTTAAATGCTTAAATAAATAGTGGGGCCCTGGTATGAAAAAGGTTGAAAACCCCTGAGTTATATCGTTGGACCTTACCTTTCTGTGTGTGTGTGTGTGTGTGTGTGTGTGTGTGTGTGTGTGTGTGTGTGTGTGTGTGTGTGTGTGTGTGTGCGTGTGTGTTATTCTAGGTGGATAAGGAGGTGTACACGCCCCTCATCATCGCGGCAGGGGGTGGAGGCAGAGGCTACAGCAGCCAGGCCCACCCAGATCTGACCCAGGTAGAGGAGGTGACAGACGACCTCAGCCTGGCCGGGCGCAACGGAAAGTCCCACGCCGCAGGTACCGTATGTACGCATCAGCACCAACTGGTGGTGGACACGAGGGACTGCAGCGCGTTTAATTGGAGTACTGTTTTATATATACGTATATCCAAGACTTGGATAAGTGTAGTGATGAGGCAGAGACATGCTGTTGGACTAGTTTTTTTGTCTTGGAGGGATAGGGTGTAAGTGTAAGAAAGTTATTTGTGTTCTCGATCGCTGTGGTGTGTCCAGGTATGGTGTAAGTCTTCTCATTTGTTGCATGGCAGCAAATCAGATCTGGGGCCTTTTGTGTTATGTTATGTTATGTTATGTAAAACCTATATAATATATATATATATATATATATATATATATATATATATATATATATATATATATATATATATAATATATATATATATATATATATACACTCAACAAAATATAAACGCAACACTTTTGTTTTTGCTCCCATTTTTCAGGGGATGGACTTAAAGCCCTAAAATTCATTCCAGATATACAATATAAACATTTCTCTCAAACACTGTTCACAAATCTGCCTAAATGTGTGATATTGAGCACTTCTGCTTTGTTAAGATAATCCATCCCACCTCACAGGTGTGCCACATCAAGATGCAGATTTGACATCATGATTAGTGCACAGGTGTACCTCAGACTCTCCACAATAAAAAGACACCCTGAAATGTGCAATTTTCTTTTGCCTTATTGGGTGTATGGGCCTCCGAACCAGACAGTATCTGGTGTGACCACCATTTGCATCATGCAGTGCAACACATCTTCTTCGCATAGAATTTATCAGATTGTCAATTGTGGCCTGTGGAATGTTGGTCCACTCCTCTTCAATGGCTATGTGAAGTTGCTGGATATTAGTGGGAACTGGTATGCGCTGTCGAAATGGTAATAATGTGGTAATATTGTGTTATTACCATTTTTACAGTGTGTACCAGTTCCCACTAATATCCAGCAACTTCACATAGCCATTGAAGAGGAGTGGACCAACATTCCACAGGCCACAATTGACAATCTGATAAACTCTATGCGAAGAAGATGTGTTGCACTGCATAAGGCAAATGGTGGTCACACCAGATACTGTCTGGTTCGGAGGCCCATACACCCAATAAGGCAAAAGAAAATTGCACATTTCAGGGTGTCTTTTTATTGTGGAGAGTCTGAGGTACACCTGTGCACTAATCATGATGTCACATCTGCATCTTGATGTGGCACACCTGTGAGGTGGGATGGGATATCTTAACAAAGCAGAAGTGCTCAATATCACACATTTAGGCAGATTTGTGAACAGTGTTTGAGAGAAATGGTTATATTGTATATCTGGAATGAATTTTAGGGCTTTAAGTCCATCCCCTGAAAAATGGGAGCAAAAACAAAAGTGTTGCGTTTATATTTTTGTTGAGTGTATATATATATATATATATATTTTTTACAATTTTCTAACCCATTTTTCCACCTAGTGCCAATTCCTAATGTGATTCTGGGCTCTACACACCCTCCGCCAACCTCGGGAGGCAGCGGACTGGCCTCATGCTTCCTTCAATGCAAAGGCCCTTTCGCCAACCCCGCCTCGGGTTAAAACCTAATTCAAAAAGTCCAGAAATCACCTGACCGCCCAATGAACCCATTCAGAGCGGGAATACATTTTTGCATTCTGCAGTATGCACAGTATTCAAATATTAATTTGTTTTGGTGCTGCTATATAAATGTTTGAAGTTTTTCAGAAAACTTAGGTCAGGCCTATTAGAATATAGAAATCTATATATTTGAAAACATATTATATATGTTATATATTTTATGTTAGAGGGGAAAGGTTTTCCTTTGAATTTACGGACACTTTGATCTAAGGCTTGAGTACTTTCATGTTTCCACCATTGACTCCATTATTGCGCTTAGTGTGTGCACATGATGTGTGATGGAGAGTGCAGGTGTTTGTTGCATTGGCGCAGCGCCCGTGCATCTTTGCAACGTGTCCGCCACTCAATCTACAACAGGCACATGTATTCACTATTTTAAAACTGACAATTTGGGTGATTTGGGAAAACCCTCCGGTCCCCCGTGGTAACCCGATGTGTACATGCACACTCTCTACAGTGGGGTGGGGCAACACTACATATACCGAGGCCCAAACCCTCTCTCATCCTGATTTGACAAAAAGCTTTTTCTCCCCAAACTGAAACTAGAGATTGTTTGTTTTTGACCCCCACAGCCTCACTGGGGACAGGGAGGAAGTCATTATACTGTATGGTCAGCAACCTCTATAATAGGGAGGGTGACCCAAACGAAGAAGAAAAGCTCACTAACAATATTTGAATTAAAGGGCCACTTCACCACTTTTCAACACATCTCCAAATAACAGGTCCTCTCTATTGTACATGGATAAATGGCACCATTTTTTCCACTCAGTCTGTGTCTCACAGGAGGGCTGTGGGCAATTTAGAAACTTCCTCCAATGACATCATTTAACAGATTTTTCCACCATTGATGATGTCATTGGAAGAAGTTTCTGAACTGCCCACAGCCCTCCTGTGAGAGACAGACTGAGTAGAAAAAATAGTGGTATTTTACATTTGTGAGGATCTATTATATGAATATACGTTGAAAAGTGGTATAGTGGTCCTTTTAAAGCGAAAGTGAAATCACTTGAAGATCGCGTCTTATAGTACACGTTCCCCTCATTTGATACCGTCTTCATCTCGGAGACAACCTGTCAAATCCCCCAACCCCCCTCCCCCGTTTTCAGTTAACTCTCTTAGCGGCAGTCAGACCCGTAAGGTCCAATCCTGTTGCAATTATACCGTTCTCAGACCAGAGTTCCAACCATTAGCGCTCCATTCCAGACTCCCGGCGGTGATCCCCTCCCTCCCTGCAGCCGACATTGAGAAGAACCGCCAGAGTATGTCCCTGTGTGTGTGCGTGTGTGCGTGCGCGCTTGCAACGCACCTCAGATGCCTCCGGGAGAGCAGAGAGAGAGAGAGAGAGATGGACGCAGGGCCGGATTTAGCCAGCCCTACTACGGTGGGCTGGAAGAAGTGCAGGGTGGGCAAGTCCAAAAACAGTGAAACAGTGGTTTTCAACCTTTTTTGACACCAGGACCCACTATTTATTCGGCATTTAAGCCACGGACCACCGTTTGAGGACATTTTAGACCAGCAGACCCCAAAACTAAAGATTTATTTTGCTACAATTATTGCTACAATAATTGTCCACAATTCCAGGCTGGGATTTGGAAAACAAAACAGTCAAACATACAGGTCAAAAAATGACCATTAATCTTCTACATTCTCTAGTTGAGTAGACTTGGGGCTAATTCAGATGATGAATATTTGAACTCTTGAGAGCGTAAAAATGAAACCCAATGGACCCACAAGGGTCGATTTATCGATTCTGGTTTAGAAGTAGGACAGACTGGTGTACAAAAGAGTTCTTTAGTCTGTTTTTCTTAAATTTAGGAACTCTGAACCGCCTCATGGATGGCAATAGCTGGTATTCTTCATTCAGGACATGTGAGGGGTCAGAAGAAATACTATTTGCCAGTCTGAGCATGCTCTTAGTGTGAGCTTCTTTGAATGAATGTAACACTGCCTCAACCGGCCTTCCAGTAATTTTAGCACAGATCTTAATTTGGCTATACAGGAACTCTCAAGCACCACTGGTGTGGTCCCCAGACCACTGGTTGGAAACCACTGATATTACCTTTCATTGGATGCGCTCTGCCCACCCCTGCCCCCCCCTCTAGATCCGGCCCTGTTTGAAGGGCCCATGCATGCAGCCAGAGAAAGTGAGATGATGGAAGTGGACTGCTAATGGAGAGGCTAGAAGAGAGAGCGAGACAGACGATGAATAGCTGAATAGACGGATAATAAGCGTTGCTGCATTGCGGCGCACGAGACCCATCTCTCCTCTCTCCTCTCTCTTCTTCGCCGCCGCCGCGCGGTAATGAGCGTGGGGATACGGACGGCCCGCCGAGGCGCTGCCAATTTGTACGGCCGGTTAACTGCCGGCGTGGGTCTCTGAGCATCTTCACTAATGATATCCCTACAAGCTCATAGCGCTGAGCGCGCTATGGCTTGTAGGTTGTAGAACGTGAAAATGTTGCAAATCGCATAGAGTTCTGAGGCCATTTTAACGCTTCTGATCCCTAAACAACATTTTCAGATGGGCCAGCATACTTGCCTCATGAAATATGTGACATCACTGACACAGAATACTATTTCAGCTAGAATCTAGTGCAGACCTCTATGTCAGAACGAGAATCTAGCGTCAGAAATAGAATCTTGTCAGTTCTACATCAGAATCGAGAATCTAGTGTCAAACTAAAACTGGTATAACTGAGTGTCTAGAATCATCTAGAGTCCTGGCGTCTGAAACTAGAATCTTTCAGAAACTAAATCTGGTGTCAGGAACTAGAATAGACAGAAACTCTGTTCAGCTATTCCTCGGAAACTAGAACTAGCAAACTAGAATCTAGCGTCGAACTATATTCTAAAATCTCAAAACTAGAATCGCGTCGTAATCTAGCAGTGTCAGAAATAGAATCGTCAGACAAAATTTAACTGCCGTCCGCGCTGGTAAACACACCTATTATTCCTGCCTCCTCCTGTATCGAGCAAACTGTAGCCTCGCGCTTCATTTAACTTTTTTTGCCGCCTCCTACAATTAAAACTAAGATGTAGCTAATCTGTAGACCCTCATGCTGCAATAGAGCTACGCAGTCCCGCCCCCTTTCATGACCCAGAAACGGAATCCTCGTTCATTTTCCCCATAGACTTTTAGAAAACGTTAATAAAAACACGATTTGCGCCGCGGACAAAGCCATTAACTCGGGCCGTGACAAAGCGTGACAACAAACACAATATTACCATGCAATATCTTATTAGCAAGACGTAGAAAGCGGCAGAATACAAGACTTTTTGGCTCGTTTTTCATCTCAGAAGTTATTTCATTGTCCCTAAAGATTGCGTGTGTCATCATGAGTTGTCACGACCCGAGTTGGCTTTGTCTGTGGCGTAATGGTCTTTATATGAATAGTTTTCGAAAAGTCTATGAGAAAAATGAATGGGGAGCCGTTTCCGGAACAGGGGCGACGTCACGAGGGGCGGATTGCGCAGCTCTATAGACCTTTAGACCATACTATAAAGCAAACATGTCAAACTCAAGGCCCAGTTTCATCTCTGCATTCATTTTACTATTAGGGACATTCCATGTGATAAAATGTGTCAAAAAAGAACGAAGAATATTTTTTAGAAATAATTCTACAATACAAATTGAATTAGTTTTGTGAATCCATTTACTTTTTTGCTGCATGGTCCCCGCAGTGACCCTCACAAAAATTACCGAACTACTTAATACTCACTCAAACTAAAGCAGAACTCCCACCACGGACTCTGGTAAACAACTATAATAATACGGCAGCTTTAGTCCCCCTTGGAGACGGCCGTCAATCTCTGGATGCTATTGAGCAGGTGTTTCCCCAAAACGTTTCTAGCTCCGGAGACGGACCCTAATTCGTGGAATCCATTTCATTTCTTGCATCCTAATGAAATTCTCTCGTCGTTTCCTTTCACAAAAGAAAAAAAAAAAAACATATTTTAGAGCCAACAATCCTCGAGAGGGAGAGGCTATTATCGCCGCTAACTGTTTTCCGCGTCCACTTTGGTTACATTTGTCACTCTCACAGTTAACAAATGGATTTTTATTTTGTATTTTTTCAGTTAAAAGCGAAGCCGTCCCCACGCATGACTATTCATATCGACTTGCTTTGTCTCCCCGGGGCGACGCGTCGCGATTTAACAATGACGGCGCTCGGCGCTCTAACTTTATTTTCATGATACGCGCAGCTGTTATCCATTATTCACTTACTAAAGCTGGAGTTGACAAGCTCCCCGCGAAACATAAGATATTGATTGCGCTTTTTTGCGTGTGTGTGTGTGTGTGTGTGTGTGTGTGTGTGTGTGTGTGTGTGTGTGTGTGTGTGTGTGTGTGTGTGTGTGTGTGTGTGTGTGTGTGTGTGTGTGTGTGTGTGTGGTGCGTCAGGGGTGGATGTAACATTGGGGGGGCAGGTGAAAATGGTATGGGGGCGGCTTCATCGCCCCTGCCGCTTTGCGCCACAGGCGAGGACGCCGCCCCATACCATCTTTGGTTACAAGACTTTTATTAGGCATCAATAATAACAGTTTAATATCAGTTGTTGTTGAAGTTGCAACAGACACGCATGCATGAAGCTAAAGGTCTGACTCAGAGAGTTTTCTGTTTTCAATGATGAAATGCTGTTGGTTTAGTGGTGACACAGCTGTAGTTAGTTAGTAGCAGTAGTAGTGTTTCAAATCATTTTAAATAGAAGCACTTGAATTTTAAATATCTTGGAAATTCGGTTGTTTTTGCATGCCATCATGTTTTGTGGAGCAGTCTAGGCATTTAGGGGGGCCATTGCCCCCCCATGCCTAGATCCACCCCTGCCGTGCTTGCGTATGTGTGTGTGCGTTAGCCCTCAGGTTTACTTTGTAGGAAACTAGGTGAACGAAAAATGAAAAATTCAACATGTCTGGGATTTACTTTTTTATTCCCTTCGTCTTTCCTCGCTCTCGCAGTTTGCTTGTCTAGTGATTTATTTATTTTCCCATTTGTTTGTGTCTCTCGGCGAGGGAGAAAGGGGCTGCGCTGCGTAGAGCGGGAGGGAGGGAGGGGGAAATATGCTGATGTTTGGGGAATACGGGAGGGATTAGTTGTAGCTTTATTTATGTACGGCGGTAGGTGGGTATAATCTCATATTACCAATTCTCTTTGAGGGGATTTTGCCTGTACCTTGTTGCAGACTAAAGTTGCCGACTGCAGACTGCTGATATTTCGATGTGCGTGTGTGTATGTGCGCGTGCGTGTACGTACTTCTAAGAAATGTCTGCTCCACTGCGCTGTGTCTTCTTTTTTTCGTTTTTTTCTGGCTCTGACCGTTGGTCTCTCATTGTGTACTGGAACCAATTTTGGTGTTTATTCGCTTTCGCTTTCGCTATGGAAATCTTAGCATTGGTTTGCTATTGAAAGCATTAGGATGACCTATTGAAACCATTAGCTTTAGCTGTAACTATCGAAAGCATTGGCATTAACCATTGAGAGCATTATCTTTGGCTTTAACTATTGAAAGCATTAACTTTAGCTATTGAAAGTATTAGCTTTAGCTGCTGAAAGCATTAGCTTTAGGTTTAGCTGCTGAACCATTAGCTTGAAACTAACTAACTCTTGAAACTATTAGCATTAGCAATAGCTATGAAATCAGCATCCTCTAGGCCAGGGGCGCCCACACTTTTTTGAGTTGGGAGCTACTTTTATAATGCCAAGCTAGACGAGATCTAAAGTAATAGTGGAATAGTGGTGCTGATGACAATACATTATATAGAAGGGTGAAAATGGAATAGTGACATTGGTGTTATATTATAATAACCTGACCTATTGGTCAGGCTCAGGCTATTGGACAGACTCTGGCTTATTAGTCAGGTTATTATAATGTAACACCCATAGGCGCTGTTTGTCGCTGACAGGCCTTTTTGTGTCAATCAGTCAAGTAACAAGTTATTTCAAGTGTGATATATGTCATGTGATCTACATGCATGTCTTGGTGATCTATTAGTAGATCACGATCTACCCTTTGGGCACCCCTGATCTAGGCCTATTGAAAGCATTAGCATTCGCTTTACCTTTTTTTTTTTTTTTTTTTTTGTAGAATAACATGCCAAAAACGGGTTAAACAAACGGCTCTCTTCACGTGTCAAAAAAGAGTCATTGTCTGTTGTCCTGTCCTGTTGTCCAGGTGGAGGCGGAGGCTGGAGCGACGCGGTCCCGTCCAGCCAGGGCGGCAGACCCCTGGCGCTGGGGGGTCAGGGGGGACAGGCCTGTCAGAAGTTCTGGCAGACACGCGGAGGCTTCGGAGGCGGCGGGGAGGCTGCATGTCCGGAGGAGGCGGCGGAGGGTACAGAGGTGGGTATATGACATAAAAAGACTTGTTTTTATGTATTCGGAAACAAATGCACAAATGCCTTGTGGTCTTTGACGAAACATTGCCTTAATAAAGTTCATTCTGTGAGTACAGTGTGCTGGCCTTTTGCTGGCCTTTTCTGCATTTCTGAATCATTTGAAATACAAATATAAAAAAACACACACATTTGAACTCGGGCTTTAAAGGTAGGGTAAGTGATTTGAAATTCATGGTGTCGTACCAGCCTGGTGCACTAGGGGCGCCCAAGAGTAGCTACACTATGTGAACCTGCTGCTCGATCCTGATTGGAGGAGAATTCACCCTCCACCTGGGGAACTTTTATTAGCTCCTCTGCTAACGTGGGGGAGGGGGAAACTCCATATATGGTCTGCACACCTTATAATAGAGCATTTTAACAGAAAAAAAAAAAAAAAAAAAAAACGTTTTTGTGTGATATCTGACAAAAGTGAAATCACTTCCCCTACCTTTAACCAAAAAACCGATACATCAATACATCGATTTGCATAACACGAGTCGACTCCAAAAAGCCCGAGTCGATATGTTGTTTTTTCCCTTCCTCCGAGGGAAAGGAATAAGGAGGGGTAATTAAACCTTTTACCTTTGTTTTCCCTTATATTTCTTTCTCTATGTGTGCGGCACGTGTCTATATAATTCTACTGTAATATCGGTTATTGTCACTCACAGACAGAAGTCATTCTTTCCTTTGCAACTCTATCGGAGTTCAGCCTTAATTTACCAATCTTACTGCAGCTGCATGCGCTCTGACTATTCTTGCGCTCTCGGCGCGCAGCGTTCCACTGACTGGCTGCAGTTGGATCATTAACACGGATCACATCGTACAGCAAACAGTGTCAGAGAATTACAGAACTTAATCAACCACCACCTCCACGTGCTACAGTGGCCGTCTTGTTCCTCGTTTCGCATTAGGCTACTCACTGGACGCATGCTTCTGTCCACATCATTCTCGTTTATTTACGTAATGGCTCAGAAAAGAAAAGCGGCGCGATGTGGTGTTGTTGCCGAATTGGAGGAGGAGGAGATATAGGCTACATGTAAATGGATCATATTCCGCTAATTCCGATAATGTGCCGCTATGTTAGAACGAGCATGTCTTCTGTTGCGTTCTAACGTGTGGGCTGCTGTGTATGGTATGGAGGAGGAGGAGGAGGAATAGGTTACTTGTAGGCTAAAATAGGTTAACTTGTAGGCTAAATGGATCGTATTCTGATGATGTGCCCGGCCTCTATGTTAGAGTGATCATGTCTTCTGTTGCGTTCAAACGTGTGGGCTGCTGTGTATTGATAATGTTATGTGTTTTTATGGCTGGCCTGGGACGTAGTTTTGCACCGTGTGCCAGTATATATATTGATTTCATATAGTGATAGTGATGTGTTTTGTATAAGCTCTGCGCCGGAATCATAGTAATAGTCAACTTCGACTTGACTGTCTGACAAGTCGAACTGAGTGGTTCAACTGTATTGTGATTGTTACTGTACTACTGTACTGTACTCTACTGTATTCTAGTGCAGCAAACAGATGTTATACAGTATATACAAAAGAATATACAAATGTAAAAAATAGAATATTCTAATATAATAAATTAAGGTTCAAATGTCAAACAAATAATAATAAAAAAGATGTTCATACCCACAACAGGACAGGACCTACATAAGGACACACATGTCCAGTCATTGGAGCGCTGCATGTGTATCGCTCCAAACGACAACGAGAAACATCTGAAGCATATTATATGTTCCATTGCTCCAATTATGACGGAGCCGCGATCAATCGACTGGTCGCTACAAATAAACACCATTCCTCATCTGTGTCCACTTCAAGTGGTCGGATGGGTGGTCCGCGAAACGCATACAAGACGCCCAAGTGGGTCCCTGATCCCGGAAAACAAAGGATTGATTTCCCTGACTGAAGTCCTTCTCACAGTTTTTAAATCTATTAATGGCCTCGCTCCGATTTATATTACTGACATGCTCAATCTTTATGTACCCCCGAGAACACTTAGATCATCAGACAAAGGGCTCCTCACCATCAAAAAAATTAACACTAGATCTGGTTATGGTGCGTTCAGTCACTATGGAATGCGTTGCCCACAAATCCAAGATCTGAAACCTCACTGTCTATATTCAATAGTAAACTGAAGACCTATCTATTTACACTAGCTTTCTGCTAGATGCTCCTGAGTCCAGAGGAAAAAAAATGTTTTGCAAATTTTAATTTACTTGGATAAATTAAGTGTTGGGGTGGTAAAGAACACATTTCAAAAAAAAAAAAAATTTCAACTCAACTTTATTACCTTGTTACAACACGTCCAACATAGTGGACAGCGGGACTTCAAACTACAAAAAAAGCCAACTTTTCAAAACTCCATTTGACTCTTTTTGAAATGAAAAAAAGACTGACAACATCATCTGGGATGAAACACTCAGCAACAAATACTTGCTGATCAAATTTTCTTAAAGAAATATCCTGGGGGTCCCCGAACCCTACTTTGGGAACCACTGGTATAGACAGTGCATAAAACCATTTCGGGCAAATGGATTGCACCATACTTCCTTGTGGTCTCACTTGGCTGGGGCTTCATTTTCCTCTTGTTTGGCAGGGAGTATTCTTCATCACTTGTCTCTCCCTCTGAGCTCTGATCTTGTTGACCTGTCTGTCCCTGGGTTATTAGTTCCTTAGCCAAGAGGATTTTGAACTCCAGGTACTGTTGAGGCTTTTTTGCAGGTAGAGAACCTCGTGTTGGAAGTCGTCGCAAGGCCGATCTGTCTTCTCTGTATTGAAGCCATGAGTTGGTGGCGGCCAAATCAATGAAGTGCAGCATGGTACGAACGGTCCACTTCTTGGTGCGGCTGGACATTCTGTAGAAGCTGAGCATTCGATCGCAAAGGTCAACACCTCCCATGTTGCTGTTGTATTCTGCAACCACTGCCGGTCTTTTGACTTGGACATGCCGCTTTTCTTTTTTTGACCATCTGAACAGGTATCCTCGGCTCAATCCCATGGGCGGTTGATGCCATGACAACAGGCTTGTTGTCCATCCACTTGGTGACTGCAATGCCATCAGGTCTCCGAACAACCATTTTTGATGTCCCTCTTGGTTTTTTACTCATTGCCTTGTCATCAATGAGGCGGCACTCTTTTGCATTCGATTCTTCTGAATTGTTCCTGTTGCAGAGAGGCCCCTTTCCTTAAGAGCATCCAGAAGACCGATGGTGGTAAAATACCGGTCAAAGTAGACCAGTGCTCCTCTGGGTACTGTCTCTGTCAAACGCATGACTGACGTACCACCTATTCCCATATTTTGGACTTGAGCAAAGGTGTTCTTTCCCATGTAGGTTTCAAAGTCCAAGACTAGGCCACCTGGACTTGCAAGAACGAACACCTTTAATCCTGTAGGATTTGGTTTTCCAGGCACAAACTGACGAACTGGACACCGGCCGGTGAACGGAATCATCTGTTCATCAATACAGACCTGTGTTGGCCTGGGTAGGTTGAGGCAACCTTGGAGGACTCTCTTCATAACTGGTCTGACTTTCCAGAGGACATCCTTTTTCTTTTCCTCTTCTGTCACATCCAGATCATTGACCACTTTCAGCAAAGATCTGATTTTGAAGAAACGATCTCGTGTCATGGCATCAGCTATGATCGGGACTCTTGTTTCAGCAGCCCAGTACATTCTAATTCTCGGATATCCAAGGCATGCCATGTACAATGAGATTCCTAAAAAGGTTTTCATCTCGTCTGGTGTTGTATTCAGACTGCTGCCTGAATCCTGTACCATGCGTTGGTTGGTGAACCAGCACATAGTCTCAATTAGTTGCTGGTCAATGTACTGCTGGAAGTACTGCTGTGGCTCCAGTCTATACGGCTCATTAGGGTACCATCATCTGCAACTCTGTATTCTTCCAACACAGGCATGAACCTAAGAGAAAGACAAAACCCAAAGAACAAAACAACTGAATGAAATGTTTGTTATTTTACTTATTTTAATTTTTTGTTGAATGAATGAATGAATTAATCGAGTTGAGTTGAATTAATGAACAATTAATTAATGACCATGAGTTTTTTTTTATTAATTAATTAATTTTTTATTAACTTTAAACAGCTTTAATTTTGAAAAAAAAAAAAAAAAAAAAAAAAACTAAAAAAAAAAAAAAAAAAAAAAAAAAAAACCTACGTGTTGGTTCTGGCCCATAGAGGACGGCGCACTTGAGCTGGCACTGTGTCTTGGTCAACTTCCTCTGGCTCTGCATCTTCATCACTTTCATCTTCATCTGTATCTTCGTCCTCATTTGCATCTTGGTCCTCATTTGCACCAACCACTCCTGGGTCAACCGATATCTCTTGAGTCTCATCTTCTGAAAGGTCTATGTCTGAATCTCCATCAACGATTCTGTTGAGAAGCCTCTCACACTCTGAGAGAGGCTGATTTTCTAAATACATGTGAAAATAAAAAGTGTTAGTCCTGATGTCCATTACGGGGACATCAATCAATTAGTGTTTTATCCCCTGAAAATAAATAAATTCAACTCTGAAAACGCACTAAAAATACTCCTTAGATGTTTATTTACTAAATACAATCAAAATATAAGATTGAAAAATATTTTAAATAGCTTACCCTTCCTTCTTCCATAAAATGTGTTTGTTGTGATGGACGCCATTTTTAAATCCAGGGAAAGGTGATGTCACATGGTCACACCCCCCACAAATGATATATCATTGGAAAGCTACAGGTGTCCTCTGTAAGGGGCGACAGGATTCGATTGCCTCACATGTATAGTATTGTAGCTATTAAGCTCAACCTGGTGTCTACAACAGAGGACTAAAAGGCATTGCTGGGACTTTGGAGGATATGAGACTGAAAATGTATTCATTTATTTTATGCTATCTTTCTCTGTACATTCTTATCTATTGATTTCCTTCTGTATTGTACTTTGCACTGTACTTTGTACTTACACTATATGTTTTTTTTTTTTCTTTTTGTTTTTATTTCTCTGAAGCACATTGAGTCCTCGCTTGTCGTGTGAAATGTGCTATACAAATGAACCTTACTTGACTTGACGTAGCGTTAACCGTGCCGTGAATAAAATAATAATGAGCATTATTGTGTGTTCTGTTCTCTAGGTGGCAATACCTCCGTGGACAACGACCCCAAGCATGACGGGGAGGACGGCTCGTCCTTCTTCAGCCCAGAGGGAGAGGTTTTCATGGACCCCCTAAAAGGTGTGCTGTGATTGGTCAAGAAAAAATGCTGGTTTCCATCATTTTCTGCCAGTGGTGTTTCTAAGCAATTTGGATCATCTCCATCTCCATCTCCTGTGATGACATACCTATGACAGGCACAGTAAAAACAGCGCCCCCCAAGCGGATAAAATTATTGGGCTCCATTTTCGTTACATGCTAAACCCCTTATCCCAAATCCCTTATACTTTTTTACCATTTTGAAAAGCATTTTGAAATAGTTCAACACGGGAATCTATTGACATGATGTGAGGTTGTAGACCGGCCAGTTTAACTATTAAAAATGTTTAGCGGTAACGAAAACCTATGCTATTATGTGTTTTTTAATGTTCAATTCTAGTTATAGAGTACAAGTATAATGTATTCATCCATTAGCCTTATTAGCCTGGGATCCTTCGCCCTGGTGCCCCCCTCCCTCCCCTCATGCCGCCCCAGGCAACTGCCTAGTCTGCCTAATGGCAAAAAACGCCCCTGCTTCTATCAGGTCCAGCCACCTTCATGTCAAGCGAGGGGCCTCTCTGTGTGGTCCTACGTGTTCCTTCCACAGCGCTACGTCCAACCAGGGAAACTCCCCACTGTCAGGTGAAAAGAAGGCAGCTCGGACTCCTCATGCATTGACGGAAGCATGAGGCCAGTCCGCTGCCTCCCCACATTAGGAATTGGCACTGGGTGAAAAAACGGGTTACAAAATTGTGGGATAAAATATTTTTTTTTTTAAAAAGTTGTTTAACCAGATGTAACTCTTGAGAATGTAAAAATGAAACCAAATGGACCCTGGCGGGTCCATTTGGTTTCATTTTTACACTCAAGAGTTAAAAATTTTCATCATGTGAATCAGTCCTAATTTACACGACTGGAAGATTAATGGCCATGGACAGAAGCAAAGGAAATCTTTAGTTTTTGGGGTCTGTGAGGCTAAAATGTCCTTAAACCCTGTCCTAATGTCTTCTCCTGTCCTGTGCGTGCTTCCCTGTCCCTGTGTGTGTACGTGAACATTAACCCCCAGGCATGGAGGGTGACGGGGAAGTGATCATCGCCCCCGTGCCCAACTGCAGCCACTGCGAGTCGGGCGACTGTCACCCGGAGGGAGACGGCACTACCGTCTGCTACTGCGACGGGGGCCTGCTGCTGGCCCCCGACCGCGTGTCCTGCATCAACGCCACAGGTACAGTACAGTGGGGTAGCGCTTGAGATTGTCAACCGGCAATACCTGTAGCTGTCACGGGTTCAAAAAGTCCACGCCTCATACTGATGTCAAATGCTGATTTTATTTTCTTCACACGTCAACCATGGACACCGTGAAAACTATAAGAAAGGGGACATTTTGTTCAGTCTGAGTCCATAACTTTTACCATGGCGTTTTTATTATATTTATTTCGTAGTAATATCAACCCAACACTTGTATTTTCTTGTTTAAGCCTAAACTAATTTTGACATAGTTTATATTTTTTAACTGAACCCAAACTGGGACAGTTACAATACCGCTGTGGCAGGTATCTGGTAGCGCCAGAAAAAGTGGTACCACAAAGATCCATGCTGTGCAGAGAGCCAATGTTCCGACGTATTGGTCACACAGTGGACGAGTCAGGACGACAGGCCTCGCCCACCTGGGGCAGCAGCGGTGTTGTCTTTTTTTTTTTTAGCTAGCTAGACTAAAATGTATTTTGGGAGCTCTTGATGCGGTTGTGAGGTAGTAGATTTCATGGCTTTGTCTAATATGTAAAATGGCTCTTATTTATTGCTTTAGATGAAGTAACAATTTCGTCAACACATATGAGAACTAGACTAAAATATTCTTACTTTTAGTCACCATACCTTAGTTTTCTTGTACTTTGCATTGAGTTTTCAGCAGCGAAAACAGTCAGTCGACCACGGCCATTTAAGTCATTTCTATGTTGGTGGTTTTCAGTTGGTTTTCATGTCAAGGAGACAAACACTGTTATGTAATAATATTACACTAACGCAACATATTTTCAGATGGGGGCTGGACTCGAGTCCAACCTCCATCTGAAAATATGTTGTTCCAGGACCACAAACACAAATATTATAAATTAGTATTCACATATTTACACACATGTTGATGCTATTTTTGAGCTATAAGTTTGTAAAGTTTGTAGACAGTTGGTTTATTAGCATGTCAAAATGTATAAGGATGTAACAGTTTGTGTCTAACTACACAATATTTTTTCCCAAAAGAAAACATTTAATTATGCATCAAGATGGGGGAAAAAAAATCTTCAAGCTGTTTTTTTTTTTTTTTTTTTTTTTTTTTTTTTTTTTTTTTTTTGCCCAACAAATCATATGGCCCAAGTAGTTATTAATCCATAACCCATATACATAGATATTATACACATGCATTTTACATGAGGGCTTTGGCATACTGACACATGCACACAGTCCCTAGACGCTTACATAACAGACTTGGGAATTTTGGCAGACATACTTATGTAGTATACTGTATACCTCTCAGGCATTCACACATGCCCCCCCCCCCCCCCCCAATTGAAAAAAACTGAGAACCGCCAAATAGTAGTAGGAAAATAATATATTCTGGAAACATTCTCAAGATGTAACTCTTGCGAGTGTAAAAATGAAACCAAATGGACCCTTGCGGGTCAACTTGGTTTCATTTTTACAGTCTCAAGAGTTAGCCCCGGCCCCAAAACAAAATGGCCGCCACTTTTTTTCCCCTTTTTTAAGTAAAAAAAAAATCAAAAGTGTATACCTCTCAGCCATTTGCACATGCACCCCCCCCCCCCCCCCCCCCCATTGAAAATGACTGAGAACCGCCAAATAGTAGTAGGAAAATATACAATTTCCCAACCAGCTCTCACACACACACACACACACACACACACACACACACACACACACACACACACACACACACACACACACACACACACACACACACACAACACACACACACACACACACACACACACACACACACAAACACACACACACACACACACAGGCCTATTGTATCTCTGTCTCGCTCACGAACGGATCAAAACGAAACCAAATTAATTGAGGTGAATATAATTGCACCTGTAATAGAGTGTGAATTAATGAGCGGTTGATTCATTCAGCATGACAAATGAATTATCCTCCTAATACTAACGTGTCTAATCTCCCCGGGTGAGGAAGTGTTCTTTAATACTGTCGTCTTTATCACTTTATCATCGCACTGCGTGTGTTCGTTTGTCCTCGGTCGCAGGTACAGACGATATCATTTGATGCATTTGACCTCCTTGATGACAGTGATTTTGAAAGTATAGTCTCTGGGGACCCCCGGGGGTCCTTAACCTTTTGTGTACTGAACGCGTTTTGGTGTTTTATCTGTTGAAAAAATAGCAGACCTACAAGCTCATATCGCGCCACCGAGTGGCGCGATATGAGCTTGTAGGTCTGCTATTTTTGAAAAATTGTGAAAATGTGGTGCAAATCTTTGAATACATTATTTCGGAAGCAAACATTTTTAACTCAAATCTTTGCTTCTGGGGGATCCCCTAGAACAACATGTTTTTAGATGAGGTTCTGCAGCTAAATAATAGATATTTCTAGTGGTCCTTACTGCCACTGAAAGAGATTTTTCCAGAAAAACTAGAATCTC
Source organism: Benthosema pterotum (assembly GCA_039105355.1). NCBI lineage: Eukaryota > Metazoa > Chordata > Actinopteri > Myctophiformes > Myctophidae > Benthosema > Benthosema pterotum. Next base: position 40,613,624 of record CM076980.1, on the reverse strand, counting down.
CAGGGACTAAAATTTAGTGTCACAAACTAGAATCTAGTGCCGGTAACTAGGATCTAGTGCCGGTAACTAGGATCTAGTGTCAAAAACTGGAATCTAACTTAAGAAACTACAATCTCTGAGAGGAACTAGAATATACCGTGGAGGAGTAGAATCTAGCATGAGGAACTAGAATCTAACTACAGTCTAGCATCAGAAACTAGAATCTGATCAGGACACAATGGGTTAATTGAGGGAGTTCCGCGAGATCCCCAGCTAATTGATGGCTTGGAATCAAACTCTCACTCTCATCACATTTAAAATTAACATTGATTTTTACAACATTGTGATCTCATAATAAATGCCATTCAGTGGCGGTGCATAGACTAATGCATGTCAAATATCAATGATTCTCAACCCGTGAAATGTCATTTTACGGGTGGAGAATCACAGCATGTTTAACCATACAAATCTTCACTTATGGCAGGGGTTTTCAAAAGGTGGTCCGGGGACCACCAGTGGTCCCTGAGAGGATACCAGGTGCGCCTGCCAAAGCAAATATGTCCAAAATAGATTCACTTGAACTTGAAAACTAGTCTGAAACAAAAACATTTCAGTTGATCAGACTATAAAACTACAAAGAATTGCATTCAATAAGGCAGATTAAAAACAAACCTAGTTTATAGTGTTTTAAAGGTAATATCGGTAACTTTTTTAGCGAAAACTCAAAAAATGCAGGCATTTTAGCCGATCACAGCAAAGCAGTCTCCAGCGGTTTCATAATGAGCCAATAGAGTGGACGTGGGGTAGTCTTAGATTAAACGTCTGTTCACAAACAGAGTGTTTGTACACAGTAAAGTTGCCTGTAATATATTACCTTTAAATAACAAGAGGCTATGCTTTAGCGGTTGAAAAGATGGCAGATCTACAAGCTCGTTACGCCTCTACGAGCTTGTAAATCTGCAATGTTTTGGAGGTGAGGAAATCGAGGGTGAAGAGGAAATGTTGAAACAACATGATGATTTTTAGTCAGTTCAGCTATACTGTATATATTTGATGCACAGATGTGGAACTTCTGGCCGAGACGATAACTGATCAACAATGCTGTTATGGTCGATAACTGATTACGGGTATCGGATGTTTGTAATAATTTTTAAAAATAAATTGCCCCCCCCCCCCTTCCAAAAAAAAGAAAAAAAAAACATCTCTCTCTTCTACGCACTGAATTCCGAAACGAGGCATACTGTACACACGCGCCGTTATGGAAATGTCTGCCCACCTTCCGACACAAACAGCTCGAACGCAATATTCTTTTTAATTTAAAAAATGTCCCAACTTGTTGACCCCTCTTAACGCTTCTCGAAAAAAAAAAAAAAAAAAAAAACAACAACAAAAAACACAGATTGAATCTGCAGCCTTTGCACCGCAAGGCTTACATTCCTTATTTGGGATTCAGGCGCGAAAACATCCTCATATATATATATATCTATATATCTATATATCTATATATATCTATATCTATATATCTATATATCTATATATCTATATATATATATATATATATATATATATATATATATATATATATATATATATATATATATATATATATATATATATATATAAAATAACACTCCCTGAATCCCCCAAGAAAGTCATATCGGCGTCAGGGCTCTCTTAACACCTTCGGAGATAAGATGTGCGCCGCTGCTGTCGATACAACCTCTAGACAATGTCAAGCTTTCAGGGAAAAAAATGAAAAAGAAACAGGGGAAAAAGAAAAGTAGAAAGCGTGGGGAAGGTTTCTCTCTGGGAGTCACACCTGCAGGTCTCCCCTGTCTGTCTGAATCCCTGTTTATCTCTCTCACACAGTCTCTCTGTGGCCGCATACACATACACAAAGAACAATTGTTCTGTCCTCTGAATGTCTTTCGTCCAACGGAGGTTATGTCAGGGGCGGATGTAACATTTTCCAATTGGGGGGGGCAGGAGAAAATGGTATGGGTGTGGCTTCATCGCCCGTGGCGCGAAGCGGCACGGGCGATGAATCCACACCCATACCCATACCATTTTCGGTTACAGGACTTTTATCAGTCAAGTAAAGCATCAATAGTAACATCAGTTGTTGTTGAAGTTGCAACAGACACAGCATGCATAAAGCTAAAGGTCTGACTCAGAGAGTTTTCTGCTTTTAAATGATGAAATGCTGTTGGTTTAGTGGTGACACGACTATAGTTAGTTTGAAGCAGTAGTAGTGTTTCAAATCATTTTAAATACAAGCACTTTAATTTGAAATATCTTGGGTTGTTTTGCATGCCATCGTGTTTGGTGGGGCAGACTGGGCATTAAGGGGGGCATTTCCCCCCCATGCCCATGCCTAGATCCGCCCCTGGGTCATGTGGTTTGATTGGGGGGGGCAATCAAACAAAAGCATTGATGAAAACATTCTGTACTGTACGTTTGGTGTTTTAAGTTTAATTCAAAAATAGCAGCTATTTATGGAGAGGATGTGACATGTCAGAATGCAATCTTTCAGTATGTTCTTTCAGAGCGACTGTTTTGTAGCCATCTACAAATGGGTTAAAGGCCCAGAATTCAATTAAATAATACGTTTTCCCACACTTTTAGACCACGTCTGTTTTTGTTATACGGCCATACCCAACAATGCATGGCAAAAAAAAAGTGGAATATTTTCAATGTTGTGTGTTTTTTCTTTAAATAAACACATCTTGCACGACGGAATGTCGAGGCCCACGTCAATAAAAAGCCATTAGAAATCAAGCTAACCTGTTTTTTTTTTTTTTATCCCAATCCCGAATCGTCCCCCACAATCACGGGTGGTTGTGATTACAGTCAGAAATACACTCACCTTTAATCTCATTCTGACGTCCAGACAGTGTAGGACTCTGTTTATAATGAAGCATGGTGTTGGAATATACTGTACATGTTTTTTTTGTGCATTGTGACCATAGACCGCCTGAAGCTTAAGCTAATCTTTTTTTTTTTTTTTTTTTTTTTTTTTTTTTTTTTATCCCAACCCTGAATCGTCAGCGACCCGTGATTGTCGTCGACAATCACGGGTGGTTGTGATTACAGTCAGAAACACTCTCGTCTTTAATCTCATTCTGACGTCCAGACAGTGTAGGACTCTGTTTAAAATGAAGCATGATGTTGGAATATACTGTACATGTTTTTTTCTTTTTGTGTGCATCGTGACCGTGGACCGTCTGAAGCTTAACTAATGGAATGGTTGTCTCTCTCTCTCTTCCAGAGGTGTCCCTGCTCCCCCAGCAGCCGTCCCTGTCCCACCTGGCCCTGGGCCTCTCCGTGGGGACGTCGGCCCTCATCGCCGCCCTGCTGCTGGCCGTGTCCGGAGTCATGATCAGTGAGTGACCTGTGGCCTGACCCGACGGAGTCTCTGACTGACTGGCAGGCAATCGCTTTGCGGCAATTTACAGATGCTGTCGTCTAGTATAAATAGAAAGCTTGTTGTCAGCAGAAAATAAATAAATAACAGTTGTCAGCACAAAAAAGGGGGGGGGATAAATAAATAATACAAAGGTATACTTTGATAGTGTACACATGGAACAAATTGAACTAACAGGTCCATTTGGTTCAGTTTATACTGTCCACTCTGAGAGTGAAATTTACATTATTTTTTGCCATCTAATTGTGGTGCCCTGGAACTGGGAGGCCGGGGTTCGATTCCCGGTCGGGTCATACCAAAGTCTCTAAAAATGGGACCCAATGCCTCCCTGCTTGGCACTCGGCATCAAAGGGATGGATTGGGGGTCAAAATCAGCTAATGATTCCCGAGCGCAGCAAGCCGGAGCTCACCGCTGCTTGGAGCTCACCACTCCAAGTGATGGGTCAAAAGTGAAGAACCAATTTGGCTGCGGTAACGGTAGTGACAAATCATGCGACTTTGACTTCCTTCACAGGTGTCACCAATGATGCTAATGAAGGCCCTGTTCCATTTAGTGTCGCTCAGTGGTTCTCAGAGTTCTTAATTTCCTGCAAATGGAACCAAAACGACCCTTGTTATGGGTCTAAAGTCAAAGTCAAAGTCAAAGTCAAAGTCGCATGATTTGTCACTACGTTACCGCAGCGAAATTGGACCTCCGCTTTTAACCCATCACTTGGAGTGGTGAGCTCCAAGGAGCGGTGAGCTGCGGCTTGCCGCGCTCGGGAATCATTAGCTGATTTTGACCCCCAATCCATCCCTTTGATGCTGAGTGCCAAGCAGGGAGGCATTGGGTCCCATTTTTTAGAGTCTTTGGTATGACCCGACCGGGAATCGAACCCCGGCCTCCCAGTTCCAGGGCGGACACTCTAACCACAAGGCCACTGTTCTGGTCTATTTGCTTCCGTTTAATTTGTAACACTCTCGTGCACGTGGGCCGTAAAGGGACATTTGGAAGACCCTAGAGGGTCCCTGGACCACACTTTGTGACCCACTGCTGTAGCAGTGACTCCAGTCAGCCAACATGCGCAGTATCACCACTCTTTTCAGTATCACCACACTTTTTTTTTTTACCAGGATCGGAACAGAGCCTGTATTACTATCATTGGTAACACCTGGTAGCACACAAACACGCACACGCATACGCACACGCACACACGCACAACTACATGCACTCACACCTCGCTCTGCACTCATCCCACTCAGTCACTAGCTGATAGACAGACAGACAGACAGACGGCGAGAGACACACAGAGAGAGCGGAGTGGGACAGAGAATCTAAGGTGCAGACATTCTCATGATTGTCCGCTTTGAGCCTATCACCTCCAGACACATCCACTCACAGAGCCATCACAGACCGCCACCCCGCCCCTACACACACACACACGCACACACACACACACGCAATCGAGTTTGTATTCCGTTTGTACTATTGCAAAGACATCCACATGTCAGGAAGCTGGTGTTGCTCAGGACAGGTCTCTCTCTCTCTCTCTCTCTCTCTCTCTCTCTCTCCTCTCTCTCTCTCTCCTCTCTCTCTCTCTCTTCTCTCTCTCTCTCTCTCTCTCTCTCTCATCCAACCATCAACTTTGGGCTGCAGGGCCAAAGTTGACCAGAACACGGTCGGGTCATTTTCTTGTGTTTAAAATAAGATATCCCTGCACGCCGTTATAGGCTACTTTTTGCTTTCCCTAATAGTTTTGCGGGACAGGTAAATGGCAAAAAAAGGCAGCCCACGGATCACTACCGGACGATTGGGGGGGGCAGAAGAACATGGCAGCTTCATCGCCCGTGGCGCGAAGCTACACGGGCGATGAAGCCGCCCCCATACCATTTTCAGTAGTGTTTCAAATACTTTTAAATATAAGCACTGAAATATCTTGGGTTGTTGTGCATGCCATCATGTTTGGTGGGGCAGACCGGGCATTTAGGGGGGCATTACCCCCCCATACCTATGCCTAGATCCGCCCCTGTCTAGCGCCCCCACCCGCTCGATGCCAAAACCATGTATAGGTGCGGCTACTATTATAGACGAGCCACTAATGTCACCGATGGAATGTGTCAGTTGTAGAGACACATTGTGATGCGATACGAGTGCAAACAAAACAACCTAAATCCTGGAGCAGCTGTATTTACTGCCTGTTTCGCTCTCAGTGGAAAAAACACTGGATCTCTGCGAATGGGAGTCTATGATAGCGCTTGTGGACCTATGAAGCAACACTGACCCCTGCAGCTCCAAAGTGTTAGAGGCGTTTCCTTTTTCTTTCACTTACCATGAAACACAATGTCTGTTATACTCTACTTGCGGAGGACATTTGTTATTTATACTTCCGCAAGTAGTGTATTAACCCTTTGTGTAATGAACACGTTTTGGTGTTCTAAGCATTGCGTTATACGTTAGCTGTTGAAAAAACATCAGATCTACAAGCTCATAGCGCGCCACCGAGTGGCACGCTCTGAGCTTGTATCTCTGATGTTTTTAAATCTTTGAATATTATTTCAGAAGCAAACATTTTTAACTCAAATCTTTATAGGACATGTTTTCAGATGGGGGTCCACAGCCAAATATAGATTATTCTGAGGGTCCTTGACATGGAATCTGTGTACCTGACACAGGAAAAAAAAAAGATTCTAGTGTTAGAAACTAGGATCTAGCGTCAAGAACCAGAATCTAGTGTCAAAAAATTAAAATGTAGTGTTGGAAACTAGAATCTAAAGCCCTGAACTTGAAACTGGCGACAGAAACTAAAATCTAGCGCCAAAAACTAGAATGTAGCATCTGGAACTAGAATCAAGCATTCGAAACTAGAATGTAGCGCCTGCAACTTGAATCTAGTGGTAGAAACTGCAATTATTGTAAGAAACTAAACTCTAGGATTCAATGGGTTAATACACCTGTAAGGACACACACACACACACACACACACACACACACACACACACACACACACACACACACACACACACACACACACACACACACACACACACACCACACACACACACACACACAAACGCATGCACGAGGGTGTGTGTGCGAGGGAGCGTGTCGGCGCGGAGCAATGGAATGGACCGAATGACGGATGGCTGCCCGAGCGCCGCGTGACAACGCTCATACATTAGGCCCCGTGTGCGCGGTAATGTCGTGTGTGGGAGAGCATGCATGCACGCCACATGCCACACAAGTACATAAACAGATAAGTAATGTGTTTACTGCTTGAGACGGCGCGTGGGAGGGGGAGAGAGAGACAGAGACAGAGCGAGATAGACCTGTCACAATGATTACATGATGGCCTGATCTGCAATTATTATTTTTTTCTTTTCGCACAATCTCCATAATTCCACGTTTCCATGTTCACATTTTGTCACATGCCTATACCTCAGTGGTTTTCAACCTTTTTGGCACCAGGGTCCACTATTTCTTCAGCATTTGAGCCACGGAACACCATTTGAGGACATTTTACCCCAACGAGCCCCAAAGCTAAACATTCATTTTGCAAATGGACCCGTAAAGCTCCTTTGGTTTCATGTTTATGCTCTCAAAGAGTACATCTGGTTAAATAACTGTCCATCATTTAGCCTGGGGACTACCTGCAACGCTCTCAAGGTCCCCGACCCCTGCTATACGTTTTCCAAACATGGCTGATCTACAAGCTATGCAATTATTTGGACTAGACATGTGCTTTCTTTCTTATGTCTCCACCAGGTTATTTTGTGCAATAGTCCACTATTAGCTTAGCCTGGCTCAGCCTTAATCAGCACCGTAAAAATACTACCTAATTTTTTCTTTGTGATTCAAATACTGAAGTGAAACAAAGTTAAACGGAATGGCATTCTGTTTTCAGTTCATTATTCAGACTGAGGTCAGGCTACTATTAGCTACTTCCTCTACCATAAACCCTAACTGAGGCCTTGGGTTTTAATACTAATTTGCTTATTTCCATTGAAATAAAAAATGGAGCCAAATGCACCCTTGCGGGTTCACTTGGTTCCATGTCCATGCTGCCTAGTCTGCCTAGTGGCAAAAACGCCCCTGTCTCCCACTATAACCCATTGAGTCCTGACCCTCGATTCGAGTTTCATTCACTACAGTAATTTCCGACACTAGATTCTAGTTAGTTATTGACACTAAATGATATAGTTTCTGATGCTAGGATCTCCTTTTTGACACTAGAATCTACTTTCTAATGCTTTTGATGTTTTTGACACTAGATTCTATAGTTTCTGACACACGATTCTAGTTTTTTCTGAAAAATCTGTGCTCCTGTGTCAGTGATGCTAACATATTTCTAGCCAAGGACCGCCAGAATTATCCATATTTGGCTGCAGACCCCCATCTGAAAACATGTTGTCTCGGGGTTCCCAGAAGCGAAAAATTAAGATGAAATGTTTGCTTCCAAAATAATGTATTGAGAGATTTGCAGCACATTGTCACAATTTTTCAAAAATAGCAGAACAACAAGCTCATGTCGCGCCACTCGGTGGCGCGACATGAGCTTGTTGATCTGCTATTTTTCAACAGATAAAACACCAAAACGCGTTCAGGACATGAGGACACTAGAGGATATGGCTCTGTTGTATAACTCCACCCTTCCATGTTCCCCCAGTGTACAGGCGGAAGCACACGGAGCTCCAGTCCATTCAGCTGGAGCTGCAGAGCCCCGACTGCAAGCTGAGCAAGCTGCGCGCCTCCACCATCATGACCGACTACAACCCCAACTACTGCTTCGCCGGCAAGAGGCCTCCGTCAACGACTTGAAGGAGGTCCCCCGCCGCAACATCTCCCACTCAGTTACCAAAAGGCTCCAGCTGCAGCTTCAAAATAAGGGTTTTTACCGAATCCACTGGCTTGGGCCGTGGCATAGGGCAGAAAGGGCGCACACGCGATTACGGTCTATGTGTTAACAACATATAGAAACATGCAAAAACATGCAGAATGTCATCATGCTTTTACCATGTCAATGGAGGGAGTAAAGGGTTTTCATGCTTAATCCATTCTAGCATTAGTTTTGGGGAGAAAAAAACGTTGAGCTAAAAATGGCCATAATGTCATTGTAAAAGTGTGATGTTCACATTTGGCCTAGTGCTCTGGCTGTTTTTGCCAGGGGTTTTTGTATGCAAATGTAATCCTTAGCAGACCTAGCCCAGGAGTGGATGTGCCTCACAGTTGATGTGATGACGTCACACATCAACCCACAGGCCCTGTTGTTGCCATGTCCCATCCGCTTCTACCGTATCAAGCGATAATTCCCAGTAGGCTGCTTATCAGCACCATCTTAGCTTGCGGTTAGGTTTAGGGGTAGGATTAGAGAAGGGTGTAGCAATGTTTGTAGCAATACCCTAGACCCCATCCAACCGTAGCCCTATGCCTAAATCCCCGACACTCAACCACCTCACAGACCGTCAGGTCTGTGAGGTTTAGGTACAGGTAGAATTCCCCTTTAAGGGACCTGTAACTTTTGCAGTGTACAAAATGGCCTCTCTCAAAGTTCTATTAACATTGATTTTTTTTACAACATAAATTGGGGCCTCAGGGATAGAAATGCCATTGAATGGGAGTCCGTAGCCGGCTTGCATCTCAAACTGGAGAGGTCCTTGAAATAAAAATAGTTGAGAATTACTGCTGGAAAACTCCTTTTTTTTAATAGGGTCCCTGGCTTATCTTTTCAAACGGGAGTCCACAGACTACTGAGTGTCATTGTGGGAGTCCTTGACGAAAAGCCTTTGATACATTTGAAAACAGCGAAATTGTGCATAGTGAGTACTTTTGGCATTTGGTACTTCAATTTGAGTTATTGGACTTTCCATATTAATCTACTTGCCATAGCCCATAGAGCGCCACTGTGAACCCGGTCATGTTGAGTATACCAAGGTGTTATGTCAGAAATGATGAGTATGGGTCCCTGGCATATAGAAACTGCTGGATGCTGGTACCATGATGTGACATGTCAATGGTGGGAGTAAATGGTTTTCATGCTGAATCCATTTCTAGCATTAGTTTTGGGAGAAAAAAAATGTTGGCCTAAAAATGGCCATAATGTCATTGTAAAAGTGATGATGTCATCACATTTGGCCTATAGTGGCTCTGGCTGTTTTTAGTGTTTTTTGTATGCAAATGCAATCCTTAGAATGGATTCAGCATCATGAAAACCATCTGGATTGACATATCACATGTGACAAAGCATGATGATTTTTTTTTTTTTTTTTACCTTTTTGCCTTCTATCGGTTGTTAATGGTGTGGACGCACAATTATGCCGATTATGAAAACCGCTCAACATACTGTATACAAAGTTAGCACCCACCAGTTTCTACATGCTGGCGACCCCAACTCAACATTTCCAACATAAAACCTAAGTCCACCCAACTGGCTGCACTTTCTGGCAAGCAGGCAAGATTGCAGTATCAATGCGTTTCACCGCACTGTTTACCTGTACAAAAAATACAATTATACACCACCACCACCACAATGATAAACGCATCCATAAAGCCAACGGCTTATTTCCGTTGCTGTGGTCCCTCCTGGCCGCAGCCTATGCAGTCTTCTAGATTAGATAGAACCTTGTTTAACCTGTTCTGTACGGTACGCGTTTTGGTATTTTAGCTGTTGAAAAATAGCAGATCTACAAGCTCATATCGCGCCATCGAGTGGCGCGATATGTTCTGCTATTTTAGAAAAATTGTGAAAATGTGGTGCAAATCTTTGAATACATTATTTCAGAAGCAAACATTTTTAACTCAAATCTTTGCTTCTGGCGGATCCCTAGATCCCTAGATGAGGTTCTGCAGCTAAATAATAGAATTTTGGGGGATCCTTCCTATGAAATATGTCAAGCATCACTGACACAAAGAGATTTTTCCAGAAAAACTAGAATCTTGTGCCAGGGACTAGAATTTAGTGTCACAAACTAGAATCTAGTGGCACGGACTAGAATCTAGTGTCAGGAACTAGAATCTAGTGTCATGGACTTCACTAGAATCTAGTGTCAGAAACTAGAATCTATTGTCATGGACTAGAATCTAGTTACAGAAACTAGAATCTATTGTCATGGACTAGAATCTAGTGTCAGAAACTAGAATCTATTGTTCATGGACTAGAATCTAGTGTCAGAAACTAGAATCTAGTGTCATGGACTAGAATCTAGTGTCAGAAACTAGAATCTATTGTCATGGACTAGAATCTAGTGTCAGGAACTAGAATCTATTGTCATGGACTAGAATCTAGTGTCAGGAACTAGAATCTAGTGTCATGGACTTCACTAGAATCTAGTGTCAGGAACTAGAATCTAGTGTCAGAAACTACAATCTACTGAGAGGAACTAGACTCTACAGTGGGGGACTAGTAGAATCTGGCATGAGGAACTAGAATCTAGCATCGGAAACTAGAATCTGATGGGGACACAACAGGTTAACATCTACAGCTCTGCAGGCCCTTTTTCCCCCTCTTTGAGACGCCAAACCGAAATCGTGTCCTGACTGAAAGCCGGCTGGGAGTGAGTCAACGCTCTGCTCCAGCGCCTCAGCACACACACACACACACACACACACACACACACACACACACACACACACACACACACACACACACACACACACACACACACACACACACACACATCCCTAGAAAGGGGATTAGTTTGCCTGCAGATTTTATTTATTTATTTATTTATTTAAAGAACTCAATCGGGATTCTCGGGATGCTGCCCGGCCCTGGAGCTCCTTTACCCGCTCTTCATCTTTTTTAATTGCCAATTAAATTCAATTTCTGCCGGCGAGATACCGCCGCTATCAAGATCTAGTCTTATCTCGCGGGCCTTATAAGGTCCGCATCTCAAGACTATCGGCAAAAAAAGGAGAAAAAAAAGAGCCATCTGCAGCACGCCATGGCAATTTTCTGTGGTGTCGGCGGGTTCCTCGGGAAAAAAATCCTGAATTGATTTATTTATTATGTCTTTTTCTTGCTCTGTAGTTATTCCGCTGGTTGGCCCTCTATTGCACAACATCCATCCATCCATCCATCCATCCATCCATCCATCCATCCATCCATCCATCCATCCATCCATCCATCCATCCACCCATCCACCCATCCACTCACTCACTCACTCACTCACTCACTCACTCACTCACTCACTCACTCACTCACTCACTCACTCACTCACTCACTCACTCACTCACTCACTCACTCACTCACGCACGTCACTATAGATACTATGAACTACAATTTCAGTGTTGAACAGTGTGCCCACAGCATGTATAATCTATACTATAATATATAACCTGCCATTGTCTTATTTATATAAGCATATAACCACATCTTCTAGGCGCTAAAC
>CM076980.1:40556857-40596857 GCA_039105355.1 Benthosema pterotum | reverse complement strand
CACACAAACGTGACAGTTTATGTCAGGGGGGCATATACCCTCTGTAGCCGATCTGATGTTTTGCATGATTCATGCCTTAACCTCCCCTGAACTCTATTCATTCATTTCAGATGCTCACTGTCTGTATCTGTTTTTGCTCACTGCTATGCTATGCGCATCTCTCTCTCTCTCTCTCTCTCTCTCTCTCTCTCTCTCTCTCTCTCTCTCTCTCTCTCTCTCCCCCTCCCTCCCTCCCTCCCTCTCAGGAGCATCCGTCCAGCCTGTCCATGGTGGATCTCCTCAACGTGGCCAGAGACATCGCCAGGGGCTGCCAGTACCTGGAGGAGAACCAGTTCATACACAGGTGAGGGTTTGTTTGTTTGTTTTGTTGCTCATTTGCACATCACACACACATCACACCATGATTGTCGCCTGGCTTTGATCCACGTGCCGTTATGTGTAGCTTATTATTTACAGTCCGGCGGGTCTGATAGTTGGCAGGCTGTTAAGCCACATGGGCTGAGATATACTCACAATTAGAGGAGTGGTTCACCCCCCCCCCCCCCCCCCCCCCCCCAAAAAAAAAGATATATATTATTTACATCTGCATTTATATCTGTTATGAAGTATTGTCATGAGTATTATCTCCTGGAGATGCCCTCTGCTCGCACACAAGTAGCCATGTACCGCCTTCTTGTGTGCAGCGCTGCGCAAGTCGGCACTCAACACTCGAGTGCAGCTATAGTTTTTTTAAAAAAAAAGTTGAGTTGAAGAAGAGATTTGTTTTGTTTTGCCCTTTGGCCTCCACAGTAAAGCCAGAAAAACACAGATTTGTTGTTGTTTGCCCTTGTGGTCCGCACTTTATATATACCATTCAATCACTAGACAGCTCACATTCGCAACAAACAACAACACAAACGTAGCGCACAAATTCTACAAAAAAGCACTTTTAATCATGAGGTCATCATCCACCAGCCGGAACACAAAGCGCTCCAAGTGTAGCCGACCGCGCGGCGACTTGGTTATTTCACTGCATTTGCCGATTGAGCAAAGTGGCTGCGTTTCCCCCCATTATGTACAGTTTTTGTTTGTTCTGTTTGCCTGCCCCGGACACCCAACATCCAAATCTGTTCAAATAAAAGAAAGGCACTGGAAGATAAACATTTTGAGCATTCTCATCTCACCGTTATAGACCTGCACAGTGACGTCACCGGCCCTGTTCCAGAAGTGGATTCCCAATTCATTTTCCTCATTGACCTTTCAAAAATGGTTAATGAAAACACCATTGTGCCGCGAACAAAACCGACTCGGGTCGTGACAAATCATGACGACAAACACAACATTATCAGATATAATATCTAATTAGCAAGAAGTAGGAATTATCTTAGAAATTAGCTTGGCTTTGTCCGCGGCGTAATCGTCTTTACATCATTTTCGAAAAGTCTATGAGAAAAATGAATGGGGAAGCCACTTCTGGAACAAGGGGCGGTGATGTCACTGTGCAGGTCTATTGCCATGTGAAATGCCAAACTGAAGTAAAAAAAACCCACAGGCGTACAGAAGGGTGGAGGACCCAAGTACTGATTTATTTTCTCAAATTGTAATTTAATCAAATTATAGATGCTGTTGCCATGATACCTTGTAACTTTCCTTTCCACATTCCTAGGGCAATAGTGTGCTGTATGTCTATCAGAGAACAGCCGGGAAATAAGATGTGATCAAAACCAGAGCTAGGGAACAAAAAGACTATAATCAACGATCAAGCTATATTCAAGTGCCAATAACTACAGAGCAGAATATCGCAGAAACACGCTTTCCCATCCCCAAAAGGAAAGCAAATGTGACCCACGAGAGCCGCTTAAACATTCATTCACTGCGTTGAAGGAAATATTCTGTGGCTCTTGAAAGATTAGTAAGAAAATGCTCCAAACACTGGCTGTGGCTGCAAACTGTTCTTAGGGACCATAGCTGTACTGCTTCTATGATGCTGTCTTGCATTCCAGCAATGGAAAAAAAAAAAAAAACATCTTTTCACATGAAACCCCGACCAGCCTCTCCTCTTTAGGGGGGAAAAAAATCTCAAGAACGTTTTACCAATACAATACCACTTTTTCTTTTTGGCCAGAAAGAGATTTCGTCTTTCACCGCAAGAAAAATATTCTCTATGAAGGTTTTTCTCTTGGCAATATAATTGAGTGACTAACAATCGCTTTCACAGAAGCACAGGTGTATGCCGAATTCAGGTGGGCTCAGACCCATTTTTTTTTTTTTTTTACCTTCTTCTCACTTGAACAAAATGTCTTGGTTTTCTGGGGATAATGGAAGTTAAGACCGAGTTAAGACTCTACTTTAAGTTGAGTGTGCCTCCTTTCCCTTGAAGTGAGTTGCTTTTTAGCCAATTACGTCCACCATTGTGTGATTGGAGGGTGGAGGAGTTGCCACTAGGCTGGTATAACAAGGATCACTGGTTTACCCTAACCCTAACCCGTAGGGATGCACTAAGAGAGAAATTACCAATCCTGTCATTGCAGTCATAGCCTCACCTTAATGGGGAATTCCACCCATTTTCAACATTTTTCTGAGAAAAAAGAAGCGTCTAAAGAAATCCATTAAAATGGATTTTTTGGAGGACCCAAGTACTGATTTATTTTCTCAAAATGTAATTTAACCAAATTATAGATGCTGTTGCCATGATACCTTGTACCTTTCCTTTCCACATTCCTAGGGCAATAATGTGCTGTACCTGTATATCAGAGAACAGCCGGGAAATAAGATGTGAACAAAAAGACGATAATCAACGATCAAGTTATATTCAAGTGCCAATAACTACAGAGCAGAATATCGCAGAAACACGCTTTCCCAGCCCCAAAAGGAAAGCAAATGTGACCCACGAGAGCCGCTTAACCCTATGTGTACTGAACACATTTTGGTGTTTTAGCTGTTGAAAAATAGCAGATCTACAAGCTCATATCGCGCCACCGAGTGGCGCGATATGAGCTTGTAGTTCTGCTATTTTTTCCATTAAATTGGTGAAAATCCATCTTGATGATGTCATCAAGATGGTTCACCATGTTAGTGGTTTTCTTCAGACCTCCATTTCTTGGGAACACAGAATGGGGGAACGTTTTTTATCATGTCCACCCAGCACCTCTAAGGTATACTAATGACATATTAGAATGTTGAAAATGAGTGAAATTCCCCTTTAAGTAATGATCCATGTTATGGCTCGCAGGGAACATTAACTTTTTCCCATCATATTTTATCCGTGATATTCTGTTCTTTAGTTATACACTCATAGCCTAAGTGTGTGAAGTCCTATTTCCCTTTTTGGGAAACCACAGATTAACATGCACGTTGTGAAAAAGCACCCCATATCATAACACACTGAAAACATTGATTGACAACTATCTATAGTACATGAATGTGGTAGTCTTGAGATTAAAGGTAGGGTAAGTGATTTGAAATTCATCCTGTAGTTCCAGCCTGGTGCACTAGGGGCGCCAAAAAGTAGCTACACTATGTGAGCCTGCTGCTCGATCCTGATTGGAGGAGAATTCGCCACCACCTGGGGAACTTTTATTAGCTCCTCTGCTAACGTGGGGGAGGGGGAAACTCCATATATGGTTTCCACACCTTATAATAGAGCATTTTAACAGAAAAAAATATTTTTTGGGTGATATCTGACAAAAGTTAAATCACTTCCCCTACCTTTAAAATGGGTGAAGATCCTTGACAGTACGCACAACCACCCACAATCTCTGAAGAAGTTTAGGACATTGAAATAATGATACACAGCAGCAGTCTAGTCAATTCAAAAGTGCTGAATAAATGTTTTCCGCAGCCGAATATCCGGTGCATCACTATTTAGAATGACAAGCCGCTGAGCTCGACCCGCTTGAATCAACACATGCAAATCTTGCTTTTTATACACGTGTGCACTTACGCGTGTACTTGTATTCAAGACTCATGATGGCCAAACGGCTTATAGCGTCGGCATATCGTTACATCAGCCCTTTATGCCTAATGGCGGTAATTGTTCTTTGGCCGCGGCATCCGAATGGGTTTTTAAGCTGCGGTTAAGATGAGCGATGCGCATGCGACCCGCGCAAGCCAGTTAACGTTAATTTACTGCAGGGTGTGGCGCGACAGCGACTGCACACTGCACCGCTGCGACACAAGGACGGCCATGACCTTCCCCTCCCCCTCCCTCCCCCTCCAGTGTATCTCTGGTGTTGGGTGACTTATAGCAGCTCTGCTGCCTCTCAAGGTTCAGGGGCGGATCTAGGCATGGGCATGGGGGCAATGCCCCCCCCCCCCCCCCCCCCAAACACGATGCCATGCAAAACAACCCAAGATGTTTCAAATTAAAGTGCTTCTATTTAAAATGATTTGAAACACTACTACTGCTACTAACTGACTACAGCTGTGTCACCACTAAACCAACAGCATTTCATCATAGAGACACACGGAGACTACAAATTTCACGCCCCCAAATGAAACAGCGGCTACCCAAAGGGTTCGTTAGAACAGGGTATTCCAGCGGTCAATGCAATCCCTGCAATCCCTGTCACAAAATACCGTAATTTCACTAATTTATTACTGAGGCTGTAGCACTTTATTCTGTGTTCTGATGACGTGTAAAATAAGATTTATTTATCCTTATTACTGTCACACACCTGCCATCTGAATATACAGCCCACAATGTACTATAATATACTCCATCAGAAATTCACATGTACTAGCATTATAAATCTCAAGTTAATGTGGTCGCACAGTATATACGTCATGGTCCCATCCCTTGAGATTTTCAATACTCAGATATATTAGCTGTGTTTTGTTTCATATGCTATGTATTTGTTTATAATGATCCAAACGGCATTTTACAAGACTAGTTAATACTCCTCTGCATAATTCACTATGGTAGTTGAAAATGTCAGTATATGTCACTCCTCCAAATATAGCTGGCTTATTTTCCCAATTAATCAGCCACATTTATTAATACAACAAGCTGACAACAGTAAAACAGCTGTCAGAGCTCCGAGGTAGGTAAAACATAATAATAAGCTGTGACATGTACCAAATATAGACATGAATGAACAAAGTCAGTCGGGATTGGTGTGTATTGTTGAGAATTCGACTCTTCAAAGTCGGCGATTGTAGCCTCGTAAAGACAGTGACGTCATTTAAAAGCGACAGGTTCTCTGTCTGCAGTCTCCTCTCTGCTCTGTTAGCATTATGGGTAACTAATTCAAGTGGTAAATTAAATGTGAAACACGACCTCTATTGAGAAAAAACAACAACATGTGTTGAGAAAGACTTCATACATTTGGAATCATATTTTTATTCAAATCAATATAGTCTTCTGTTCATTTCATATTGTTTTAAGGGTAGGCTAACTACAGTGGAATTTCAGTGGACTTCAGTGGGCTGCCGGCAGTCCCCCTTTCTGACGTACCCTCTTGCGTCTCCGCTGTTTCATGACATTTGTAGTCCCCGTGTGTCTCTATTGAAAACAGAAAACTCTCTGAGTCGGACCTTTAGCTTTATGCATGCTGCGTGTCTGTTGCAACTTCAACAACAACTGATGTTATTATTGATGCTTTACTTGACTA
Source organism: Benthosema pterotum (assembly GCA_039105355.1). Classification (NCBI taxonomy): domain Eukaryota; kingdom Metazoa; phylum Chordata; class Actinopteri; order Myctophiformes; family Myctophidae; genus Benthosema; species Benthosema pterotum. Next base: position 40,591,266 of record CM076980.1, on the reverse strand, counting down.
ATAAAAGTCCTTTAACCGAAAATGGTATGGGTGCGGCTTCCCCAAACCATTTTCTCTTGCCCCTCCAACATGTTCTCTTGCCCCCCCCCCCCCCCCGCCCAAATGGGACATGTTACATCCGCCCCTGCTCAGGGTTCAGCGTTGCCAGGGAGCCAAAACAAATCATTTGCATGGATTTTTCTACCCCATTTAGCATGAGCTACTGCTGCTGTTTCAATGCACAGCGTCATCAACATGCACGCATGCACGTAGATGGTGTGTGTGTGTGTGTGTGTGTGTGTGTGTGTGTGTGTGTGTGTGTGTGTGTGTGTGTGTGTGTGTGTGTGTGTGTGTGTGTGTGTGTGTGTGTGTGTGTGTGTGTGTGTGTTCATTCTTCCTGAAACATGCCACTAAATCACTGGTTTTCACCCGTTTTACGTACCAGGGCCCACTATTTATTCAGCATTTGAGCCACAGACCACCATTTGAGGACGTTTTCACCCCCGCAGACCCCAAAACTGTGTTAGAATTCTTTTGCTTTTACTGTATAGCCTAAATCAAAATGAGCATTAATCTTCTACATTCTCTAATTGCGCAGACTTCCTAATGAAGTGGTGCTAATCCAGATTAATATTTTAAGTCTTGTAAAAATGAAACGTAATGGACCTGCAAGGGTCCATTTGGTTTCATTTTACACTTCTTTACATCCGGCTAACCAACTTTTCTGGGAGCCTCTCAAGGACCACTGGTGGTCCCCGGACCACTGTTCTAAAATGTTGAAAATTAGCAAAACTGCAAACTCAGTGTGACGTCCCGCTTTGTGACCAATAGCTGGCTTTAATTTGCAGACTCACAAAGTAACAACAACACCAACAAACAAGTTTAACTATAAATACAAGGTTTCCAGCCGCCAGCTGTGGTAGTATTGTATCATTGGAATAACCCGCGGGGATGAAGTGCGGCAACGAGTTTGAGTGCAACCACTGGAAATGCCGACACTTGTCGTTATTGAAGACCCCTGCATGCATAATGGATGACTGCGATGCGATGCCGCTGTAAATGGCCCCACCGTTCAATTTTGGGAGACTCTAAACACTGCTCCGTGTCGACTTCATCAGCCAGTGACTCAGTTCAGTCAACCTGAATCACTCCTATATTGTTACTTCCATAATATACGCAGGGGAGGAGGAAAAAAAATATCGTTTCTCCACAACTCAACGGTGCTTGTCACAGCAACAACAGACCTTAAAAAAGAGGCAGAGGCAGAGAGAGAGAGAGCAGTGTTGCCAACTGCCAAAATCCAAAATGTACTAGAATGTGCAGATTTTTCATACCAGGGCTCACTGTTTATTCTGCATTTTAGCCACAGACCACCAGAGAGAGAGAGAGAGAGAGAGAGAGAGAGAGAGAGAGAGAGAGAGAGAGAGAGAGAGAGAGAGAGCAGGCAACACTGGGCACACACAAGTGCTGATGCATTCAAAGTGCAATATAATGTAGATACCGTCATGGTAGAGAAACAATATATGGCTAAGAAATTACTTTTGGAGCGATGTAGGAGCGATATAGGAGAATTTGAACATGTCTAAGCTTATGTTGTGTAGACGTGATAAAAAAAAAAGTTTCATTCCTAGTCTTTCCTAGAAATGGAAGTCTGAAATCATTAACATAGTGAAACAAAACTGGATGATCAAGTTGTGTTTCACCACGTTAATGATATTTCGTTCAGACCCCTTTTTTTCTGAGAGTATACACATGGAACCAAATTTTCTTCACATTTGTACACATTTTGAAAATAGGTGGATTTTGCCTTTAACAATGTGTGGCCAATTTGATAAGCCCGACATTGGGGAAATCACCAAGACGGTCCACATCCTCCACCTCCTCCTCCTCGTAGCTCGCCCACGTAGAAAGTACTTCCTCGAAAACAACAAATGCCTTATTAAAAATAAGAAAACAAAAAAAAAAAGAAAACGTGAGCGTCACACAGGTTTTCCGAGCGACCGCCATTTCCTTCTCCGAAGATTAAACAGTGCGGCTTTATATAATAACACATACATTTATTTTCACGAATTCCCCCTTTGTTCCCGGCCCACACGTAAATCACACCCCTTTTTTTCTTTCTTTTTTCCCCCCTTCGAATGCAGCAGCAGGGGCAGATGTAACATTTCCCAATTGTGGGGGGCAGGAGAAAATGGCATGGGGGCGGCTTCATCGCACCCATAGCATTTTCGGTTACATTTTCGGTTACATTTTCGTTTTTCTGTTTTCAATGATGAAATGCTGTTGGTTTAGTGGTGACACAATTCTGGTCAGTTAGTAGCAGTAGTAGTAGTTTTAAATCATTTAAAATATAACCACTTTAATTTGAAATATCTTGGGTTGTGTTGCATGCCATCATGTTTGGTGCGGCAGGCAGGGCATTTAGGGGGGCATTGCCCCCCCCATGCCTATGCCTGGATCCGCCCCTGTGCAGCAGGTGGGCAGATGGAACTATGGGAAGGTATACGTTGCGCTTATTAGCTCCGGGCTAAACCTCGTTCAACTTCACAGACACGTTCCTATAGCGGAGTCGCATCACACATGGTTGTTCTGTTCAAATGCAAATGAATCCAACACGCCTTGTGCTTTTTTTTTTTTTATCAGGCACGCGTGCGTAATCCACCTGCGTCGAAATATACACCTTAATCCTCGAGCCGATTCTCTTTTGCCGACACCTCCACGTATACAGTACACAAAGAATATTAGTATGTGCATATTATTACAATGCGCCATCCCCTGTGATTAAATATAGTGTGCATGGTACAGTAAAAAAAAAGCAAAAAAGTTTTTATACTTTTTGGCCTCTGCCAGACGCTGTAGAGGCATGTGGTGAGTCTGACGCCGTTTGATTGATTGCTCTGCCCTCTCTTTCTTTTTTCCAGGGACATCGCGGCGCGGAACTGCCTGCTGACCTGCAAAGGCCAGGGCAGAGTGGCCAAGATCGGGGACTTTGGGATGGCCAGGGACATTTACAGGTACGTATGTTGCAACAACAACGATAGGACATCGCTCTGTGTTGTTATACCCTAGATCAGGGCTTGTCATTGTCGCACCTTTTTTTGACCACCATGAAGGGGAGATTTTCTTTCTGATATTTAGATAACCTCATCCTAGCGAAAACTCAGCACTTTTACTCCTCTACAATTATTCGAAAAGTTTAGTGACTACTTTACATTGCATAGATGCAACCCGGACGTATCCTCAGTGATGTATCCCAAGGTCATCTGGGTTTCGGGTCTCGCAACATCGTACCCCTCACTCAGGCGACCCAGCCGGGGTTGATCAAGTCCTGAGTTATGTCCCAGTAGCTACTCTCGGTCAGTCCACTAGGGAAAGACCCAAGGCCACACAATCCACCACTCCCGTACTACTCTGCTGGTACTGGGAGAACCAAACTCTGGCACATGGAAGGACTAGGCTCTGTGGGTTGACTCCTGTCCAGACCCCTCCTAGGTCTCACCAGGTCTGCTCCTGCTCTCACCAGGCACAGGAACTGTGCTTTGCAACAGACTCCCAGCATCAGGCATTTCATTCAGGAGCAGTGAATCATAATGGCCCTCCTCACGGCCTCACCAAGGGTTGTGGACGTTCATGATGGCAATGATAGGCTGTTTCAAATAACATTAAAACTAATCTTTTGTCAGATTCGGGGTCCCTCGGACGGGAGTCCTTCAGAAGGTCCCAGTTAAACCATAGAAACTTGTTATCCACTTCCACACTAACTCTATGCTTTTCAGAAATGGCAGATCTACATGGTCGGTCAGTGTGACACACTGATGCACTTTTCATTTTCAAAATAAAACACAGACATTTGGAATAGCTTTGGGAAACAATTTTACCGTTGCGATCCTTGCACGTGTGTGCACGGATTCAAACAGGGGTGTGCAAAGCGGAGCACATTTCGCTAAAAGTCCACCAAACTGTACATGTATGATGTCTGCATTGAGGTTATCGACATGAGGACCCAAAGTGAGACGGAAAAGCCTAAGTACGGAGTCTCTCTCTCCGACACTAATAATAATCCGTAAATCCCCTAACGGCACGGAATGATTCTCGGCGCTCCCATTTGTAAGAGAGAGAGGGAGAGAGAAGGAGAGAGAGGGAGAGAGAGAGAGAGAGAGAGAGAGAGAGAGAGAGAGAGAGAGAGGTGCTTTCGAACGTCTGCGTTTTTATAAACACTCAACATCCGTCAATCCAGCCACTGGAGGGGGAGGGAGGGAGGAAACGGCAGCGAAAGCCTTTTATGTCGTCAAAGAAATGAGAGCAACGGAAGTGTGTCACAACACCCAGCTATGTCAACATGAGGCGCGCAAGCTGCAGAGAGAGAGGCGTCACTGCTCTACTGGGCCTGTGAGCATCGAGGAACTCTCTTATGCCTCTCCCATAATATTGGAACACGTTCCGTTGCTGCCTGGCCGGAAAACTCATATCCAGTGGTTACTTAGAGGGAAATTCCACCCATTTTCAACATTTTACGTCAGTGGTTTTCAACTTTTGTCATACCAGGGACCACTATTTATTCAGCATTTGAGCCACGGAGGATTACCATTTGAGGACATTTTAGCCCCCACACACAGACCCCAAAACTAAAGATTTATTTTTGCTTTTGTCCACAATTCCAGGCTGGATTTCGGAGAAAACAAAAGAGGCAAACAGATCAAACTGACATCGGCACTTGTGCACAGGCTATTTCTAGGATTTTAATTAACATATTTCTGTTTTGTTTTATGACGATGGGGAAAAAATATTTTATTCAAGGTTTCTTGTTTTTATTTTATTTTGTCTCACTGTCATTTTCGTTTTGTTTTCCGTTTATTCGAGTCAGCATGGAAACGTAAAGAAACGACAGGGGGAAAATTCTAGGAGAAAAGAGAGCAAATGTTTGGGATCCTGCGTCGCGCCGAGACTCAAATGTTGTCTCTCTTTTGTAGTTTTCTGTGTACAGATCTTCATCATCACGGTGCATTGTCATGAGGGATGTTTGGTATTGTTGTCACCTTTCATGTTCTGTTAACACATGCTGTGTGAGAGCCAAGCATCTCTTATACAGTATAGAGCATGGGTGTCAAACTCTGGCCCGCGTGCCAAATTTGGCCCGCCGTGTAATTTGGCCCTTGAGACATTATCAAATTAAAGGGGAAGACCACCCATTTTCAACATTTTAATATGTCATTAATATACCTTAGAGATGTTGTGTGGACATGATAAAAAAAAGTTCCCCCCAATTCTGATGAACATGGTGCAATACATCTGATGACATCACCAAGATGTATTTCACCATGTTGACAATTTTTCTTTCAGACCCATTTTTCCTGAGAGGGTGCAAATGGAACCAAATTTGGTTCACATTTGCACCCTCTCAGGAAAATTTTTAAAATGGGTGGAATTCCCATTCAAAAGGTTAGTCTGTTCAAACTTGGCCCCGCGGCTTTGTTCAGTTTTACATTTTGGCCCACTCTGTATCTGAGTTTGACACCCCTGTCTTATACAGTATAGAGAGAGACTGAGAGGCTGACTGCCAGCTGCTGATACGCAAATAGGAGTTGACATTCACCGCTGGCCATATGCATTTGTTGTTGTTGTGACACATCGGTTTTGCGGTGGTTATCGGAATCAGAATGGCTATGTTGGTGTGTTAGCCTCGACACCCAGGCGTGCGCGAAAAGGGAAAGCCTGGACTAATGTGTTACTCACAGTGGCCTAGAGGGAGGAGTTGTGCTTCCGGGGGTGGGCGTGGCTCCAAATGATGTGACGTAGCACAGCAGTGGAGGGGCGGTAGGCCGGGGATGGGGATGACAACTGCTGCTCACTCAAAATTGGAAAAATGTTGATTTTTGGACACTTTGCAACACTCCATCTTTCGTCATAGGCAACGTAATTTTTGGATATAAGAGTAATTGTAATAGTAGTGAGTAACATGAAATGACTAAAAGAGTATGAACATGAACAGGGAGGAAATGCAGCAGTAATGGGGAGTAATTGCTGAAAAATAGGAGCAAAACAAAAGTGTTGCATTTATATTTTAGTTGAGTATAGTTATGGGAACCAAATGGAGCCTTGGGTGTGTAACTCAGTGTACAAATAGAACCAAATGGACCTGTTAGAGATGTACACAATCAGAGATACATGAGTAGTGGTTTCACAATATAAATTGAGGGCCCCAGTCTGTGTAGCCTACATCTTGTCCTTGCAATTAAAATGAACACTGCAAGAGCTTGAAGATGGTCTCTTATAGGGTTCATTGGGCCTTCTTGTAATGTAAAAGTTTGTATTTTGTCATGAAGGTGCTATACAAATAACATTTTTTGTCTTATTACTACTACTACTACTACTACTACTACTACTACTATGCATAAATATTCACATGTGTGCATGGAAGATGCAATGTTTATTAGGCCACTGCATTTCTGGCTATTTCCTATTTGTTGCCCCACATTCTCAATAGAAGTCTCTGTATGTGCAATAGCCGCCATTGGACTGGCACCATGGACGGCATGTTTACAGTACATGTTCGTTTTTGTGTCTGTAGCGATATGCAGCTGAGACGCATGCTTGACATCACTGTCTCCTATAGAATGTTATGTACGTTTTGTGCGTGGGACATTGTGTGTATGCTGTTTTGTGTTGTGTGTATTGTCCAGCCGTGTGAGCCGCACACAAACGATACAATGCATCGCTTGGCTTGGCTGCGTGTTCTGTGTGGTGTCGTTAGTTCTAGAGGCTTTGTGGCTCTGAGAAAGAGAAAGTAAAGTCCATTTTCTGCCTGGCCCGTTGTTACTTCTAGAGAGTAATGTCGGGGGCTGTCATCGTCGCATCGAGGGCAGCGTTGTGGTAGTGGTTGTTGGACTGATCGGCTCATACAGAAGGAGAGGGTGCAGACAGAGTTTGGAGGCAGAGCCATACAGTAAAGGCAGAGTTCTTGAGAATATTGACTCCTGTAGAAAACCTCCTGCAGCGACCAAACAGTGCAATACCTTCTGTCCAATGGTGTTTATTCCTTCATTGGACTGGCCCCATGAAGTGAACATTGTTTTAACTGTTTTGTTGTGTGGCCCCATGAATTGAATATTGTTGTAACTGTGTTGTTGTATGGTTCTGTTCTGGGCACAGGCTACAAAACGGTCATGATTTTGATGTCACAGTAGCGTAGACCGGGAGGCTTACAGGCATTTTGTAGTCAGGGAGTTTAATTTGCACAAATTTGATTTTCAGAAAAATGCCCAGTGTACAATAAATATGACAATTGCGTTGTACATGGATGCAATATAGCCTATGCTGTGTGGACATAGGTGCTGGAGGAGTTGTGCATAGTGAGATGTGTGCAAACATTGTAGTTTGGTAGGAGAAGCAGCGTAAAGGCGAACAAATAAATGGGCAAGCCGCTCTCGCATTATAGTAGATATTACTATTTTTCTTCTACCGCTACCAATGTCCTTGGTGTCCTTATAATACGTTTCCAAGATATTCCAGTGAAGAAACCTTGAACCCTGACACTGATATTCACAGCTGCATTGAAGGGAGGTGATACCTATAGGGGCTTATATCCAATCGATAACACCTCCCAACATTCTCTTTATTAACCCTTGGGCAAGGCATCAATACCATTTAAGAAGGCTGATATACCATGTTTATCCAATCGATACGTACCGCATCAGGCTCGTTATTAAAGCTTGGCGCGCCATAAATACTATTTAACTGTACACAAGCTAGACCAATGCAGCCAGCATGGCCTTTTCCACCTATAGTTTTAACTTTGCTTGAGGATTTACTTTATTCTTTCATTCCACTACGTCTAAAGAGGTGAAATTATTTTTCAGCGAAGGTACTTTGTACATTACAATTAGAAAACACGCTGTTCGTCTAACTAAGCCTGATAGGTTTATAAAGGCTCTATAGTTTATGTATTCTTATAATAAGTACAGCAGGTAATCTCGCTCACTGCGTTCGCAATAATACAATCGGAAAGATTTCGCAAGAAGAGCGTCACGCGGCACTAAATAAAGCAGAGCGATAGAGAGGACAGAACGCCAGGGAAAAACGCCAGGAAAATGATAAGACGAGACAAGAGGATTGTATCAAAAGGCACGTTCGAAATGACATTTGAAGTTCACACCGCTGTTGCTGTGGTGATCGACCGAAGCGGAAGGACGGGAGAAATAAGAATAGAAAGAAAAAGAAAAAAAAAAAAAAACCCTAGAGATGATAACACTCTGCAATTAATTCACCATTCCACACTGCCCCCCCCCCCCCCCCCATATCATCCTCCTCCCACCCACTGATGCAATCTGTACTCAAAAGATGTGAAAAGATGTGAGGACCTTTATCGCTATCTCTTGACAGAGAAGACAAGGGATTCCTTTCACCAGGTGTGGGTCTGAGCTGTGCGTTTTCCCCCCCTTCTTTTTCTATTAACCCATAGTGTTCCAATTTCTGACACTAAATTCTAGTTTCTCTTACGCTACATTTTACTTTCTGCCGCTAGATTCTGGTTTCCAGCGCTACATCTTAGTTCCCGGTGTTAGGTTTTCGTTCCCAATGCTAGATTTCAAGTTTCCTGCAGCACTAGATTCTATTTTTTTTGCGCTAGATTTTATTTTCCGACACTAGATTCTAGTTTCTGATGCTAGATTATAGTTTCTGACGCGAGATTCCAGTTCTGAATGTCAGAACTGGAATGTCACTGGACTGTCACTGAACTGTTCCAGTGTCAGTGATGCTCAACTTATTTCCATGCCAAGGACCACCAGAATTATCTATATTTTGCTGAGGACCCCCTCTGAAAAAAGTTGTTCTAGGGATCCCCCAGAAGCAAAGACTAGAGTGAAAAATGTTTGCTTCTGAAATAATATTTCCAAACATTTGTGCCACATTTTCACGATTTAAAAAAAAATAGCAGACCTACAAGCTCATAGCGCGCCACTCGGTGGCGCGCTATGAGCTTGTAGATCTGCTATTTTTCAATAGCTGAAGTATAATATTTAGAACACCAGAACGCGTTCAGTACACAAGCGGTTAAGTTCTTTCTCTCTATCTGTATCTCTGTAAAAGCCTGAGGAGAAATGATCCGGGGGACGGGGGGAACGGGGGTGGTGAGGGTGGGGGGTTGGATGCTCGCTAGATCTGATCGTCACTTTTGATAATGGCCCTGACAGCAGAACATCTCGCACCGCTCCGAGGCAGCTCGGGAATGAAATGAACGACTGCAGCGTGTCTGTTTGTTGCTCGGATTGCCTTTTCCCTGGTCCGCGCGCCAGCCGAAAGTATTAAAAAAAGAGGGCTTGATTGATATATTTATTAAATACTTTGTTAGATAGAAATGGAATCGGCAACAGAGAATACAGTCAAACACTTAAAGCAGGGGTGGGCAATTATTTTTCCCAAGGGGCCAAATGAGATATATAAAATATTGTGGAGGGCCAAGACTAAAGGCTGAACTAAAGTCTATATTAATTTAATTTACAAGAAAAAAGTAAGAATAAGACCAACCATTTTGACACCAGGGCCCTCTGTTTTGTATTTGAGCCACAAAGGACCAACATGTGGTGGCATTTTAGCCCCACAGACCCCAAAACTTAAGTTTTCTTTTGCTTTTGTCCACAATTCCAGGCTGAGTTCCAAAGCAAAACAGGCCAACATATAGTAAGATCAAAATGACCTTCTACATTCTCTATAGATTTGGGCTGATTCAGATGATGAATATTTTAACTCTTGAGAGTGTAAAAATGAAACCAAATGGACCCACAAGGGTCCATTTGATATTTTTGATAAATTGTGAAAATGTGATGCAAATTGACCCGCAAGGGTCCATTTGGTTTGAATTTTATGCTCTCAAAGAGTTACATCTGGTTAACCAACTTTCCATATTTAACTGGAACTCTCGGACCACTGGTGGTCCCCGGACCACTGGTTGAAAACCACTGTACCCTTTTACAGGCCGGTCAGAGTCAGCCAAAGGGCCGCATTTGGCCCCCGGGCCGCATGATGCCCAGGTATGACTTAAAGGATAGCCAAATGGACCCTTGCGGGTCCATTTGGCTTCATTTTTACACTCTCAAGAGTTAAAATATTCATCATCTCAATTAGCCATTTTGGAATGTATGTTTTGCTTGTTTTGTTTCCCAAATCCAGCCTGGAATTGTGGAGAATAGCGGAAAAAAAATATTTAGAATTGGGGTCTGTAGGGCTAAAATATCCTCAAATGGTGGTCCGTGGCTCAAATCCTGAATAAATGGTGGTCCCTGGGATGAAAAAGGTTGAAAACCCCTGGCCTAGAGGGGTCGAGACCGAGGCCAAGACCTAGAGAGGTTCAGGCCAAGACAGAGACCAAGACCACTGCGAGGCAACACCAAGCCAAGACCAAGACATTAGTTTTTGTGCTCCAGCCATGCCTAAATTCTCTCTGTAGTTGTGGACTACATGCTACTCCAACTTGCTCCAACTTCACACCTACCCTCGGCCGCGTCCATTACGAGGTGACACTCATTTTACGATCCATGTCGCTCGACAAGAACAGTAGGTTTTCCCTCCAATCTCCCAACTAAGCGCAACGTACGCATTAAGCTGTAACAGGCCCCAGATCCCTGATAAATGAGCTGTACTGTGGCTTGTCCGGCTGCCAAAACTATCATTTGGCATTTCTCCTCCTGCTTGCAAATGCCTTTTAGCCTATGTGATCTTTGTCTAATAATTTATTACCCCAATTATGCTGGCTATACCGAGACAATAGGAATCAATCAGAAGACATAAATCATTAGCAGGCTTAAGATGTTGGCGACTGTCCAAATTTGTTCTCATGAGTGCCGTTTCAAGTCCCGAAAGTCAAAGCTGCAATACAGAATTTGATGAATCACATCTTATTTGAACTAATCTGTATACTAAACTCGACCTATGTAACCTTTTTTTTCTATGTAACTCTTTTTTTAATGAATACAATCTGTCCAATCTGTATGGTGGCATAGGTTATGCAATATGCTATTAGGGTGGCACAAATTTTGAAATGATGGTCAATATTAAATCTACCCAGGGGCGGATGTAACATGTCCCATTTGGGGGGGCAAGAGAACATGTTGGTTATATGACTTTTATTAGTCAAGTAAAGCATCAATAATAACATCAGTTGTTGTTGAAGTTGCAACAGACACGCAGCATGCATAAAGCTAAAGGTCTGACTCAGAGAGTTTTCTGTTTTCAATGATGAAATGCTGTTGGTCTAGTGGTGCCCAAATTGTAGTTAGTAGCAGTAGTAGCGTTTCAAATCATTTTAAATATAAGCACTTTAATTTGAAATATCTCGGGTTGTTTTGCATGCCATCGTGTTTGGTGGGGTAGTCAGGGCATTCAGGGGGGCATCCAGGCGCGTAGCGTGCGTCGGACATCAGCCTCGGCCAGTAGAACCCCCCCCCCCCCCCCGCATAGCGGCGGACATCTAAACCGGGCGATAGATAAAGCCGTTGTTACTTTCTAATAAGTAATGCAAGAAAGAGAAGCGTGAATGAAACGTCAATAAATACACAGTGCAAGTATATTTGTATATATGTATAAGTAGGCTATATGTATTTTCGTTTATTCTCAAAATTTGTATTTACAAATACCTTTCATCCCCAGCCTCTCAAGGCAAGTACAAAAGGTTTTAGGCTACTGGAAATAGATGGGCGCATGGGCCATTAACACCTATTGTTTTGGGGGGCCAACTTTGCCACCTCCAGTCACCAGGACCAGTTAAACAGGTTTTGACCCATTTGATAACAATAGCCTGGATGAATAGCGGGGCGTCAAGCCGTCTAACACCCCAACACTAAGCTACTCATGGTGTCTGTCTGTCTGTTCCCCTGAATTCTCGGCCCCAGTGTACTGTACCTCAGCCTGGGCCAGCAAAATAATTCGGGGCCATGGCTCCAATGGCCCCAATGACGCTACGCCTCTGGGGGCACCCCCCCCCCATGCCCATGCCTAGATCCGCCCCTGAATCTACCTCAATGATAAAATAAATAAATACATAAATCTAATCCTTGCACAGGGAACAGGTTTGAATCAAGAGGACAGCTCTACTCGTATAACTATAGCACTCAATCTGAAAATAGTCTGTGTCAGGGACAAGTAATACAAGAGAACCGTGCTTTGTCCAGGCAGCTGGGCGAATTCATCACCACTCATAAAAAACATCAAATTTCATCTCAGCGATGCTGAAAAAGCACCCTCTCGTGTCATGAAGTGTCAAACGTATTTTGGCTGCGCCCCCCCTCATCCAAAATTGTTTTGTGCCTTTTTTAAATCTCTAAAAAAGTGCTCAACTTTGTTGAGCTTTCCGCAATTATAAACATAGCTAAGCTACTATTAATCTATAGACCCTCATGGCACAATTTACGTTCGGAAGAGTACTTAGACGTTTGTTATATTAATCATCGCACCGACACTTACCAGCGATCCGGTCTCCTGTGGCAGTTTGTTTATTATTATTCCTCTCCATTGGCTTACATTAAAACATCATTTCAGCTTTTTTTTTTTTTTTTTTTTTCGTTTCTCCACTACATCTATTCATGTGGCGTCTAACCATGGCGCTCAGCCTATATTCAGATGGCCATTGCATCATAACGTTGGAACCATACGGACGTCTGCCAGTTTATAGTAGCACCTAAACAGCTATTGCTAAGACTGTTATACTGTCATAATAATATCCCGTGTCAGGGACATGGAAAGTGACTCTTCCTGTAGTGGTGGTGAATGTGTGGCAGTGTAGTGTAATGGCCACCAGAGGCCGCCAGGTGCCATAGAAGAGTTAAAATCATTGTTTGTGGTGGCTAACTAACTCCCCGGTAGCTCCATCAGGATGTTTTAGCCCAGGGGTGTCAAACTCAGATACAGAGTGGGCCAAAATTTAAAACTGGTCAAAGCCGCGGGCCAGGTTTGAACGAACTAACCTGTTAAAGGGAAATTCCACCCATTTTCAAAAATTCCTGGAAGGGTACAAATGGAACCAAATGGACCCGCTAGGGTCCATTTGGTTCACATTTGTACCCTCTCAGGAAATTTTTGAAAAATGGGTCTGAAAGAAAAATCATGCTGAAATACATCTTGGTGATGTCATCAGATGTATTTCACCATGTTATTGATTTTTTTCAGACCTCCATTTTTAGGAAATACAGAATTGGGAGAACTTTTTTTGTCCACACATCTCTAAGGTATATTAATGACATATTAAAATATTGAAAATGGGTGGTCTTCCCCTTTAATTTAACGGGGCCAAATGAAATTACACGGCGGGCCAAATTTGGCCCGCGGGCCAGAGTTTTACACCCTTGTTTTAGCCCCATTTACTATTCGAAGTGAGATTGTTATAGCTGTGATGCTGTCTGGAATCTTGGAAATTAATATTCTATGGCAAAGTTCCAGACTAGTGTCGACATGATATTAGTCTGGCCAGGCGTGTGTGTGTGTGTGTGTGTGTGTGTGTGTGTGCGTGTGTGCGTGCGTGCGTGCGTGCGTGCGTGCGTGCGTGCGTGTGTGTGTGTGTGTGTGTGTGTGTGTGTGTGAGTGACACAAGTCACAAGGAGGTTTTGACTTTGGAGGTGGGCTGTGTCTTTGATTCGTACATGGAGCAGGCATTCCAGGATAAAATCTCAAAGTATTACTTAGAATTATGACGGGTCTAGGATATCGATGTAGACTTGCCATATTGATATTTGGAAGCCTGGGCCATGTGCATAAACTGACCGTGAGTGGCCTACGAATAGCTGGCATGACAAAGAGTAAAGCTAAACAACTCGCTAAATTCTGCTCTGTATCGGCTGTTATAGGCAGTTTGTCTGTGTGGAGGAGGAGGTGCTATGTGTATCCTTAAGTGAACATGAACTGTCAGCCCCGTTATATTTGTCTCCCTGTAAATTAATGTAATTTGTGGATTCAAATAAAGAACTAAAATGTGTGTATGTGTGTGTGTGTTCAGGGCCAGTTACTACAGAAAGGGCGGCCGTGCCATGCTGCCAGTGAAGTGGATGCCCCCGGAGGCCTTCATGGAAGGCATATTCACCTCTAAAACAGACACATGGTGGGTACAACCTCTGCTCTCCTGTCCTCACACACACACACGCAGTACGGCGGGACGCAGTGCCCGGCCTCTGTGACCGTCCGCAAGTGCCAAAAAACCTGACCTTTTCTCAATGTCGCATCAACCCTGCGACTGCCCGGTGGTGGTCATTAAATTAAAGGGGAGTTCCACCCATTTTCAACATTTTACTATGTCATTGATGTACCTTCAAGGTGTTGTGTGGACATGATAAAAAAGTTCCCCCATTCTGTGTTCCCAAGAAATGGAGGTCTGAAGAAAACCACTAACATGGTGAAACATCTTGATGACATCATCAAGATGTATTTTCACCATGTTAATGGATTTCTTTAGACACTTCTTTAGCCTGGGTTCCAGCCTGATGCACTCTGTTCAGGGGCGGATGTAACATTTCCCAATTGGGGGGGGGGGGGGGCATTTTTGTAACAGAAAATGGTATGGGGTGGCTTCATTGCCGTTTCGCTTCGCGCCACGGACGATGAAGTCGCACCCATACCATTTTCGGTTACACGACTTGGGTTGTTTTGCATGCCATCATGTTTGGTGTGGCTGTCAGGGCATTTTGGGGGCATTGCCCGCACATGCCCATGCCTAGATCCACCCCGAGCTCCGTTCCGTAGATGTCACATTGAACACACAATGTCACATTGAAAAAAACACTGATTTATGCCCCCCCAGGTCGTTCGGGGTGCTGCTGTGGGAGATCTTCTCGTTGGGCTACATGCCGTATCCCAGCCGCAGCAATCAGGAAGTGTTGGAGTTCGTCACCAACGGCGGAAGGATGGACCCTCCCAAAAACTGTCCCGGGCCAGTGTGAGTGCACCATGCTACAGTACATGCACCCACACCCACACCCACACACACACACACACTGTACTTCATCCTTCTGTACAAACACTGACATTGAAGACCAAAGTGAGGACGCGAATTGTGATTGGCCGGCACGGTTGGACGGGACATGGTTGGTTGAGAAAGAGGTCGCGTATGATGGAGTGTGATGGTGAGAGTGCCCCTCGCTTCACACAGGTGTGATTTTCAACCTTATGCTAATATATGGTAATTCGTCCTTGACTACTGCCAAAAGAACTTTGTAGAAATCGTTCCCCGCTACATTCTCAGAACCTCTGTGCTTTTAACGGAAGCAGCTGGCATTTTTGAGGTGTGCTAGCCCCTCCTAGATGCAGCTTTTGGCCACGTTTGCCATTGACAATGAAAGGACAAATGTAGGTCTCAAACTGGTGCAATACCAGCAAGCAAACACAGGGAAAAAGTGCATAGTATACATGGTTATTACACATTCACAGTGGAGGTTCCAGGAGACACAATGGCCAGATCATCAGCATGAAATGACATTGAAACCTATCGTCATCATAAGCATCCAAGTTGCCTTGGCTCAAGACATCGTTTAATCCTTCAATCCTTTATGAATTACATATAGCGGGTGTTTTCAACCAGTGGTCCGGGGACCACCAGTGGTCCCTGAGAGGATTCCAGGTGCTCCCCAGGCTAAATGATAGAAAGTTGGTTAGCCAGATGTAACTCTTTGAGAGCGTAAAAATGAAACCAAATGGACCCTTGCGGGTCCATTTGGTTTCATGTTTACACTCTCAAGAGTTAAAATATTCATCATGTGAATTATCCCTAAGTCTACACAACTAGAGAATGGTAGAAGATTAATGGTTATTTTGGTTTCTATGTTTACCTGTTTTATTTTCCCTGAAATCCAGCCTGGAATTGTGGACAAAATGTCATCAAATGACGGTCCGTGGGTCAAATTCTGAATGAATAGTGGTGCCCTGGTTAAAATCCACTGATACATAGGGTTGAAAAGGGATGAAGTGCTCCTTTTACTTTCTCCATTTGTAAATCGGTACGAATGGCAAAAATGAACACACACTCAACCAAACAACCAACCGTCTCTCACCCACCCACCCACGCCAGCCAATCACAATTTGCTTACTGTGTGTGGTCTGCTGTCCCACACGGCGATGGGAATGTTATCCCATGTGGTCCAATTAATCATTACACGTGCGCGCCCACGAGCACGCACACACACAGCATGCAGGTGAACAGCTCGTTCACCTGCCACGAAATCCACGAGATAAACAACGTGTCCAAAAATGGACCCCGCAGTTATGCAGTAACGCATCAATCAAGGACTGGCATTTTGGACGTGCAGGAGATACGCATGAGCATGCGCGTTGACGACCGCACGCTAAAACTCCTCGGTTGTTATTGAACCCGCATTTTGCCCTGACATTGTGGTGGTGTGATGGTGTTTAAATATGATTTAATTCTTGAGAGCGTAAAATGTTATTCTCTCTCAAGAGTTACAGATATACTGTACAGTATAAGGGTCACCATCTGTCCATAAATTAGCTGGGGACCACCCAGAACCCTCTCAAGGACCACTGGTGGTCCCCGGACCACTGGTTGAAAACCAGTGCTCTATAGCATCTGTTGAATTTGGCAGCTGCATGCGGCAGCTTCTTGCCATGCAAAACCGCAAGTAAGCTTTTTTTTTGCTTTCCTCCTGGCTTGTCCAGCAGTAGAAAATCCACCAACCACCACCATAAAGAGTCTATAAATCATTTCCACGTCTCTGTCGGGAGGAAATCTTGTATGTAATGAAATAATAACAATAACGCCCAAAAATAGAAGATTTACAAGCTCATATTGTGAGGCGTTGTGAGAACTTGTACAACGCCTAGTTTTGCCAATTTCAGCCGAGGGAAAATAGAAACGTGACAAGTTGAAGTATGGAGATGCGAGGGTTCCAGGATGTCACTTCCAGTGCTACTGAGTGGTTTGTACACATAACTCTCTCTGACACCCCGAGATACAATGACGCCATTACACTTTGACATTGTTGCGTTTGTATTGCTGTACTTCTCTTTCCAGGTGGCAATTTTATAACGGCTTTTGCAATTACACTTATATCGCCATTTCTACTCCCATTTTAGAACATTTTAAAGTGGCTCCCAAACTATTTGTCAAGGACTCCAAAGATAATGTAATTGGCCACTGAATCCCGCCCCCTCTCCCCATGGTGTTTCCCAAATCCAGCCTGGAATTGTGGACAAAAGCATAAGGAATCTTTAGTTTTGGGGTCTGCAGGGCTAAAATGTCCTCAAATGGTGGTCCGTGGCTCAAATTCTGAATAAATGGTGGGCCATGGCATGAAAAAGGTTGAAAACCACTGCGATAAGGGCTTCTGTTCATAGTGGCAGTCAAATAAAAAAGAACAGTAAAGTCAGAGTCTAGATCATCTTTCCCGCTCCTCCACCACCTCCGCGGCGATCACTCAAGCTGCCTGGCAGCAGGGGTTACGCTTCCATTTCTGCCTGAAGCTGAGAAAAAAAAACACACACACTAATAATAATAACACTGTTTCCATAGAGAGGCGTGGGCCAGGGGCGGATGTAACTTGTCCCATTTGGGGGGGGGGGGGGGGGGGGGGGGCAAGAGAACATGTTGGGCAGTTACAGGACTTTTATTAGTCAAGTAAAGCAGGAGCCACGGACCACCATTTGATGACATTTTAGCCCCAGAGACCTAAAACTAAAAAGTTCCATGCTGGATTTTGCAAACAAAACAGTGTAGACTTCTTAATTAAATGCCAATGCCAAAGTGCCAATTCAGATGATGAATATTTTAACTCTTGAGTGTGAAAATGAAACCAAATGTACCAGCAAGGGCCCATTTGGTTTCATTTTCACACTCTCAAGAGTTACATCTGGTTAACCAACTTTCCATCATTTAGCCTGCGGACCACTGTGTGTCTGTTGTTGCAACAGACACACAGCATGCATAAAGCTAAAGGTCTGACTCAGAGAGTTTTCTGTTTGCAATGATGAAATGCTGTTGGTTTAGTGGCGACACAGCTGTAGTTAGTTAGGAGCAGTAGTAGTGCCTAAGATCATTTTAATTATAAGCACTTTGATTTGAAATACTTTTTGGGTTGTTTGAATGCCATCATGTTTGGTGGGGCAGTCAGGTCATTTGGGCCCCCCCCCCCCCCCCCCCCCCCCCCATGCCCATGCCTAGATCCGCCCCTGGTGTGTGTGTCACTGTTTGGCCTGTCAAGTGTCTGCATAGCAGTGGAGGAGATGGAGATGATGACAGGCTTCTGAGTTTGACTGTAGGCGTAATATATAAAAGAGATTTTTAATTAATTGCGTGTGTGCATGTGTGTTTGTGCGTGTGCGTGCATATGCTTGTATTACCATATTCGTGAGGACCTCTTGTCTAGAAATACACCCTGTGAGGATTGGTTTTCTCTTGTCTTCACAAGAGAAATGGCTGTTTTATAATGGGACAGAACATGGGGCGTTTTTTGCCATTAGGCAGACTAGGCAGTTGCCTAAACGAGCTGAAAGCGAGTTAATGACAAAGTTGCGTGCGCAAAAGGTAAACCTCCTCGTCCTCGTCGTCCGCACACGTGGATAGAGAGCAGCCTGCAGCCTCCATCTCTGTCTGTCTGGGTCTCTCTCCCTTACTTCTCTTGTGTTAATAAAATGGTAACTGTTCAATACGTCAGCTATATTAGTTCATAAAGTCGGGTCTCTCGGAAAGGCCGCATTTCGGGCGGTTTCGGCGGCGCCATTTGAAAGAAATCTCCGTACAGTTCGGAATCGGGAAAAAATGTGACCGCACCTGATACTTTATGCCTCAAGGAGGCCTAGGTCAATTTTCTGTTTTTTACAGATTATTAAAGTATACAATGTAAGCTTTCATTTGATGCATCACTCAAGGAAATTGGAGCATTTTTGTAGGAGTTGTGAGCATTTAAATCTGGGTGTCCCAAAATAGGAAAACTGAGAAAAAGCCATTTTAAGTTTGAGAAAATGTTCACACCTACAGCAGAGTAGAAGTGGGTGTTAACAATGGGAGGTGACAACGGTCTTCCACTCCACCCATAATGCCTCATTTAAATACCCTAACCACCCCCACAAACTGTAGGCTAACTGTATACAGTATATCAGTGGTTTTCAACCTTTTCATACCAGGGCCCCACTATTTATTGAGAATTTGAGTGACGGACCACTATTTGATAGACCCCAAAGCTAAAGATTTCTTTTACTTTTGTCAACAATGCTAGGATGATTTCAGAGAAAACAAAACAGTTCAACATACAGATCAAAATGACCATTAATCTTCTACATTCTCTAGTTGTGTAGACTTGGGATAATTCACATGATGAATTTTTTAACTCTTGAGAGTGTAAACATGAAACCAAATGGACCCGCAAGGGATTTTGGTTTCATGTTTACACTCTCAAAGAGTAATTTAGTCTCCTCCCTATCTACCGCAAATTTGCAAACACTAAAGGTGGAATTTGGCAGAAGTGACAGGAAAGGAGGATTTGTTTCCAATTCCAACGGGCCTTTAAAATGTATGCCTTGTTTGTGCCATTTCTACATCTTCTTGGCTGTGGAGGCGATTGTGGAATTGGACAAATATATTATATTGTGCGCCTCCCGAATGATACGGGACATAGGCCTATTTGGTCTCTTGAGCATCGTCTGCAGTGCATCCACATTTGATCAACAGCGAATACGATTTGAATGTGTTTATGGATCGCTTTGTATTCACCGTGTCCGTCATGGTAATTTGTTGTTGTAGTGGTTTGTGATTTGCTAACACAATTTAATTCCTTAGAGCTAGATTCCATCACGCAACTATACTGCGGGGTGGAGAAACATTAGTTAGAATTAGACAACAGGAGTTTTAGCCAAAAACAGTGGCTTGTAATCTACACATGTAACAGGGCACAAGTGCGTGATGTCTAATGTATTACCATGTTTTAGAGCTTACATTGTATATTGTAACATGTATTGTAAATTGGAATATATATGACACACTGTTAGGCCAAAGCCATGGGCCTCGACCACTTGGCCAGTGGGCAACCTGTGAAACTGACCACTACAATTACCTTAACACCATCACTGCTTAACACGAGATACCCGAGTTTTGGCCACTAGGGGGCGCCAAAGCACTTTTTTTTTAGATCTTTTTTTGGGGTGAGTGCCCCAAGCAGCCAAAGGTTAATAATACAGAAAATGTATACTATATAGTGTAATCATTAAAAGAGAGTTTATTCATTCATTTTTTTAACATCTTTCAAAAATCAAAATGATTAGAAAACTTTTCAAAACTGGTAGATCTCCTCTTTTCCCTGGAGCGCCTACTCATCTGGACTACTCCATATAGGTGGACTGATCAATCTCTTGTGGAAGTTCAGCCAGGCTGACCGCAAACCGGTCCTGCACGTCTTTCAGTGTCTTGCCGTCTGTCTCGTCGGACACAAACGTGATGGCCAGGCCTTTGGTGCCGAACCTTCCCGCACGGCCCACCCTGTGCAGATACGTGTCGGAATCCTCCGGCATGTCGTAGTTGAACACGATGTTGACCCGCTCGATGTCCATCCCTCTGCCGAAGAGGTTGGTGGCCACCAGGATCCTCTTCTGGAAATCCTTGAACTGCTGGTAGCGGTTCAGTCTCTCCTGTTGAGCCATGCCTCTGTGGATGGCGACGGTAGGGAAATTCTGTTCCGCTAGGAGCTGGGTCAACACCACGCAGCGCTGGATCGACTTGACGAAGATCACCACCTGGTTGAACTCCAAGGCGTCGAGCAGGTCGACGAGTTTGCGGTTCTTCTCGTCTTCCTTCACCCGACAGTAGTGCTGCTTTAGGCCGTGTAGCGTCAGCTTGGTCTCGTCGTCCACAAACACCTCCATGGGGTCCTGCATGAACTTCCGGCAGACGGGTCGGATCTCTTTACTCAGGGTGGCGCTGAACATCATGCACTGCCTCTCTCGGGACGTACGCCTGAAGATGTCTTGCACGTCACTTCTCATGTCCAGCCTCTCCAGCATCTTGTCGCACTCGTCCAGGACAAAGTGCTTGACGTTCTTCAGGTCGAGGGTCCTGTTGCGCGCCAGGGCCAGGATGCGGCCCGGCGTCCCCACCACGACGTGCGGGCAGTTCTTCTTCAGCACGTCCTCGTCCCTCTTGATGGGCAGGCCGCCGAAGAACACCGCCGTCTTCACGGCGGGCATGTACTTGGAGAAGCGCTGGTACTCTTTGCTGATCTGGAAGGCCAGCTCTCGCGTGTGGCACATGACCAACACCGACACCTGTCCGTTGACCGGCTGGATCTGCTGCAGCGTGGCCAGCGCGAACACGGCCGTCTTACCCGTACCGGAGCTGGCCTGGCACAGCACGTCCACGCCCATAACGGCCTGAGGGATGCACTCGTGCTGGACTTGAGAAGGATGCTCGAAACCACTGTCGGCGATGGAGCGGAGAAGCTCCGGTAGGAGCAGGAAGTCTTTAAAACCGGAGCTGTGGATGGAGGCATAACCCTTCACTTCTTTTCTCTCCGCTGGGGGTCCTTGAGGCTTGTTGTCCTCTTCATAGTCCATCAGATCGTTGTTCTCATCCATTGTATCTCTTTTGAGAAGTTCAGATGTTTCGCTCAGCACTTCAGTTCACTTCAGATGCTTCAACTTGTATGGATTCGTTCAACTTGTGTAGACCGCTTGTGTTTTGTTCAACTTGTGTAGACTGCTTGTGTTTCGTTCAACTTGTGTAGACCGCTTGTGTTTCTGAAAGCCAACGCAAGTCCTTTTATACCGTCTACTGTGTCTACTGTGTCAGAGTGATGTCATTACGCCCATATTAGGAGAGCCGGGTACTGTCAGAGTGATGTGTCTCTGGTGATGACATCAGCACTGTCAGAGTGGTGTGTTGTTATTCCCTGCCCGTATATGGGCATTCGGCAACCAACAGTTTACCTCTGCAACCACAGCGATTTCCTATCCAATCTGGAGAAAAACAAGTCAGGCTAGAGAAAAACCTTACTAGTGCGAATGTAAACAGCATGGCCAGGGATCGACTCGGGTCTGGTTTATCTATTTGAAAATATTTTCGGAACAGTTCGGAATCGGTGATTTTGCACAGATTTATATTGTTTTTTTTTTTGTTTTTTTTTTTATGTAATTTTTGAGAGCCGTGAAGACCTGTACCGTATACTGTATGTGTCTCTGTGTTCCCTCCAGCTACCGGATAATGACTCAGAGTTGGCAGCATCAGCCTGAGGACAGGCCTAACTTCTCCACCATCCTGGAGAGGATCGACTACTGCTTACAGGTAACACACCCATCGAACCCCCCCCCCCCCCCCCTCCCTATAGACACTGGATTAACGGATTATATTAACCCTCCAAGGCCTGGATATATTTCTACTTGAAAAAAGACTGTTTTCAGCCTTACTACTATATGTTGTACTACCATGATCTATGTAAAAAGCATTTTTTATATTTGATTTATGTTATGTTATAATAAATTTAAAAAATGGGGATATCTTTTACTAAAATGAATGTACATGTCCTAGACATTGTAATAATCACAAAAATATATTTATTGCAGTCATTTTACATATTTTTATTACGGTTAAAGGCTAAAGGTAAAGGTTAAAAATCATCAAAAATTGCACTAAGTCCAGAGATTAATTGAAGAGGCTAATTGCAGCCTCTGTGGGGGGTATTGATATGCATGCAAATATAATGACCAACATGTGAAAAAATAACCAAAAAAAATAATAATGCTATTATTTTTTTTATATAATTAAAGGGCTAATGTTGCTAAAAAGCAACACCCGGCCTTCTAGGGTTAACAGAGGTTTTAATATCATGCTTTATTGGGAGAAACCAAGCAGGTCTATGTTAAATTAGACAGTTCGACCCCCACAGCCCCAGATACTGCAGTTGTTTATTTCGTTAGGGTTGTCGTTCTGAGTGCCACGAAAAGGTTGTTTTTTTATGCAAAACAAAGCAAGGCTGAAAAACAGACAGAATTTTCAAAACAACAAGCCCTATAAAAACACCAATTCATTTGTTTATAGACGTTGACCGCTCCCCTATATTCGCCTCACAGAGCATGTATATTGGCCGAAGTTTCGTGGGCGCCCAAGCACCTTTGTAGGTTATTTACATGCCTGCCAAAAACAACCCTGCCCCCCCCCCCTCCCCTCTGCAGGACCCCGACGTGGTGACCGTGCCGCTGCCGGTGGAGTACGGCCCGGCGGTGCAGGAGGAGGAGGAGCGCGTCCCCATGCGTCCCGACGACCCCTCGGCCGCCCCGTCCCTGCTGGTCAACGGCCAGACGGGGACGACGCCCGACGGCGGGGAGGGGGAGAGGGGAGGAGGGGGAGGCCCCCCGCCCCCCGCTCCTCCGCCCTGCTACCCCGCCGCCATGGGGGAGGAAACCCCACGGACGGCGGGCGGCGGGGAGACGCCCGCCGCCGCTGGTGGCTCCGCCTCCGACGCCAAGGTTGGCGAATATACAGTAAATACACTTACACTTAAAGGGGAACTCCACCCATTTTCAACATTGTGATGTCATTAATTAATATGTTATAATATACCTTACCTTAATATACCTTAGTATACGTTAGAGATACCTTAGTTCCCCCAATTATGTATTTCCTAAAAATGGAGGTCAGAAAAAAATCATTAACATGGTGAAATACATCTGATGACATCATCAAGATGTATTTCACCATGTTAATGATTTTTCTTTCAGACCCCTTTTTCCTGAGAGGGTACAAATGGAACCAAATGTACCCTAGCGTGTCCATTTGGTTCACATTTTGAAAATGAGTGGAATTCCCCTTTAAATTATGAATTTATCTTTGGGTGAATGAGGTTTCATGCCTGTTTTTTCTAGTTTCTATGACACCCAAAAAAGCATTCCGTGGTCTGGAGCTTTCTCTGGGGTTTGGAAGCCTTTTGAGTTGCAATGGAAACAGGCAAAACAGGCTGTGACATCACAAACGCCCGGGCAGTCAGAACACTTGTTTGAGCCAGAAAAGCCCAGACTACAGAAAATCTACTGAATGTGAAAAGTTCAGTTTTTTGGGAGATCAGAACGCCCAATAAATACATAATAGATGAATAGAAAAATGACAGATTTTTGTTTTAAAGATCATACCATGTTGCCAATTAACGTCAAGCAACAATACCGAAATTATTAGTAATAAAGGGTATTTTTTTACCTCTTCCTACTCCTTTATATTTACGACCACTGTGGCTTGTTTTTGTTCTTTTTTTGGCGATTTTCTTTCTTTCTAATTTATATTGCACCCATTTTAAATGGCTTAACTTTTCACTCAAAGTGTATCAGAGTAATAGCCTGACCTCAGTCTGAATTGTCATTTCGTTTCACTTCATTATTCAGACTGAAGTCCCTCTCTACCACAGCAGTTTCTGGGATGGGCGTTACCAAATCAGCAGTCTTCACTGTGATTGGTTCATAGGAACCCTAAGAATATTGGGAAAGCAGAGACAACTTTTGGAACGAAGTGATTGACAGGGCTGTTGGCCAATCAGGTGCTGGGATTGGATTTCCAACCAGCACAAACAGCCCCACAGGCAGGGAAGCCAGTCCTTGAATCACAAGGAAAAATAAGCTCGTATATTTTTAAGATGCTGAGTCAGGGCTGAGCCAGTGTATCAGAGTAACGTTTCTAAATCACTCTCTGGTCCGTTCCAGGTCCAGCTCCCGCCGCAGCCCTACCCACTCCCCCCGCAGCAGCAGCAGCAGCCCCGCCCCCAACAGCAACAACAGCAGTCGGCCTCCGTCATCACGGCCACCGTCGTCCCTTCCTCCTCCACATCCTCCTCCACCGCCCCAGCCTCCGCCTGCTCCTCCTCCTCCGTTGTGGACGGAGGCCACGTCAACCTGGCCTTCAGCCAGGGCCTGCTCTGCAGCAGCCCCCTGGAGAAGGACGTCAGCGTCGGCGTCAGAGGTGGAGGTGGTGGTGGTGGTGGAGGAGGGAAGCCCACCAGCCTGTGGAACCCCACCTACGGCTCCTGGTTCCTCCAGCAGCAGCAGCAGAGGAAGCAGCAGCAGCAGAGGCAGGCGACAGTTGGAGGAGGAGGAGGAGGAGTTGGAGGGCGGGTGCCCGGCGAGGGCCAGGAGCAGCACGGCGGCGGCGGCGGTAGCGGTAGCGGTAGCGGGCGGACGGTGGCGGAGGCGGCGGGCGCTCTGGGGCTGCAGCACAAGCAGTTCCACCAGCACCACCACCACTCCCACCACCACCACCTCCCGTTCCAGCAGCAGCAGCAGCAGCATTTGCTGCAGCACCACCAGCAGCAGCAGCAGCAGGGCATGTGCCGACCCCTTCTGCCACCACCACCATCGTCCTCCGCGCAGCAGCAGTCCAGCAGCCCGTTGCTGCTGGACTCGGCGGCGCTGCCGCCTGTCCCGCTCTACAGACTGCGGCGCTTCCCGTGCGGCAACATCGGCTACGGCTACCAGGAGCAGGGCCTGCCTCTGCCTGACGGCGGCGGCAGCAACCCGCCACCACCACCACCGCCGCCGCCGACAACAAGCGCCATCCATGGTGCACCCACCATCTCGGGGCCGCTGCTCCAGAGGGGCGCCGTCCCTTCCTCCTCCTCGTCCATCATGGGCCGCGGCGGCTTGGGGGCGCCGGCGACGGTGGCGGCAGCGGCCGAGGACAGCCGCCCGCTGCTGGTCACCATGGGGACGGTGCAGGACCCCCGGTTGCCCCGGATGGAGGGCCACAACGCCACCGTGCTTTAGCGCCCCCTACCCCACCCCCACCCCACCGACCGGACCGACCGACCCCTAAAAAAAATAAATGCCTATACTTTATTAACTACACGCCCTCCTTTTTCGTTCTCGGTATCCTAGTACCGACGTTCCTTTTCAAGAGAAACTGCGCGTACGTACGTACGTATTCGTACGTCCCGGAAATTGCACGGGACATAAGAAAGAAACGAAAAAACAAAACAAAAACACTGTGTCTGGACTAGAGGAGGAAGTCCCCCCCCCCCCCCCCCCCCCCCCCCCCCCCCCCCTTTGGAGAGGTCTCTTCGGTGGGGTTTGGGGCGGTGGTGTTTAAAAAAAAAAAAAGAAGTTGCCGGTGGGGACGCTAAAGCACATCAAGAGAACTTCGGAGTAAAACGATACAAAAAAAAAAGAAAATACAAAAAAAATGACGTACTTTTTGGCAGACAGACGACATACTGTATAGGCTAGTTTTAAAAGAGTTAAAAACTCAAACGAAAAACAAAACAAGAAAACCTATTTTTTCAACGCTGGATGGAATGCGAACGCGAGTGAGTGAGTTCGAGTCGAAGGGAAAAAAAAGACGAGAGTTTTGTTGCGACGCGGAAACGAGGAGACTGAGGACCTTTTTCCATCCTTTTTCGGAGAAAAACGGGACTAACGCGATCTCATGCGCCGTGTGTTTGCTATACGACTGCCGTACGGACGAGTTACGGCAGCACCCTATCCCGTGTAACCGATAGACATGTTCCAACCACAAGGATACAAATTTCTATATTTTGGCAAGACTCTCGATCATCATTTTCTTTTCCTCTTCGGTCGGTAGTTTCTGAACGCAGTGACCCTGAGCTGACTCTGGCCGCCAGCTGCCACGTGTGTTCGATTCCCACATACAGATAAATCTGTTTTTTTTTTGTTTTGTTTTTGTTTTTTTATTGTCGCTTTCCACCATCTCTATCCACCTCCATCCACCTATAGCAGGGGCGTTTTGCCATTAGGCAGACTAGGCAGTTTCCTAGGGCGCCATGAACATTTAAAACACTTATAATATGTTCTTTAGTTTTAAAATCATTCATAATTGTATCCCTTGGGGGTTGCCATTTTACTGTGCTTGTCATAGGTATGACGTCATAGAAGATGAAAATCTTCCCTAGGGCTCCAAATTGCTTAGAAACACCACTGACTTATGAATGCGAAGGAGTGAGTAGATAACAAAACATGTGACCACATGTTTTCTTATCTATTCACTCATTCGCAGCTATTTTGGGCGTTCTTCCAGCCACAAGACGCGTCAGTGGTCGCTTTTCTGCCACCAGTTAAAGGAGAATTCCACCCATTTTCAAAATGTTTTTGTTTTTTCGGAGCATGACCCCTAACATGGTGAAACACACATCTTTATGTTAAGGTGTGTGTTTCACCATGTTAATGGTGACTGATTTTATACATTTGTGTATTGGGATGCTGAGGTCTTTTTTTGTCACGCACATTGTGTCCATTTCCTTTTGGATTCCATACCATGATAATAAATAAATTGCTATCAAACTATTTTTTGAAGAATATCACAGTATCCGACTACTGGATAACAGAAACCTTTTTTCTTAACAAAGGACTGGGGGTGGGAAAAAAAGACAGAGAACGGAAACCTGTGTATGTTGATGTTTTGCTTGCCTGCTTGTTTATTTATTCATTCATTCATTCTTCTTATTATTATTTTTTATTTGTATGTTTATTTTTTTCTCTGGAAGAGGAAGTGTAAATTATGAATGGACATGCTCTTTAAAAATCCAAACGACATTTATTTTTACAGTCCACACTCGTTGGTGTACACTCAGATTTGTTTTTAACCCTTTCAATGCCAACACCTTGTATTGGGGGGAAAGCAAACAGCAAAAAAAGAAGGAAAACAGAAACGTCACTAGTACAGAGCCCTGGGAGACTCCGTTCAACCATAACCATGTATGGTTAAACAGAGTTGAATTTATACATACTGTCGACCCTCGTACTTGAGAGAAGTATACTGTAGCTAGTCCTTCTTCTCCTCTACTATGTTTCTCAAAAAAAGTTGTTCTGTCAAAATCCACTGAATTAAAGTACTGAAGTACGTTGCTGTAAGAGAATAACAATTCAAGTTAACTATTTAGTCAAAGCTATAACAAAGTACAGTTCCTGTTGAAGGCTGTATTAAAATCAGTGTTGTAGTGGTACTTTTAGAAGTGGGGGGACGCCTCTGAAAGGGGAATCCCCCCCATTTGAGAAAGGGGAGAAAGGGGAATCCCCCCCATTTGAGAAAGGGGAACCCCCCCTATTTGAGAAAGGGGAGAAAGGGGAATCCCCCCCATTTGAGTGTACAAATGTGTACACTTGTACACTCTCAGAAAAAAGGAAACTCATTAACATGGTGAAACACATCTTGATGATGTCATCAAGATGTATTTCACCATGCTAATGATTTTTTTCAGACCCAAAAATATTTTAGATGTGAGAAGTGGGGGGACGCCGTCCCCCCGCGTCCCCCTCCACTACACCCCTGATTAAAATCATTGTATTTCCCACAAGTTAACGGCACACTTTGCAAGGCCGTCGAATCGCAACACATTGTGATCTTATAGAGACATGCTTTTAAAAGGATCCCAGGCTAATACGACTCATATGGATAAATGCATTATATTTGTCCTCTATAACTAGAATTAATCTAATCGCTGCCAGCGAACGCTCAGTGATCCCTAAACGAACCAAATCTGTCTATTTTATAGTGTTGCTCGTTTGGTGGAAAATTTGAAAATGGTGAGTCGGCTGTTTTCGATGCTTTTACCCAAAAAACGTGTTTGTGCGGTGTTTGTAGGAGATAAAACATACAAACTTGAAATAGGTTTTCTGGCCCGGCAGTGGCGACATTGAAGGTGTCAGAAGATAAAACTGGAAAGTTGGAAACAAAAAAAAAAACAAGAGACAGGGACTAGTGTGGATGTATACACGTGGGCAGAGAACACTACGTAATTTTAATTTTAAACGTCGGGTCCAAACGTTGCTCTGTGAGCTCTGACGTCTTCTGTTTCTGTGACGTTTTTAGCTATTTTATTCTGACACACAAGTACGAATCTAAGTACTATCCAAGTATGTCGACCAGTCGGTGCCTAATCGAAGTATGGATTAATTCACACACGAGAACAGCTTCTACAAATGTCTTCTAAAGCCTGGCATTTTGCTGGAAACCCCTATGTTTGTGTCAGCGGATCTCGAATTATTTCATGTCAAGGACCCCCAGAATTGCCTGTATGTGCACGCCGAAGCGCATCTGATAACGTGCTGTTCCTGGGACCCTCTGGAGAGAAATGTTTGAGTTAAAAGTGTTTACCGTGAAAGAATATATGAAGACTCAAAGATTTGCACCCATTTTGACGATTTTTCAACACCAAACGTTTATAATGAAGTGGTTAAAGGCTGACCCAGACGTGGCCTCGGGTCTAAAGGTAAAAAAAAAAAAAAAAAAGCTTTTTTGCTTCCTCTTATGTGCGGCTGTGTGCGACGCATACTTCTGTGTTTCCTTCGCGGCTCATGTCCATTTTGTGTAAAAAGACGAACTGAACTGCATCTGTAAAATGTTGTAATTACAAAGGTATTGTACTATGACTCTGGTAAAAGCTGTAATTTTTGCCCTTCAGATGACATTCGCCAAAATGAATAAATTACTATATAATATGACCCACTGTATGTTCCGTTTACTGTGTGCGACACTGGCCTGGGCTATGGTGTCCAAAAGTGATTTATTTTAGTCATTTTATGTTCGAGACATTCTTACCACTCAGAGTTGGAAATAGTGCTATTTTGGAAGAAAAAAAAGGTTTGAACATGTCTGTGTTGCACCATATTTAAGGGACACATATTGGGTAAAGGCATAGTCAATTCCAATTATCATATCATTATATTCCTTATATACTTAGGGATCTGTTTTTGTCACACGCTAAACGCCATACCCCTAACTTCTTTGCCCGTTTTTACTATTTGGAAAAATATTTTAGATTGGCCACTTGAACTATTGCAAATGTTTTGTTTAATAGTTTGAAAAAGCAAAGAAGTCAAGGGATAAGGCGTTTAGCGGTGATGAAAATCTAGGCCTTAGTGTATATATTTTCCTGCAATAATTACATGAATATTAGTTAACTCTGAGAGTGTACAAATTGAACCAAACAGAGCCCAGTTACAGACCCATAAGGGTCCTTTCGGTTCCAAGCTATCATTTTTTCAAAAATCCTCAAAAACAATGAAAAACGCCATACTGTAGTATGTCGTCCGAGACCATGTACTATAGTCTTTGCTTTATCATTGGTTACGATGTTTTTTCAAAAGTCCTGAAAAACAGCGAAAAATGGCATACTTTAGTATGTTGTCCAAGACCATGTCCTATAACCTTTGCTTTTTTTTCGATTTCGGCATACTATTCTATAGTATGTCGTTTTTCTAAATTTTTCGAAAATCCTTAAAAATGCCCAAAACAATGAAAAACGTTAAGGCTATAGCCTTGGGTTTTTGCCAGGTTTCATTTTTCGAAAATCCTCAAAAATCCTCAAAACGATGAAAAACGGCATGCTGTGCAAAACCGTAATACCGTGAATTCGACATTTTTCGAAAATCCTCAAAATGATGAAAGACAGCATGCTGTGCAAGAATGTAAGTCTATGGCCTTGCGTTTTAGAAAGGTTTCGTCATTTTACGAAAATCTTCAAAAAACCTCAAAACAATGAAAAACGGTAAGGCTATAGCCTTGCATTTTTTCGAAATTTCAACATTTTTACTACGACCTCAAAAATCCTCAAAACAATGACAAACGACATGCGGTGCAAGAACGTACGTATATAGCCTTGCGTTTTTGCCAGGTTTCGTCATTTTTTGAAAACCTTCGAAATGATGAAAAAACGTAAGGCTATAGCCTTGCGTTTTTTTCTCGAAATTTCGTCATTTTTTCGAAAATGCTCAAAACGGTGAAAAACGGCATGCTGAGCAAGACTGTAAGGCTATACCCTTGCGTTTTTGCCAGGTTTTGTCATTTTAAGAATCTTCAAAATGATGCAAAAACGTAAGGCTATAGCCTTGCGTTTTTTTTTTCTCGAAATTTTGACATTTTTTCGAAAATGCTCAAAAATGCTCAAAACGGTGAAAAACGGCATGCTGAGCAAGACTGTAAGGCTATACCCTTGCGTTTTTGCCAGGTTCCGTCATTTTTCAAAAATCTTCAAAATGATGAAAAAACGTAAGGCTATAGAATTGCGTTTTTTTCTCAAAATTTCGACATTTTTTCGAAAATGCTTAAAAATGCTCAAAACGATGAAAAACGGCATGCTGAGAAAGACTGCAAGGCTATACCCTTGCGCTTTTGCCAGGTTTCGTCATTTTTCAAAAATCTTCGAAATGATGAAAAAACGTAAGGCTATAGCCTTGCGTTTTTTTTCTCTCGAAATTTCGACTTTTTTCGAAAATGCTCAAAAATGCTCAAAACAGTGAAAAACAGCATGCTGAGCAAGACTGTAAGGCTATACCGTTGCGTTTTTGCCAGGTTTTGTCATTTTTCAAAAATCTTCGAAATGATGAAAAAAAAGTAAGGCTATAGCCTTGCGTTTTTCTTTCTCGAAATTTCGACATTTATTCGAATATGCTCAAAAATGCTCAAAACGGTGAAAAACGACATGCTGAGCAAGACTGTAAGGCTATACCCTTGCGCTTTTGCCAGGTTTCATCATTTTTCAAAAATCTTCGAAATGATGAAAAAACGTAAGGCTATAGCCTTGCGTTTTTTTCCTCGAAATTTCGACATTTTTTCGAAAATGCTTCAAAAATGCTCAAAACGGTGAAAAACAGCATGCTGAGCAAGACTGTAAGGCTATACCCTTGCGCTTTTGCCAGGTTTTGTCATTTTTCAAAAATCTTCGAAATGATGAAAAAACGTAAGGCTATAGCCTTGCGTTTTTTTTCTCGAAATTTCTACATTTTTTTTCGAAAATGCTCAAAAATGCTCAAAACGGTGAAAAGCAGCATGCTGAGCAAGACGGTAAGGCTATACCCTTGCGCTTTTGCCAGGTTTTGTCATTTTTCAAAAATCTTTAAAATGATGAAAAAACGTAAGGCTATAGCCTTGCGTTTTTTTTCTCGAAATTTCGAGATTTTTTCGAAAATGCTCAAAAATGCTCAAAACGGTGAAAAACAGCATGCTGAGCAAGACTGTAAGGCTATACCCTTGCGCTTTTGCCAGGTTTCATCACGGTCTCGGAAGCCATGCTATAGTATGGTGTTTTTCGTCATTTTCTGGCGTTTTTGAAAGAATGCCGAAATCGAAGAAAAACCATGGGCTATAGTACATGGTCTCGGAGCGTTTTTGAGCGTTTTGAAAAAATGTCGAAATCGAAGAAAAACCATGGGCTATAGTACACGGTCTCGAACGCCATGCTATAGTATGGCGTTTTTCTTTGTTTTTGAGCGTTTTTGAAAAAATGTCGAAATCGAAGAAAAACCATGGGCTATAGTACACGGTCTCGGAAGCCATGCTATAGTATGGCGTTTTTCGTTGTTTTTGAGCGTTTTTGAAAAAATGTCGAAATCGAAGAAAAAACATGAGCTATAGTACATGGTCTCGGAGCGTTTTTGAGCGTTTTGAAAAAATGTCGAAATCGAAGAAAAACCATGGGCTATAGTACACGGTCTCGAACGCCATGCTATAGTATGGCGTTTTTCTTTGTTTTTGAGCGTTTTTAAAAAAATGTCGAAATCGAAGAAAAACCATGGGCTATAGTACACGGTCTCGGACGCCATGCTATAGTATGGCGTTTTTCGTTGTTTTTGAGCGTTTTTGAAAAAATGTCGAAATCGAAGAAAAACCATGAGCTATAGTACATGGTCTCGGAGCGTTTTTGAGCGTTTTGAAAAAATGTCGAAATCGAAGAAAAACCATGGGCTATAGTACACGGTCTTGGACGCCATGCTATAGTATGGCGTTTTTCGTCGTTTTCTGGCGTTTTTGAAAGAATGCCAAAATCGAAGAAAAACCATGGGCTATAGTACATGGTCTCGGAGCGTTTTTGAGCGTTTTTGAAAAATGTCGAAATCGAAGAAAAACCATGGGCTATAGTACACGGTCTCGGACGCCATGCTATAGTATGGCGTTTTTCGTTGTTTTTGAGCATTTTTGAAAAAATGTCGAAATCAAAGAAAAACCATGGGCTATAGTACATGGTCTCGGAGCGTTTTTGAGCGTTTTGAAAAAACGTCGAAATCGAAGAAAAACCATGAGCTATAGTACACGGTCTCGGACGCCATGCTACAGTTTGGTGTTTTTCGTCGTTTTCTGGCGTTTTTGAAAAAATGTCGAAATCGAAGAAAAACCATGGGCTATAGTACATGGTCTCGGAGCGTTTTTGAGCGTTTTGAAAAAATGTCGAAATCGAAGAAAAACCATGGGCTATAGTACACGGTCTCGGACGCCAAGCTATAGTATGGCGTTTTTTCGTCGTTTTCTGGCGGTTTTGAAAAAATGTCGAAATCGAAGAAAAACCATGGGCTATAGTACATGGTCTCGGAGCGTTTTTGAGCGTTTTGAAAAAATGTCGAAATCGAAGAAAAACCATGGGCTATAGTACATGGTCTCGGAGCGTTTTTGAGCGTTTTGAAAAAATGTCGAAATCGAAGAAAAACCATGGGCTATAGTACACGGTCTCAGACGCCATGCTATAGTATGGCGTTTTTCGTTGTTTTGAGCGTTTTTGAAAAAATGTCGAAATCGAAGAAAAACCATGGGCTATAGTACACGGTCTCGGACGCCATGCTATAGTATGGCGTTTTTCGTCGTTTTTTGGCGTTTTTGAAAAATGTCGAAATCGAAGAAAAACCATGGGCTATAGTACATGGTCTCGGAGCGTTTTTGAGCGTTTTGAAAAATGTCGAAATCGAAGAAAAACCATGGGCTATAGTACAGCGGTCTCGGACGCCATGCTATAGTATGGCGTTTTTCTCGTCGTTTTCTGGCGTTTTTTGAGAAATTGTCGAAATCGAAGAAAAACCATGGGCTATAGTACATGGTCTCGGAGCGTTTTTGTGCGTTTTGAAAAAATGTCGAAATCGAAGAAAAACCATGGGCTATATAGTACACAGTCTCCGGCGCCATGCTACAGTTGGTGTTTTTCATCGTTTTTGAGCGATTTGAAAAAATGTCGAAATCGAAGAAAAACCATGGGCTATAGTACATGGTCTCGGAGCGTTTTTGAGCGTTTTGAAAAAATGTCGAAATCGAAGAAAAACCATGGGCTATAGTACATGGTCTCGGAGCGTCTTTGAGCGTTTTGAAAAAATGTCGAAATCGAAGAAAAACCATGGGCTAGAGTACACGGTCTTGGACGCCATGCTATAGTATGGCGTTTTTCGTTGTTTTTGAGCATTTTTGAAAAAATGTCGAAATCGAAGAAAAACCATGGCGAGAGTACACGGTCTCAGACGCCATGCTATGTAATGGCGTTTTTCGTTGTTTTTGAGCGTTTGAAAAAATTGTCGAAAATCAAAGAAAAACCATGGGCCTATAGTAACAACGGTCTACGGACGGTCATGCTATAGTATGAGGGTTTTTTTCGTCGTTATCAGGCGTTTTTTTGAAAAATGTCGAAATCGAAGAAAAACCCATGGGCTAGTACATGGTCTCGGAGCGTTTTTGAGCGTTTTGAAAAAATGTCGAAATCGAAGAAAAACCATGG
>CM076980.1:40455316-40555316 GCA_039105355.1 Benthosema pterotum | reverse complement strand
GAGAGAGATGGGAAGGCATTAGGATTGGGGGGTGAAGCAAGCAAGGGGACACTTTGACGTTCGCCGGGGGTTAATCATTGAGCATGTCAGGGTGGAGGGGAGGGGAGGAGGGGTGCTGGTTGGAGTGACGGCTCCGCTGAGAGGCAAAGAGGAGGAACCCTCATCATCTGAGCCCTGGTATACCCCCACCCCATCCCCACTCACATCCCCACACCCCCACCCCACCCGCCATGCAGGGCCGTCAATGCTTTTGGCGACGCGCCCGGTGAATGTTAACCACTCCATAGGGCTCCCCGTGTCACGTCTTTGGAAATGGCAGACGTGTTCACGTCGTGGGGTGTGGGTTGTTGGGGGGGCTGGGGTGGTGGTGGTGGTGGTGGGGTTGACAGATCAACCTCAACCTCTCCGCTCCCGCGAGGTTAATGTCTTGCGGCAGAAAGAGAGGGTAATAAAAAAAAAGTAAGTGAAAATCCGACAGTGATCTGCATGTCCTCCCTGTACGGCTTTCAGAGGAGATGGGAGACAGCTGCTGGCTTTTATGGGCTTAACGTTACAATACAATAATAATAAAAAAATACAGTACATACTGTGGCAGTGGTTTTCAACCTTTTTTTTCATTCCAGGGCCCACTATTTATTCAAAATTTGAGCCACGGACCGCCATTTGAGGACATTAACCACACAGACCCCAAAACTAAAGATTGATTTAGCTTTTGTCCACAATTCCAGGCTGGACTTGAGAAACAAAACAGTCAAACAGAAGATCAAAATGACCATTAATCTTCTACATTCTCTAGTTGTGTAGACTTTCGTTGTGTAGAATTTCACATGATGGATAGTTTAACTCTTTAGTGTCTTGAGAGTGAGTTACATCTGGTTAACCAACTTTCCATCATTTAGCTTGGGGAACACCTGGTATCCTCTCAGGGACCACTGGTGGTCCCCGGAACAACACCTGCTGTAGGGATAGCTTCATCTCCCAGTAGAGCTGTGTTTTTTGGTTCAGGGCACCTCTGGAATCTTTCACGACATCCCCAAATTGTTCCCATTGTGCATATTTTGTGTTTTATGTTTCATCTATTACAATACCACATTTTCTGTGTTAGCCAATACGGCATCTGCAGTGACGTCAAGAGCGCCTGTTCCGGAAGAGATTTCTCCATATTTACCAAAGATGGCGACTCGAGTTGAAGACTCGTTTCCGTCTCGAGTCGGCAAAAAGGGACTCGGGACTCGACTCGGACTCCGTCCCTAATGACTCTGACTCGACTTGGACTCGAGCTCAATGACTCTCAATGACTCCTCGAGTCTTTAAGAGTCTTGCATTACTTTTTTGTACCCACAAAAAATCCATTGTCCTTTTTTCCTGTCAACCACCGTGCGCAAAGGAAAACAGAGTTTGGGCACTGCAGGATTTCTCGTGCGCAGCGCGCACACGCTATAAACGGGGGGTTTCGCTGATCATGTTTTTAATATACATATTTATATGTATATTATATTTACATAAAGATGTATACGCCACGGACAAAGCCAACTCGGGTCGGGACACATCATGTCAAGCAACACAATATTTTGATCCTATCAAATCATTACAACGATGAAAAAAACGTCCAAAAAGTTACAACACTTTTGGTTGTTGTTAATTATTTGATCGGTTATTATCATGATTTGTCACGACCCAAGTTTTGCCCGTGGCGTAATCGTTTTTATATGAATCATTATTTTTAAATATCAAGGAGAAAAATGAATGGGGAAATCTCTTTCCCCATTCATTCGTATCTCTATACACTCATACCAGGGAAGAATATTTCTAATAATACAAAAAGAAAAGACAAATATCTTATTTTGGCCGGGAATAGCAAGACGCCTCACTCAAATGTGCACTTTGGCAACATGTGCCAACATTGTATTTAGCTGCCACGGTGTCAACCACTTAGCCCTGTGTCAGATCTATGCACCATACACATAAACGCACCGTCACACAATATCAGCACAAGCACAGTTTCCCTATTTTTTAGTGTGCAAGAAGCAATTTTACCTTTTTGTAAAGACTGATGCCTATATATTTTTGTACAATCCGAGAGCTCAATTCACACTATAATCACTGTAGTATACAGTATGTATCTATGTACTGTATGCCTGTGAAAGGGGAGCCAAGTCGGGAAAATCACACGTTACAAAGCTGGCAAATGGCTGTCCCTGCTTTACTAATGGCAAGCTGCGTAGAGAAAGGCTACAATGTGCTGAAGAGTGCAGAGCAGGGGTGGATCTAGGCATAGGCATGGGGGGGAACGCCCCCCTAAATGCCCAGATTGCCACTCCTTTGGTTTTAAGGCACATAATTGTCATAGAAAACAAGATATTGACCCAGGAAGAGCACAGGCTTCAGAGTATTTAGTCCAGAAGATATTGCCATTTTCGAAAATACACAGTGAGACAAGAAGTGACGCATCCCCTGCAGTTGTCATTAATGGCCTAGTAGGTGTCGCCATTTCCCTTTTTCCTGCCGGCCTGCACAACAATTGCCATAACTGTAGACAAAATATATCCAGGGCCGGATCTAGCGGGGGTCAGGGTGGGCATGGTGGAAAGTTGGTTAACCTGATGTAACTCTTTGAGAGCGTAACATGAAACTAAAGGGACCCCTGTGGGTCCATTTGGTTTCATTTTTACGGTCTCAAGAGTTAAAATATTCACCATCTGAATTAGCCCAAGTCTACACAACTAGAGAATGGTCATTTTGATCTGTATGTTTGACTGTTTGGTTTCCCCAAATCCAGCCTGGAATTGTGGACAAAGAAATCTTTAGTTTTGGGGTCTGGTGGTCCATGGCTCAAATGCTGAATAAATAGTAGGCCCTGGTATCAAAAAGGTTGAAAACCCCTGCTTCATATGAAAAACTTTGCTATTCCCTGCTAAACCCTGCTATTCTTCCAGCCCACCCTAGTACGGCTGGCTAAATCCAGCCCTGGATATATCCATAGATTACAAGGGGGATTTGAACAGAATGTATTACAGAATGTAAACACTTCATAAATACTAGGGTGGATTTGAATTCAGAGTTCACTGTTTTGCTTGGTGAACGTATTGGCCCAAACTAGCAGAATAGAGATATGAGAGTACATTTGGTTGATAAAAAACATGGCAAGTAATAAAGTTTGTATCATGCACAGATTTGCTGGGCCCTCGACAGTTTCTCTGAGGAACTCCTGTTGTGCGTGTGTGGAAGTCTCAACTGGAAGGCGAACCGGCATCAAAACCTTATTTCTTTGGCATTAAATGTAATAAAAAGCCATTGTTTTTTGCTGCCGGGGAGAGTAAACAAGATATTGACAGTCGCACAATTACATTCCCTGAAAGCGAGAGCGTAGGAACAGTGTCTAGACCAGTCATCATCATCATCATCATCATCATCATCATCATCATCACCACCACATCATCTCAGAAACACAGCCAAGACTGTGACTCAGGGAATTGACAATAACACGGTGCTCCCATGCATTTAACCTTTTCATTTCAACTGGGAAACATTAGCTTTTGGAGCGCAGGTTTTCAACTTGGGTGGACAGGGGTGATACACGGACACCGGCCCAGGGGTGGATCGAGGCATGGACATGGGGGGGGGGATGCCACCCTAAATTATCCAGTCTGCCCCCCCCAAACACGATGGCATGCAAAAACATTATTTCAAATTAAAGTGCTTGTATTTAAAATAATTTGAAACACTACTACTGCTACTCACTACAATTTTGGCACCAGTCCTGTAACTGAAAATGCCGCACCCATACCATTTTCTCTTGCCCTTCCAACATGTTCTCCTGCCCCCAAAAATGGGACATGTTACATCTGATCTGCCCCTGCACCGGCCTCTCCAAAAAAACGAACAAAAAAAAAATCACGTTCGCTCGCACCGGGTCAAGTCCGGCCAAACACATGCAGAGAGTCGAGGGTTGAAATCCCATAAGAGGGGGCATCTCCAGGACAATCGTAAGCGAAAACAGCAGATCAGCTATTTTCCGGGGAACAACTCAGCACTCTTTAGCTATAGTAGAGATGCGTTGAATACATTTATTCCCACACAAAATCCTGCGGTCAAGTTCAGGACACTTTTGCATTTACCTCCACCATAGTAAATGCTACATTCCTGGTCTGGAACAGGGTTGGATCTAGGCATGGGCATGGAGGGGAAATGCCCGCCTAAATGCCCAGTCTGCCCAACCAAACACGATGGCATGCAAAACAACCCAGGATATCTCAAATTAAAGTGCCTATAGTTAAAATGATGTGAAACACTAATTACTGATACTAACTAACTACCATTGTGGCATCACTAAACCAACAGCATTTCATCATTGAAAACAGAAAACTCTCTGAGTCAGACCTTTAGCTTTATGCATGCTGCGTGTCTGTTGCAACTTCAACAACAACTGATATTATTACTGATGTTTTACTTGCCTAATAAAAGTCCTGTAACCAAAAATGGTATGGGTGCAGCTTATTTCCAACCAAATGACAGGCAGTTGGTTAACCAGATGTAACTCTTTGAGAGTGTAAAATGAAATCAACCAATTGGTTTAATGTTTAGTTAAAATATTCATCATCTGAATTAGCCCAAGTCTACACAACTATAGAATGTATGTTTCCCTGTTTTGTTTTTCAAAATCCAGGATGGAATTGTGAACAAAAGCAAAAGAAATCATTATAGTTTTGGCGTATGTGGGGCTAAAATGTCATTAAAAGGGGAAATCCACCCATTTTCAATTTGTTTTTTGTTTTCTGAGAGCGTACAAATGCAACCAAATGAACCCTAACGGGTTCATTTGGTTCCATTTGTACGCTCTCAGAAAAAAAAGCGTCTAAAGAAATCCATTAACATGGTGAAAATACATCTTGATGATGTCATCAAGATGTTTCACCATGTTCGTGGTTTTCTTCAGACCTCCATTTCTTGGGAACACAGAATGGGGGAACTTTTTGTATCATGTCCACCCAGCACCTCTAGGGTATACTAACGACATATTAGAATGTCGAAAATGGGTGGACTTCCCTTTTAAACGGTGGTCCGTGGCTCAAATTATGAATAAATAGAGGGCCCTGCATGGTATCAAAAGAAGTTGAAAACGACTGCTCTAACGGCACCATTTACTCGAAAGCGAACCCAAACACGAGCTTCGTGGCCATGAAGTGAGGAGACGAACCAGAGGCCTTCCCTTCCTTCACGCATCAGAGCAGAGCTGAGCTCTCTGCAGTGTCTGCAGTACTGCTGGTAATGCAGTTCCAAACAGGGGCCTGTAGGGGGAACCCTTACTTCTTTGAAAGCATTTACTGGTGCCATGCGGTTCCACGTGCTGCTGCTCCAAGCATGAATCATTAACAGGCTGCCTGTGCGTGCCTGCGTGCGTGTGTGTGCGTGCGTGCACGTGGGCGCGCACACAATGCGATGTAGTTCTTGTTTGATGTGAGGTTGAAAGGGAGTGGCGAAGGAGCAAAGGGAGCGCCACACACACACACACACACACACACACACCACACACACACACACACACACACACACACACACACACACACACACACACACACACACACACACACCACACACACACACACACAGAAGGAGAAGAGAGAGAGATAGAGAGAGAGGGAGAGGGGGGAAATATCTTTGTGGAAGACATCGGGGCAGATGTAACATTTCCCAATTGGGGGGGCGGGAGGTGGGCAGGAGAAAAGCATCAGTAAAGCATCAATAATAACCTCAGCTGTTGTTGAAGTTGCAACAGACACACAGCATGCATAAAGCTAAAGGTCTGACTCAGAGAGTTTTCTGTTTTCAATGATGAAATGCTGTTGGTTTAGAGTGCTGCCACAGCTGTAGTTAGTCAGTGGCAGTAGTAGTAGTGTTTCAAATCATTTTAAATGTAAGCACTTTAATTTGAAATATCTTGGGTTGCTTTGCATGCCATCGTGTTTGGTGGAGCAGACGGGGCATTTAGGGGGGCATTGCCACCCCCCCCATGCCCATGCCTAGATCCGCCCCTGGAAGACATGATCCTCACACAGCAGCACACTCTTGCCCGTTGGACCGTGGAGGGAGCCCCTCTCTCTCTCTCTCTCTCTCCTTACACTCGTAACAATGGAAGCACAAACTCACATTCGTCCATGACGACCGGCAGCTCGTCGTCCTCCAGGGGGTCTCCGTCGGACGGGGTGGTGGTCTTGATGTTCTGATTGGTCGGCCAGGGCAGCCGGGTCGTGCTCGCCGCCACCGGCGGGAATTCACCGTTGGCTGAGAGAGAGAGAAAATAAAAGAGTTTTAATGAGTCGGTTTCAGTACAGGGTGTGTTGCAAAAGGGCCGGCTGTCACGTTTGCGGACGCGTTCTCCGCTCAAAACAATGTTTGGTGAACAATGCTCCACCACTCCATGGCGAAAAACAATCTAACTGAATGAAAACAAAATAAATGGTGACTTAAGGCTCATTAAGAGTTTAGAATGTCACCGTTCAGAGCACTGTGACCACCGCTATTCATAGTCCACTACCAGCACCTCACCCCTCCTCCTCCCCTCTCCTCCCTCCACCGTTCTCCTCATGTCCATTGTAGTTTATTTCCCGCTCTGTTTCTCTCTCTACTTCCTACCTGCCTCAGTTATAATAATTTCTGCTGCTTTTATGTTTATGTTTATTTCCTATTGTCGCGCTGTGGTGTGTTGTGTTTTCTTTTTCTAACGTCTCCAGCCTCCAGTTTGGAGCAGCCGCTGCTCCAAACTTCTGGACCAATCAACAACGCTGGCCGGCGGCTCCCGGCCAATGTGATTGGTTTAGGTCTGTTTGGTGGGCGTTCCCAGTGAGCACCGCTG
This sequence comes from Benthosema pterotum, assembly GCA_039105355.1. Classification (NCBI taxonomy): domain Eukaryota; kingdom Metazoa; phylum Chordata; class Actinopteri; order Myctophiformes; family Myctophidae; genus Benthosema; species Benthosema pterotum. The sequence continues at coordinate 40,548,463 of CM076980.1, read as the reverse complement.
CGGTGGTTAGTAAAATCAGAGAGGAGGCTAAAGAGCGGTGCTTGTGGTGGTATGACGTCATATTGTAGGCAATGGTGGTTGCGGTGCTCGCGGTTTGTCAGCGAAAAATCAAACTATGAATACGATGAATGTAAAATGGTCCCTGCTTGAGAGAGAGAGAGCTTTAACCGATCCTAACCACTAACAAAACCCTTCCTTAAACCAGAAATCTAATCTAAAATTCGTAATGGCTCTACATCTGCATCCCTTGCAGACCTAACTTCAAACTACAAACAACCCACCTAGAGCCTTGAGGTCGGCTGAACGGCTAAAGCTGGCCAGTAATACGAATAAACCAACCCAGGGAGGTCTTGACCTTGTACATCACTATTTTTAAATCTTTGCTTGATAAAAAACATATTTATTCTAGCACTCTTCCCCTCATTAGTGCTGCTGCCTGCTTTGCTTTTAAAACCACCTACTGTCTGCTCATACCGTATGGTGTTGTTCTTATTTTTATTCTTCTAATTGCCTGTTTATTATTCTCGTGTTCTGGTCGTATTGTGTCGTTTGTTCTTTGTCTTTTTGAAACCCGTGCAGCATTTCACATGACTTTGTCAAGTGAAATGTGCTCTATAAATAAAGTTGGAGTTGAGATGCGCCCTAACCTGACCCGCCGTACATTTTATTTTAAGTTTTTTTTTTTCCTAACAAGAACAGGGTCCTACGGTTCATTACGCTCATTACGAGAATTCCACTCCATTTGTAGCCGATTTATTAAAAAAAAAAGTTATTTTTCTATGGAAAATAATAAGAATAATATAGTTGTTTCCCCTGCCCCAAACTAAGCCTAGAATGGGGATATGGAATGTTGTTCCCATTGCATCAAAATGCATTTTTTGCTCTATACTCTCTCTCCAACATAGTGGAGAGATAATATATTGACTATGACTATATATATTGACTATAGTCAATATACTGTATATACCGTATTGTCCCGAATATAAGACGACTCGTTTATAAGACGACCCTTATTTATCAAGACCCATTTCTGGAAAAAAGAACATTGAATGTCAAATAGTATAGCCTCTGAATATAAGACGACTCCATTTTTTGGGGATATTTCCATTGGGATAAAACGTAGTCTTATAGGGCCAATAGGGGATATAGTCATAGTCAATAGTTTGTTGACACTTCTTTTTTTCTTTTTTCTTTTCTTTTTTTTTTCTTTTTTACAAACAGCCCCCATCCATTTCAGACAGCTGAAACCACGGCTGAACCAAAGGTGAAAGTGTGAGTGTCAACACACTATTACCATGGTGGAGAGAGAATATATATAGCAAAGACAGGTGAATATGAACAACATCCCATAGACCCATTCTATAAGCTTAAATAACTGGATGACTTTTTGGGGGGGAAATAAACCAACTGCAAATAAAAGTAAGAAAGCCTTTTAGGGGACAGAAATCATCAAGGTTTTTTGGTCATTTCAAAACACTTTATTTATTCCTATTAACCCTTAGTGTACTGAACGCATTTTGTTCTAAGCATTATGTTTTAACTATTAAAAAATAGCAGATCTACAAGCTCATAGCGCGCCACTCGGTGGCGCGCTATGAGCTTGTATCTCTGCTATTTTTGGAAAAATCGTGAAAACGTGGTGCAAATCTTTGAATATTATGTTATTCAGAAACTAGATCGGACACAGTGGGTAACGGAGGACGGCTCCCTCCATTCATTCAGTCAAGGAGTGGAAAGCCTGCCGTTTCCATCATGGCTTTCATTCGCGGTCGAAGACGTCACCCGGCGGAGCGGCTGGGTCTCCTCCTCCTCCCTCCTGAGAGACTGAGAGAGAGACGGAACCCGCCGGAAAAAAAACGGTGGCGCATAATCACGAAGCACGAGGAGGAACCAATTATATGAAGCCGGCGTTGGAAATGAGTGAAGTGGCCCTTCAAAGTAGGGCTATACGGCACTTGAATAAAATGAATTCCTGTCTGCCCCGCTTTTCCTTTGGCGCAGGGGCGGATATAACAGAGAACATGTTGGAGGGGCAAGAGAAAATGGTATGGTATACCATTTTCGGTTACAGGACTTTTATTAGTCAAGTAAAGCATCAAAAATAACATCAGTTGTTGAAGTTGCAGCAGACACGCAGCATGCATAAAGCTAAAGGTCTGACTCAGAGAGTTTTCTGTTTTCAATGATGCAATGCTGTTGGTTTAGTGGTGACACAGCTGTAGCAGTAGTAGTGTTTCAAATCATTTTAAATAGAAGCACTTTAATTTGAAATATCTGGCATGGCTTTGTGTTTGGCGGAGCAGACTGGGTATTTAGGGGGGCATTGCCCCCCCATGCCCATGCCTAGATCCGCCCCTGCTTTGGCGGCGGCGGTGGTGGCGGCAGCGGCGGGGGGATATAGGCGGCGCAGCAGGGGGAGCGGAATGGAGCGACATTGCGGGCTCCTTTTTTTCGATATCTCGTTGCCCTCTGGGTGGGCGAACGCTTTGAGAGGAATGTGTCAAGTGTCTCTGGGTTGCTACAGTCAGTCAGTCAGTCAGTCAGTCAGTCAGTCAGTCAGTCAGTCAGTCAGTCAGTCAGTCAGTCAGTCCGTTCCCTCACCTCCCTGCGCATGGCCGGATTTAGGCATGGGCATGGGGGGGCGGTATGGGTGTCTGGGCGCCTATGGGAATTAATGCAATGAAGAAACGGCATGCTGCAATTATTGTTTTGACGGGAACAAATGGAGTGGAATAATACAAAACAATCTGTCGCAGGGTGCCAGCAGCCCGATGGGTCTACAAGGTAGACTAAAGTTCTGGTGCGATGATTAATATAACAAACGTCTAAGTGCACTACCGAACGTAACTCGTGGTGTGAAGGGTCTGCAGCGTAGGTGGCAGTGAAAAGGTTAATGGAGAAATTGGGTCAAGCGCCCCTCACTTTGCATGGGTGTGATTTTTTTTTTTTTTTTACCCTATCAGCAGCACTTGGATCGTGCGACTTCACCGCCGACCCCATACCATTTTCTCTTGCCCTGCCAATTGGGAAATGTTACATCCGTCCCTGTCCCCGCGGCTGTGAGATCAGAAGCTTTTAACAAGAGCCTTGGATCCGTTCACTCCTCCTCACCTTCATAATATGGTCAGGATATATACACTTTCCCGGGTAAAAAAAAAAGAAAGAGGCTGGAACGGTATATAGAACCTGGCTCTTCTTAAGACAGCAGTGCGATGGGTGGATTGTGACAGGTGCGTGGAGGAGATGAGTAGGAGGCTAACCCCTATATAGGCGAGCCTTTCTTGCCTGCGATGAGTCATCTACAGTACGATCCAAGAGCTGCTGATAGGTGGGGAAAAAAAAATCACACCCGTGCAAAGTGAGGGGCGCTTGACCCATTTTCTCCATTGACCTTTTTGCTGCCACCTACGCTGCAGACCCTTCACGCTGCGAGTTACGTTCGGTAGCGCACTTGTTATATTAATCATCGCACCGGAACTTTAGTCTACCTTGTAGACCCATCTGCCTGCTGGTCCCCTGCGACAGATTGTTTTGTATTATTCCACTCCATTTGTTCCCGTCAAAACAATAAGTGTAGCGCGCCGTTTCTTCATCGCATTAATTCCCATAGGCGTCCAGACATGACGCACAGCCTATATTTGGATGGCTGTTGCAGCAACATGATCTCATCGCTACGGGCATCTAACTGGCTAACAATAGTGTCTAAATGCTAACACAGGGTGAAGCTATCATAACATGCATGAATCAAAAAAGGAGTTTATCGTCAATAGCAATTTTATCGTCAACGGCAGAGATGTGTGGGGGACAAATGCTGTATCTAGGAGGGGCTAGCGCCGCTCAAAACAATTAAGGAAACAGAACGGAAAGACCTGACCGGAATAGTGTTAATGCAGCCAAATGTCACGGCCAAAGGACACTCGAACGGCCAGTGTGGGAACCTATAACCCCGCTCAATCTTAACATTATTACGATGTTAACTGAAATTGCCTGCTAAGATTAGAACGTCCATGTTTAAGAGAGCGCGTGTGACCTTTCCCTTCTGCATGAACACATTCCGAGAGAGATGGTTCGGACGCCCCGGCGGCGCCCACACCAAGTGCCCTCGGAATACGTCAGATGTACGAATTAGAATTCATGAGGGCCAGGGCACATATGTTACTGGCGTCCGCCTCCACTTGAAGCCTATACATGCAGTTGACCGTTTAGCCCCCGGACTCTCTCTGCGTTGGCTGTTGGAGGGCAGGTGTCAGGCGTATACATGTAAAAAACACATTGGTCTCGCACCCTAGAGCAGGGGTTTTCAACCTTCTTTCATACCAGGGCCCACCATTTGTCCTGCATTTAAGGCACGGACCACCATTTGAAGTTGAGTTCAGTCTCTCTGACCCGAAACTAAAGATTTTCAAGTTTTGGTCCACAATTTAGGAGAGATAGCTGTCAAAATGTTGGTTAAAATAACAAATCACCCCAAAACAGCAGTCCTGCTGCTGCTGGCACAGATCAGATTAAGAAACGTTCACATTTTACACATGCATTCAATTGTTATTGAGCCACTAAACACGGTTGCTTTGTTCGTCTACTAGCATTTTGGCGCTGATGCACTTTGCATGAAATCAGTCAAAAGGCTTGGTGGCGAGGAGTTAAGTAACAATTCTTAATTAGACCCCTTGTGGCACTCCATCATTAAAGCTCATACATGTACTTACAACAGGTGTTTTCAACAGGTGGTCCGGGGACCACCTGTGGTCCTTGAGAGGGTTCCAGGTGGTCCCCAGCTAAGTTGGTTAACCAGATGTAACTCTTGAGAACGTAAAAATGAAACCAAATGGACCCTTGCGGGTCCATTTGGTTTCATTTTCACACTCTCAAGAGTTAAAATGTTCATCATCTGAATTAGCCATTTTGGAGTGTATGTTTTGCTTGTTTTGTTTCCCAAATCCAGCCTGGAATTGTGGACAAAAGCAAAATAAATCTTTAGATTTGGGGTCCGTGGGGCTAAAATATCCTCAAATGGTGGCCCGTGGCTCAAATGCTGAATAAATGTGTCCCAGCACCACCCAGGTTGAGTCTTTGAGGAAATTCTCATTTTTGTTTTATCATGTCATGTGAAAGCAGAGAGTCATAGCTACAATTTGACATATTGGTTGTGCAATTTGACCCACCAGTTTTTGAGATATGGTTTATAGAGTAATGTCTTGCAGAGAAACAGGAATTTGAGAATTTGGCTTTTAAAGATGTAGTTCTTGGTCTGGGCATTGAGGGGGGCGCTGTTTCCTCTTCTTTGCTGAACAGTTGAACAGTTTGGGCATGGGAACACCTCCTCAATACTGGGGGGGCATTGTTGAGTCAAGGTGTTTGAATAGTAGCCTAATAATAGTAGCTAAAATGAATATAGTAATACATTTCGCCTTTATACGGCTATTTTTACTTTAAAAGGATACTTATACATAGTAACCATTATACAAGTGTACATGGTGAAACACAACTCTATTGTCGTGAAGTTGTGTTTCACCATGCTAATGTTTTTTTTTCCCCCAGACCTCCATTTCTAGGAAAAAAGGTATATTGACAGTAACAGAAAATGGGTAGAATTCCCCTTTAACTAGTGTCCATTCATACAGTGGTTAATGCATATTAAATTAAGTATTTGCTTTTGTTGTATTGATCTAGTGGTTCACAATGTGTTAATGTCCCACTTTCAAGAAGGTGACAATGGCCAGAGCCTATCCCAGATGTTCACAACAACAACAGCTTCTCTTGTTCCAAAATGTTTAAAACGTAATCTATTAAACAACATAACGTGGTTAATGTTCATAATGTACTGCACTTTGGTTCTTATTAAGTCTACAAATAACGCGACTCTTATTTTTATTATTTACCGCGGGTATGTTGTATAAACTTGTATTGAGAATGGGTCAACAAATAAAGACAAGTCCTGGACCGAAAGTAGGTCTATGCAGAAATGCATTGAACTCAGCAACGGTCCACCTAGATCTCTTTATTTTAGATCGTTTTGTAGTAATAATACAAGATAAACATCCAGAGACTTTAGTTGTTTGTCTTATTTGCGCCACCCTCGTTGTATAGAACGTATTTCCAACTCCAACTTGGCTCTCTTCTCTCTCCGTCTGTTCTCTGTTGTTGCCAAGTATTTGGAGAGAAGTAAGCCAATAACGCCAAAAAGTCCAATAATATTGTATAGTTGAAAAATACTACTAGGCATCCGGGTTTTTATAGTTAACTAAAACTAACGAAAAAACGATAACTTTTTTCTTAAAGTAAAAAACTAGTAGGAAAAAAAACAATTAAAACTAAAGTAGAATGAAAAAGCCATAACTATAATAACCCTGCTAGGCACATGTACTGTATGTCTATAATTAATAGTATGCTGTGCAGGAATGCCAACAGTAGCCTACTACAGTTTAATTGTTATGGACATTGAGTACATTGGCCAATTTGCAGGTACTTACTCCACGTTTTTTTTTAGATAACCATCCCCACAGTCCATTGTTTGTATGCATGAATGGAACAACAACAATAATTGTGATGCATTATCATTATAAATACTATGTATCTAGGGTGATTTTTTGCCATTATTATACAATCACACATAGTAGTCACCAGAAACAGATGAGGATAATATCCAATAAAATGTTGGTTAACATGGACGGAAAACAAGCCAACAAGCCAACATGGCAACCCTTTGTCTGTTTCCTCTGAGAATAGTGACGTAGTTCCGGCTCTAAAAAAACGCCACGAAGAAGAATCCAATGTTTTGATATTTTATACATGGATTTACTAACAGAACGTCGCTACTAATAGGTTATGTGGAATGCCACCTGGCTGTTATTTGAGCTCAAAATCACGCGAAGTCCGCGTTCTGTTGATGATGGCGGGCATCGCATATTTACAGAACTAGAGGCACTTATCAGATTACAACCGTTAGCATTTTAAGCTAATTAAGCTAACGGCCCGATCGCGGCCCGGAGGAATGAGGTAATAATGGTCAGAACTGTCATTACAGTTCACATTAATTCAATTATAACATGTTTACACTGCGTTTTAAGGTCTAACATTCACCTCATGTATGCTTTAGTATGAAACAACTAATAAAGTTGCTTCAGGTCATTTTTCACAGAAAATAAAAAATAAGAGAAAATCAAGTTTAGACCCCTCTACTGACAACTTCATTTCCCCGAGATGACTCAACGTGGGTGGGGTTTAGTCACAAATGGTGTTCACTAGGATGAAAAAGGTTGAAAACCCCTGACTTACAACAATAAAGTAATGATGAATGAATGAATAAATTAACACGATGGAGTAGGCAGTATTGGCTTAAAAATTAAAACAACAAACAATGACACAATGACAAAAAACTACAACAAACAAAACACAATTATATTTAAAAAATGCATCCTGACCCACTGTCTGAGACTTGCGCGTGCCCAGAGGACTCATGCACTCCCAGGGTTTAGCTGGCTGATATAATACAACACAGTCATCAAACAAGGAGGCTACAGTATGCCCCCCCCACCCCACCGCTGTTCCCCGTGCCCCTCCGTTGACTCCATATAATAACCTCATTCGCTCCCCCGGGCGGCGATGAAAAATGTACCGCGCTAAAAGAAATGTCGATGTATCTAAATAGGTGCGACTTCCTACACGGCGCTTCGCGCTTCCACACAGAAATCAATGAAAACAATGTTGTTCCAACCAAACCAGTTTGATGGCTCAGTCCATATATACGCTCTATACCAGTGGTTTTCAACCTTTTTCATGGCCCACCAGGGCCCACTATTTATTCAGAAATTGAGCCACGGACCACCATTTGATGACATCTTTGGCTCTACAGACCCCAAAACTAAAAAAAAATATATATTTTGTTTTTGTCCACAATTCCAGGCTGGATTTTGGAGAAAACCAAACAGTCAAACATACAGGTCAAAATGACCATTAATCTTCCACATTCTCTACTTGTGTAGACTTGGGATAGTTCAGAGAGTGAATATTTTAACTCTTGAGAGTGTAAACATGAAACCAAATGGACCGACAAGGGGATTTGGTTTCATGTTTACGCTCCCAAAGAGTTACATCTGGTTAACCAACTTTCCATCATTTAGCCTGGGGACCACCTGGAACCCTCTCAGGGACCACGGGTGGTCCCCGGACCAGATGCTGAAAACCCCTGCTTCCTGGACTACAGTTCCCATAATGCATGGCTGTCTTAGTCCAGGAAGTAAGTGAGTGACATCAGAGGGACACTCACTGCTAAAATCTGAAATATCTTAATCTAGCTACACATACATACCCCCACGAATGTGTTCTAAATCTTCTAGACGTCATCAACATACATGTGTTTTTATTGCAAAAAATTGCCGTAAGGCGATCAAACTATTAGAGTTTGTGAGCTTCGAGGTCTAATAATTTCAATTATTGCAAACCATAATCTGGCGGGGTAAAAAATAGGACAAAAATAGGACAACTTCAGCCATTCTCACCACGCCTTCACATAGGCCTAATTGGTCCTCACTAATGCTCATTATAATGCAGTACAATTTGTGTGTACTTCTGTCCTTGTCCCAGAGGAGGGTTGTGGACAGTTCATCGGTAGGCAGATGGGTTGGAAATGTAGACATTAACTAAAGTCAAACATTTTTTTTTATTATTTCCTTCATTAACATGAGAACCATGGCTTCTATGGCAAGCCAACTACCCAGAAAGAGAAGGCCTGCTGTTCCTATTCAATGGCTTTAGATGAGTTTATCAACTGTCCACAGCCCACCTTTGAGACACCGACCAAGTAGATAAGAATTAATGGCACCATGCGTGTATTTTTTAATGCAAACATATATTGGTGAAGAACAATTATTTGAAGATAGATACATTGTGAATGGGTGAAGTGGTCTTTTTAACAACCCAAATCTTGTATAGGGGTGGTTTCTGTGGCGAAACTTCTTCCAAAAGGGGCCTGCAGCCAGATACATATCGAAACAGGATACAAAAAAAAAAAAGTTTAGCTTTTGCCTCGCTCTTCTAAGCCACGGAGCACACACAAAAAACACCTCCTGCTCCAAATACATCAACTATCCATCTTCTACGAGGCGGCTAGGTCTGAGTACCAAAGCAGAAACTCTTGACTGCAGGTTTCTTAATTATGACGACGGGTCCAAGGCTCCTGGCAATATGGCGTTTTTTCCCCCTGGCTGGCAGTAACAGTAGGGGGGAGAGAAGGGTGAAGACAGAACGTTCCCAACCCCCAGCGGCACATCGTCATATTTCCAGGGGCATTATGGGGACGCGGGGAAAAAAAATGCTAGCTTTCATCTTCATCTCTTTAATCATTTTCTCCAACCAGAAAAAAAAGAGAGAAAAACTCATCCCCCCACAGGCTGTGTCGATGTCATCGCCATCGTCTCCCTCAGTCACACTATTGGCCCAGAGTCATCATCATGGCGTTTATGACAATGCTGTCAATACATATGGCGGGGGAGCCCCCCCCTCCCCCCTGGCTCTCGCCATTTCCACACGCCGCTTTGGCTGCGTTCCACGTCGCCAAACAGTGACATGCTGTTCTCTCGTTGGAGGCGTAAACCCCTTACATGACGCGACGCAAATTGTCCGCGAGGAGAGGAATGCCTCGCCTGCCCCCGGGCGGCGCGCGTGTCAGACGAATGTCAGTGCACGTCTGTTTCCATCAGTGTTGCCAACTTGGTGCATTCTTCCATTGGTAACTCGTTGAGATTGTAAAATGGACCCTTACGGGTCCAAATTTGGTTGATTAAATTATATTAATCTGAATTACATTGACGTATTTAGAAAATGTAGAAATAATGCAATTTTCAGAGACTAAACTCCACATCAATGGCAAAGGTATGGCTCTTCCATGTCTTTGAAGGATGTGCTAATATTTCAGAAATAGCTCAACGACATAAAGCAAGTTCCTTTTTTTGGATTCATTTACTTTCACTGCATGGCCCCATCAGTGACCCCCCAAAATTGACCGGAACTGCTTCATATTTCACCAAACCCAGAGAAGAACTCCCACCATGGGGATCTGGAAATCAATTAATACAGTTGACACCACTATATTAATTGAAAGTATTCCACACAGCTTAACAAAGCTTAAAAAATCCAGACTATCCCTTTAATGTATATATGCATAGTTTCATTATATGCAGATATCCCACTCCCACTCATTCATGATAGCTACTTTTTGCATATGTACAGTATACTATATGTATTGCCATGGTTTTTGTTCTTGCTTAATGTAAGTCGCCTGGGAGTAAGAGCGTCTGCTCAGCATCGCATTAATTGCGATGCGTGCCGAAGGGCTACAGTGTCATGCAATACACTGTACATTGTACAGGGGTTTCAGCCTGGAGAAACAGACTTGGGGTTATATGGGCTATAATACTTTCTCAGGGGCACAAAAACCTACTGTAGTCATTCCAGCTTCAAGATAGAGTCTCTCCCTCTCTCTCTCTCTCTCTCTCTCTCTGAATCATCCAGATAAAATCAATAGCTCATTCCAAAGCCCAGTAATCTTCACACAAATATGATCTCCTAAGTCTCCATGACCGGTGGACACTTTGATACAGATAAAGCGTTTAATGTGCAGCTCTGATGAATGGCATACATGGGGCTGCTGCTGCTGTGGTTTTGTGATTGCTCAGGTATGAGAAAAGCCACTCTGTGCAAAAATATAAATAAAAGTACATACAGTGCCTGTATACAGCACAGTGCTTCCACAGAATGCCGCTCTCGGCTAGGTGCCTTATAATATCGCTACTACTACTACTACTACTACTACTACTACTACTACTACTACTACTACTAACAACAACCAGTGTTGTAGTGGGACTTTTAGACGTGGGGGGACGCCTCTTAACAGGGGAATTCCACCCATGACATTTTTTTGGATTGATGTATTTTTACTGTGTGGCCCCAGTGACCCCACATAAAATGACCGGAACTACTTAATATTGACTAAAACCAGAGCAGAACTCCCAACACGGGACTCTGGACATCAATTAATACAACTAACACCACTGTATTAATGGCAAGTTTTCTGTATTTCATACAGCTTAAGTTCCAAAAATCTGAACTATCCCTTTAAGTGCCCCTGTTGAGAACTCAGGCCCGTCTAGAGTTCAAATGGACAGGTGTCAGTCAAAAGGGAGACAGTGAAGAGGAAGGATGAATCAACACACAAGATGTCAGAGCAGGTCAGCTCCACATCACGGGGATGTGATGGGTTTGAGGAGAGCGGTTGAGTTGCCGACCGATGTCGACGACATCAGAGATGTCAGTATATGGGCTTCATGTTGTCGACATCACATGAGGTCACGCATTTCTCCTCCCATGTAGATTTCATCAGTTTTCTTTCGAAAGATCCCTCTAACTAGCCTGGCTCAACCCTGAATCAGCACCTTAAAAAATACTAGCTTATTTTTTCCCTGGGACTGGCTTCCCTGCCTTTGGGGCCGTTTGTGCTGGTTGGAAATCCAATCCCAGCACCTGATTGGCCCTGTCACTCAATTCGTTCACAGCGTCGCCTGCTTTCCCAATATTCTTGGGGGTTCATATGAACCAATCACCATTAAGGCTGCTGCTTTGACCACGCCCATCCTTGAACCTGCTGTGGTAGAGAGGGACTTCAGTCTGAATGATGAAGTGAAACGAAATGACAGTTCAGACTGAGTTCAGGCTACCCTCTAACGCAGGGGTCGGCAACCCGAGATGTTGAAAGAGCCATTTTCAACCCAAAATTAAATTCAAAATCTGTCTGGAGCCGCATTTTATATTTTTTTCCTGAGTGTGCAAATGTGAACCAAATGGACCCTGGCGGGTCCATTTGGTTCCATTTGCACACTCAGAAAAAAAGGGCCTCAAAGAAAAATCATTAACATGGTGAAACACAACCTTTTCTAAAAAGGAAAATAAAAAAATAAATGAGTCTTACAGAACTCCATTTCTAGTCCACACAACATCTGTAAGGTATATTAATGACATAGTAAACTGAGTAAACCTTTGAAAATGGGCGGTTCAGATTGAAAGCTCCACCTCTGATAGCTGCTGGGCTTTTTTGACATGGCCAAGTGCTACTTTAACTGGCAACTGTTTATATTATTTTGGTGTGGATCACCCCAGTGTGTGTATGTAATAATGCTACAGCCAGGGAGCCACTAGGGCTGTGTTCTGGAGCCGCATGCGGCTCCTGAGCCGCAGGTTGCTGACCCCTGCTCTAACGGAATTTCCGCCCGCATTAACGCAAACCACGCGTCACTGAAATGGGGTTATTAGCACCGCTGAATCATTGGTATTCCTTCCTGCCGCGGCCTGCGTGGTCGAGAAGAAGAGATACTTCAGGTCCAGTTGGAAGGCCGGCCAAACGCCCGGCTTGCTTTGGCTGTCACTGTGTGTTAGCATGCTACTCGTGTTTTAAAGGCCAGCCCGGCATGGACACATGGAGGCGGCCACAGGAAAAAAATAACAAGGAAAAAACAGTTTGGCTTGTTACCATGACACGCTACGTATGTCCGAAAGGCCCGGCAAGCACCGGCTAGACACGAAAAAACAAATCCTTTCCCAAGGTCACACAATGCTGGGTGTGCTGTCAACAATGTTGACAGCACACCCCCTCCAACCAAACACAACTACTGGCATACACACACCTCCACTGCTGCTACACTGAGTATTTTCACCATTTAAAAAGATGTAGTGCCGTGATTTTTTTTCCTACCCTAAAACATAGTCATGAGGTATTACTATTATGTAAGGAAAAAGTGTTTAACAAATGACGTTTTTATGTGGACACGCCACTACCACTTCATTATGCATGCCTGTGGGATGCATAATGAAAAAAGCATTTTATTTTGCAATTTTAAGAGGAAAACAGAATCTATCATCTATTGATAAATGCTACTGAATCACTGTGTTTACTTATTAATTTCCAAAATTACAGATTTTTCCTTAAACAATGGATCCATTTGGTTTCATTTTACACCCTCAAGAGTTCATCATGTGAATTAGCCCCAAGTCTACACAACTAGAGAATGTAGAAGATTAATGGTCAATTTGATCTGTAGGTTTGCCTGTTTCATTAGTTTTGGGGGTCCGTGGGGCTAGAATGTCATCAAATGGTGGTCCGTGGCTCAAATGCTGAATAAATAGTCCCCCCCCCCGGTATGAAAAAAGGTTGCTATAGTAGTATACTCTGCATAGTGTATTTTCTGCATGCCCATGGCACAGACGGTGTAAGGGAAGCTTTCGAAAATTGTGTCAGTCAAAAGTCTGTTTCGACTAGAGATGCAATGTTGTTTTCTTTATTGACGGCGTACAGTAATGTGCATTGGCTCCAGAGAGTGTCAGAGAGTGTTTTGAGCCCTGCCCCGAAAAAGGTGCATTTTGATAGATTGCATAATACTCCTCCTGAAACTTTTTTTTTTTAGTGGCTGAAAGTGATGTTCTACCGCTATCTTCAGTTGACACAACTAAATCGACCCGGGCTGCTATTATTATTATTACACCCGTTAACACGCCATTCCTGTTTTTGTCGGTTGGAAATCCATGCCCAGCACCTGATTGGCCAACAGCCATGTCACTCAATTCGTTTCACTTTATTATTCTTTAAAGAAGCGTCAGGCTTTAAAGGTAGGGTAAGTGATTTCAAATTCATGGTGTAGTACCAGCCTGGTGCACTAGGGGCCCCAAAAGTAGCTACACTATGTGAACCTGCTGCTCTCTCCTGATTGGAGGAGAATTGTGGTGACCTGGGGAACTTTTATTAGCTCCTCTGCTAACGTGGGGGAGGGGGAAACTCCATATGTGGTTTCCACACCTTATAATAGAGCATTTTAACAGAAAAAAAAATATTTTTTGGGTGATATCTGACAAAAGTGAAATCACTTCCCCTACCTTTAAGTTTTATAAACATCATCATCCGACATATTTTACTGCTTTTGTTCACATGCTAGTAACGCTCAGTAATGACAACAACGTCGTCTGCTTTCCCAATATTGATATGGGTTGGTATGAACCAATCACCGTGAAGACTGCTGCTTTGATCACGCCCATCCCAGAAACTGCTGTAGTAGAGAGAGAATTCAGTCTGAATAATGAAGTGAAACGGAATGACATTTCAGACTGAAGTCAGGCTATAACAACCTAGGAGGAATCAGCATATTATCCGTTCCACAGGGGGTAGTCCCATGTGTTTCGTACAGTGGCGTTTTTAACCATAGGGGGCGGGATACCCCGCGCGTAATTCTCCCTTAGTGAACGGGTGCGCTGTGCTGTAAATATCCCTTAGTGGGCGGGAACCCCAATACGTGTTTCTGCTGTTTTTCAGCCGTTTCCGGGCCGATAGCCAATCAAATGCACCATAAATCGATGACGTATGGCTTACTGGGTATCGCAAATGCATTTCCGGATTTTTTCATTGCTTGTTTTAGAGTATATATTAAATAGAGAGACCACCCGAGCTCCCCTCTCATCCACTTGCATTGAGTTGCTCACTCGCCTCAAGGTTCAGGGTGTTCTCTCTAGCATACTCATTACTCTAAGGTTTTGGCCAGTAGCATTAGCATGTCGGAGAAAATGGATCGTATAGTGCTGTGTTTCAATGGCCCACGTAAGAGAACACAGAATCGAATATATTTCGTGCGAGGACCCCCTCGCACGAATATTTTGTGCGAGGGGATTTATGATACGGATGACCAGCAACAGCAGCGGAGATGAAGATTTTGATGATGATTATAGCGACGCGACGATCGGGGGTTGCAACACACGGACATCTCGAGGTAAGAACAAATATTACTATCAGCCGATCAGACAGAAATATTTGCTATTGTTGTTATACAGGAGGATACGGGAGGATGATGAACAGCAATTTACTACAATGTCATTATAATGACGACGATCGGCGAACGCTATGTGTACCGTTATGCATGGAATTTACTACAGCAAGCCAACCACAAAGATTATGAATGTTTACCGTTATATGGAAACAATAACCAACTTGGGCTACTACAGTGACCATAACGGTATAATAATGACTACAAAGGGCGTCATTATTATATTCACATTATTATCTGGAAATACTATGTGATGATAGTACTATTGTACCACCGTGTTGTTATAACTTTATACACGGGTGAAAACGGTACTAAGATGACTATATCAATTCTAATATAAAAAGCATTTGTAAACAACTATACAATGGTGTATACAATGGTGTGTGATACTACTACTACTATAATAATTGTAATAGTAAAGAAAATAGACTACTACTAATATGATGATAAAATAGCTATGACATTTTACTTATGTACATTTTCTACAATTCTGTAAGCAATAATTATAAACAATGTAGAGAGAATAATGTTTGTTTGAATTATATTTATTCGTTTTTTTCAGTTTTTTTACATATAGATAAAGCAATCCCATAACCAAAACATTTACAGAGAACAAAAAACAAAAGATAAATAAATTACTAAATAAAAAAATAAATTAAAAAAAGGACAACAATACAGAGGGGAGGGGGGCTGCCACACATATTATAATTTCATACAATCATTCTTTTTCTATTTTTGCTTTTTTCAATCCGTTTCATTCCATTCTAAGATACTCTATGAAAGGAGACCATATTTTATTAAATGATTTGTGGGATCTAATTCTTTCCATTTGTATGTTTGATGTCATTTCATTTAGCCATTTCATGAAACTGGGGGGGGAGGGCGTTTTCCAATCCAATAGAATAATTTTCTTAGCTGCTACCATTCCGAACATCAATGCTTTTTGTTCTTCTTCTGTGTATGTTAGAGCGATCTCTGAACACCCAAATAAAGCTAATTGTGGGTCGATGATTATGTTTTTTTTATATACATTAGAGAACCAGTCGAAGATCTTTGACCAAAAGCTTTGTAGCTGTGGACAGAGCCAAAATAAATGTGTTAGGGTGCCCTCTGCTGTTTTACATCTGTCACACAGTGTAGATGTTGTAGTTGGGTAGATCTTATGGAGTCTGACCTTAGAGTAGTGTAGTCTGTGCATGACTTTATACTGTATCAGTTGGTATCGGGCATTAATAGAACAAGTATGAATCCTCGACAAGCCCTTTTTCCAGATTTCGTCGTTCATTTCCATTCCCATTTCAGAAACCCAAGCTTCTTTTAAACGATTGGTACACACTGGGGTGGTAAAAACATCAACAAACCTTGAAATCATTTGCTTAGTGTCTGGGGGGGCATGTAGCAGCTTGTTAAAAGTATTGCTTATTGGTTTATTTTCAAAATGTGGAATATTTTCTCTGACATAGTTTCTAATCTGGAGATAACGAAAATAATGTGATTGGGGAAGTTCAAATCTTGCTTGTAGCTGTTGAAATGACGCAAAGCAGTTACCTATGTATAAATCTCCTACTGTTGAGAGTCCTTTTACATTCCACTCACTAAAAACTCTGTCTGTTTCTGAAGGTGAGAATGATGGGTTCTTACAAATAGGGGTGTGGATGGATACATTGGGCAATTTTAGGGTAGATTTTATTTGTTTGAGAATCTTCAATGAGTTTCTCACCACAAAATCCTCCCTAGTTAATTTGCCTGAAGGTTCTGTTCTTGTAAAAAGCAAAGCAGAGAGAGAATATTTTTTTGATACTGTTAACTCTATGTCTAGCCATTTCATTTTTCCGGGGGAGTCCCCATTGCCAATATGTCAAGGCTCGGGCATTACATGCCCAATAGTAATGCTTGAACACTGGTAAGTTTAGTCCACCCATTTCTGCAGATTTTTGAAGATGCATTTTTGATATGCGGCTTACTTTGTATCCCCATACAAATGGTATGATAATAGAGTCCAGTGTATCAAAGAATTTTTTAGTAAGGAATATTGGCAGGTTCTGAAACAAGTACAGAAATCTTGGTAGTGCCACCATTTTAATAGCATTTATGCGTCCCATCATGGATAGCGGTAGGGTCCTCCAAGTTTCTATATTGCTTTTCAGTTTCTCGATCTTTTCGCTAAAATTCAATTTAAATATATTTTTGTGGTTCCGAGGTATTTTGAGGCCGAGGTAAGTGAAATGATCTACAACTAAGTTGAATGGCAGTGAGTTGACGAAATCTGGATCCAAGTTGTCTGTAAGTGGTATAAAGTCACTCTTGCCCCAGTTAATTGTATAACCAGAGATTTTACTAAACCGTTCAATGTAATTTAACAACTGTGGGACAGATGATTCGCAGCTGGACAGGCAGGCCAACATGTCGTCTGCGTATAAGCTCAATAAACATTCCACTCCCCTAATTTTAATACCGTTATATTAGGATGGCTCCTTATTCCTATAGCTAATGGTTCTAAGGCAACATCAAATAATAGAGCGCTAAGCGAGTCACCTTGTCTCACCCCTCTCTGCAGGCTAAAAGGAGCTGATCTGTCTCCGTTGGTTAGAACACATGATGTTGGACAACGATATAACATTTTAACCATTGAAATAAAGAAATCGCCAAATCCAAATCTTTTAAGTACTTCAAACATATATGGCCATTGTATTTGGTCAAATGCTTTCTGGCAATCCAGCGATATAACAGCCGCTCCTGAATTCTCATCATGTTTAGTGTACATGATATTAAGTAGTTGGCGTATATTACATAGAGAGAATAATGTCTGAACACATGATGGCTTATAGGTAAACATTTTTCTTTCCTCCAAGGTGACTAAAATGTATGTGAATTTGCAGGTCCAGGTCTACAGCTCCACCATAACCAGCCAGCTGATGTGAACCACGCTGGAAGCTGAGATGGTTCCTGAACTTCTCTTGCTCCTTTTTGGACCTTCTGCAGCTGCTTTGGGACAGCGTCTGAGTATGACAAGCTCAGAGACAACAGGATGAGCTGCGTTGTGTGGTTGGTAGAGAACTTTGGAACAAAGAAACGTACTTGTGCTACTGTTTTGCCAGGTATCTGTGTGCAAAGAGTGCTTTGGGAAGCACGTTTGCAGTTTTCTTTGAAATGACACTGTGCATCATCCTCCCATCTCCTGTATAACAATTAGAGCAGTACTACGTTTACTAGTTTTATTGATTTTATTATCCTATATTTATTATTGTGTTTTTTACAAAATAAATGTATTTTCTAATGGAACCCTATTGTGTCAGATCTCATATATATTGCTTCCATCTGCTACAGAGGCTAAGAAAGTAGACATTTCATTGATTTTATAATATTTTCTGAATTTGTAGACGTTTCAGATTTTGTGACAAAGGTTTGGACCAAGAAAGGTAACTGCCTATGGAAGGCACAGGTGTAAGCTATCAAATGGGATTGTAATTTTGTTTCAATCTTCTACAGAGGCTGGGAAATGACAGAAATGGTATTTTTTAGCAGACGTTTTACTACATTTTCATAATTTCTGACTTTGTGATTTTTCTAAAATTGTGATAATGATTTGGACCATGGCAAGTAATTTTCCATGAAAGCCAAAGGTCTGAGCATTCAAATAGTTTTGGAATTTTGTTTCTAGCTGCTTCAGAGGCTGAGATATCATTTTTTTACTAGACGTTGACAGTCCTGTCAAGTTTTACAGAAAAAGTCAGGTTTTAGGGGTATTTTTCCAATCGGACTTAGGTTTTTAGGGCTTTTTTCTAACGGACTTAGGACACAATGGGTTAAAAGATTGCATAATACTCCTCCTGAAACTTTTTTTTTAGTGGCTGAAAGCGATGTTCTACCGCTATCTTCAGTTGACACTACTAAATCGACCCGGGCTGCTATTATTGTTATTACGCCCGTTAACACACCATTCCTGAAGTGCACCGTGATGTACGCGGTTCCACGCGAGCCTCTCGTTTCAAAAAAAAAGGACTTTTGTAGAGTGATTTGGAATGAATAACAACCTAGGAGGAATCAGCATATTATCCGTTCCACAGGGGGGAGTCCCATGTGGTTCGTACAGTGGCGTTTTTAAACAATTTGGAGCCCCAGGCAAGCCAATTTTCAACGGAAAAAATACCTATGACAGGCACAGTAAAAAGAACTTTTAACTTTCAGTAGATTTTCGCTGCTGTCTGTGACGTCACAGCCTGCAAATCCAACATTATGTCAATGGCATTTGCCAGCAGAAGTCACTGTTTCCACTGTTTGCTCTCATTGTTTTCGCTTTGCTGTCATTGCAGCTCAAAGGCTCCCAAACGCCATAGAAAATGCCAGACTACAGAGGCTGAAAACTGAAATGTTTCGAAGTTCAGGTTTCTTGTGTGTAAATAAGGGCATAAAACCTTTAAAAATGTCATTTTCACACTCTCAAGAGCTAAAATATTCATCATGTGAATTAGTCCTAAATCTACACAACTAGAAGATTAATGGTCATGGACAGAAGCAAAGGAAATCTTTAGTTTTGGGGGTCTGTGGGGCTAAAATGTCCTCAAATGGTGGTCCGTGGCTCAAATGCTGAATAAATGGTGGGCCCTGGGATGAAAAAGGTTGAAAACCACTGATTTAAACTGACAGAAGCGGTACTAAACAAACAGCCTATATACAGTATACTGTATATAGGAACAGCGGCACTAAAAGCAGCAGCAGGAACACAAGCAGCTGCTTAAGGTTAACGCTCTGCCTGCACTGTGACTTATACAAATCTCACGGAAGACGACAGGTGGTCCCCCTCAACGCAATCTGCTTTTTATTTATACTGCCTTCCGGGCCGGGGGAGAATCCAATTATCCCCCCGCTTCCAAATGGCGTCTTTGGCAACCGGGGTGAATGCTTGTTTTTTTTTTTTTGTTTTGTTTTTTGAGGGGATGATGCATCGACTGTTGACTATAGGACGGCCAGAGACCATGAGACCATGTTTACCATGCTGGGGGCGCGGTAAACATGCCATTTTGGGGAGCATATATATATATATATATATATATATATATATATATATATATATATATATATATATATATATATATATATATATATATATATATATATATATATATGTGTGTTGTGTGTGTGTGTGTGTGTGTGTGTGTGTGTGTGTGTGTGTGTGTGTGTGTGTGCACCCACACACGGAGGGCCCTCAGCGGCGAAAGCCAGCTGCCGGCGTGTAAGGGCGGCAGATCTAGGCATGGCATGGGCCCCCACAAACATGATGACATGCAAAACAACCCATGATATTTCAAATTAAAGTGCTTATATTTAAAATGATTTGAAACACTACTGCTGCTACTAACTAACTACAGCTGTGCCACCACTAAACCAACAGCATTTCATCACTGAAAACAGAAAACTCTCTGAGTCAGACCTTTAGCTTCATGCATGCTGCGTGTCTGTTGCAACTTCAACAACAACCGATGTTATTATTCAGGGGTCGACATTATAATTGGCCCGATTGCCCGAAACGGGTTTGAAAACACGTTCGGACCACCAGATGGCACCCTATACTGGCCCGATGGGGCCAGTGGTAAAATGCCTCCTAAAAATAAATTAATATATATTTTTTTTGTATTATTATTTTTATTTCACAATATGTTGGTGTTGTTTTGTAATTGTTTATGTTTTATTTATATTTCGTTTATTAGCACAAAAAATATTTTCGGCATTCAGCTTGCTGAACGGTCTACTGGTTTTGACCCCCATGAAAGGAGTGCTGTTAACTTGAATGCATTTAATGCACGCACTGATCAGCATTAATAAATGGTGGTCTTTTTTGCAGACTATGGGGATCGATTACCTGGGCCAGTGGTTACAGTTGTGGGGCCAGTGATTCTTAAAAGCCACTGGCCCAAAGGGCCAGTGGCAAATTTCCCTTAATGTCTACCCCTGTTATTGATGCTTTACTTGACTAATAAAAGTCCTGTAACCGAAAATGGTATGGGGGGCGACTTCCCAAACCATCTTCTCCTGCCCCCCCAATTGGGAAATGTTACATCCGCCCCTGGCAACGACAAGCTCGAGGGCGGGTGGCGGAGCGGCGGTGGTAGTGCGGGAGGGGGAGAGGGGATTGCTGTAAGTGCATGCTATAGCGCGCCGCTTAAACACGCGACCTTAAATCAGTGTCACGCAGGTTGGCGATAAAACAAGGACATGCCAACATCCCGTGTCGGCATGTCATGTCCGATAAGCTGAAAGGATGAGTGATTGGCCCGGCGGACGGACGGCGCTTGGCAAGCCCAGGGTGTCACCACTGACGGGTGGGGAGGACGGGTCTGCCCCGAGCGTACCCTTTTTGAACCGATAAGGGACACGCGTCGCTCATATGCATGTAGATGTGACAGCTTGTTAAACCCTCTCAACAAGTGGGGTACAATCATTGAGGGGGTACAATCATTGTTCATCGAGGGTGTAGTTACCTGCACCATGATGCCATTTCAAATGTGGAAAATTTGGTTTCACCATCTGAATTAGCCCAAGTCTACACAACTAGAGAACGTAGAAGAGTAATGGTCATTTTGATCTGTATGTTGGACTGTCGTGTTTCTGAAATCCAGCCTGGTATCGTGGACAAAAGCAAAAACAAATTTTTAGTTTTGGGGTTTGTGGGGTTAAAAATGTCATCGGATGGTGGCCGTGGCTCAAATGCTGAATAAATAGTGGGCCCTGGTATCAGAAAAAGTTGAAAACCACTGCTCTAGATCTTCCTATGGACCCGAACGCGACAGACAGTGGCCCGGCGTCCAGGGGCGGACGTAACATGTCCCATTTGGGGGGGGGGGGGGGGGGGGGGGGGGGGGGGGGGCAAGAGAACATGTTGGAGTTGTTGAAGTTGCAACAGACACGCAGCATGCATAAAGCTCAAGGTCAGACTCAGAGAGTTTTCTGTTTTCAATGATGAAATGCTGCTGGTTTAGTAGTTAGTAGCAGTAGTAGTGTTTCAAATCATTTTAATTGTAAGCAGTTTAATTTGAAAATACATTTGAAATTTGGGTTGTTTGCATGCCATCATGCCTAGATCCGCCCCTGCCGGCGTCATGCCCACGGCGATGTGCCCCTGCATGTGTTTTTGAGAGGTCATACAAACACAAATCGGCAGGGCAAACAAAACATCTCTGGGAAAAATGTCACCCCGTTACATAAAGCACCTCCTGAATCCAATAAGCCCAATATTGTCGAAGGCAAGCCAGCGGCTCTGTCAGGGGAGGATGTAACATTTACCACTTGGGGGGGGGCAGGAAAAAATGGCATGGGGGCGGCTTCATCGCCCATGTCGCTTCGCGCCACGGGCGATGAAGCCGCCCCCATGCCATTTTCGGGTACAGGACTTTTATTAGGCAAGTATAAGCATCAATAATAACATCAGTTGTTGTTGAAGTTGCAACAGACACGCAGCATGCATGCATAAAGCTAAAGGTCTGACTCAGAGAGTTTTCTGTTTTCAATGATGAAATGCTGTTGGTTTAGTGGTGACACAGCTGTAGTTAGTTAGTAGCAGTATAGTAGTGTTTCCAAATCATTTTAAATATAAGCACTGTAATTTGAAATATCTTGTTTTTTTTGTTTTGCATGCCATCATGTTTGGTGGGGCAGTCAGGCCCCCCCATACCCATGCCTGGATCCGCCCTTGGGCTCTGTTGCAAGCCTTGCAGCTTTGCAACCGAGTGCAACGCACCGGCTGTAGTGATTTATGCCCGTATCTTTTTTTTACGCTTAGCCCTTCGATTCATAATTCATGCCGTCTGGTAACGGATTGTCTTGCTCCCCCTACTCCTGTTTTTCAATTAAAAAAGCTTCAACCTCAGCCTCAAAGAATCAAGACGGCTACGCTAGGAGGCGATGTATAATTCAGTTCCTTCCTAAATGTAACAAGGTGTTCAAATCAAAGCAGACAGAATCAGATAACACGTCTCTCTGGCTATTTGACCTGCTATGGCCAACCTGATGCCATGTAAGCTACTAGATGTTTTGAGCACATCGCTTATAAAAGGGGAATTCCACCCATTTTCAACAATTTACTATGCCATTAACCCCTAGCTAGCTCTAGCATGCTATCATGAAGACGAGAGCTGGTTAATATACCATAGAGATGAGTTGTGTGGACATGACCCACTCTGTGCTTCTAGAAATGGAAGTCTGAAAAAAATGATTAACATGGTGAGCTTGATAACTTGATGACGTCATCAAGTTATGCTTCACCATGTTAATGGTTTTTCTTATAGGACCTACATTTTCATGCCAATACATTACTTTTAGTGAGTAAGCTAGGTTTTAAACACCAGATATTTTCTTTCATTGTGTTATTGACATACTTGAATCTCAATCATTGCACGTGTGTGTTGCAGGGCTCTAGTGTTTGTTGACAAGCCAATGCCAGTCATGCTGCATGTTTCGCTACTACGTGCATTATTTCTATAACCTCTGATGTTTTGAGAAACACATTTTAGCGCGCTGATTAGGTTTAAAATGAGTAATACCGCCTGGATGTCATCTTGGATGAGATTAACAATTTCCGTAATCAAAAGCAGCTGTGTTTGGAGGAACATGCAGCTATGGGAATCAACCAGGTAAATGAAATCAAGCTTCATTCATATTCATAAAGAGTAGCGATATGTCAACACACAGACGTTAACAGGAGGTTTTATTGACTTCTGAGTTTAAAAGCAGGTGATTGGATCCGTTCTCTTTCTTGGCTCACATGAAATGGAGACCATGCGGCCTTTTCTCTGTTACAAACATTTAAAACAACATTTCACTTACTCGCCGACAACAAAAGTTGGCTTGTGTAATTAGAAAGACTACTTTCCTTAGTGGACGCACTAAGGCAGGGATTTCCAACCTTTTTGATACTAGGGCCCCGTATTTATTCAGCATTTGAACCACGGACCACCATTTGGGGACATTTTTTAGCCACACAGACCCCAAAACTAAAGATTTATTTTGCTTTTGTGCACAATTCCAGGCTGTTTTTTTCTTGTTTCACTGAATACAGGTATTTCAGTAAAACAAACAGGCGAGTAAAGCCTTCTACTTCTTCCACCAGCTCCTCACACATTACTATTCCTGTCACTGTGTGTTTGAGTGGGTTGCTTCGTTGAAAAGGGCTGTAGAAGGAAGGGATCAGCGGGTCTCCGGTTTCCAAGCCTCTTCATTACCGCCGTGTCAGACTCAATTGTCATGTCACCTAGCTGTTTTTAACGCCCATATAACGCCCCACCCCCATTATAACCCTGTTATACAATTCCGTGAAGGTGAGAGAGAGAGAGAGAGAGAGAGAGAGAGAGTGAGAGAGATGAGAGAGAGGAGAGGAGAGAGAGGACGATGTGAGGTTTGGCCTTTAAGCGATTCTGAACGGAAAAATAACTCAAAGATTTGCCGCCACATTTTCACCGTTTTCAAAATATCAGCCCTACAAGCTCATAGCGTGCCACTAGCGTGGCACGCTATGAGCTGATATTTTTGATATATCTGATATTTTTCGATGACTAAAGTGATGCCAATGATGCTAAGTAATGCTAATTAATGTTAAAGGTAGGGTAAGTGATTTGAAATTCATGGTGTAGTTAGTACCAGCCTGGTGCACTAGGGGCGTCCAACAGTAGCTACACTATGTGAACCTGCTGCTCGATCCTGATTGGAGGAGAATTCGCCACACCTGGGGAACTTTTATTAGCTACTCTGCTAACGTGGGGGAGGGGGGAAACTCCATATATGGTTTCCACACCTTATAATAGAGCATTTTAACAGAAAAAAATATTTTTTGGGTGATACCTGACAAAAGTGAAATCACTTCCCCTACCTTTAATAATGTTAATGCCAAATAGTGTTAATAATGCTAATAATGCTAAGTAATGCTGCTAAAGCTAAGTAAGGCTAACAATGCTAACCAATGCTTATGCTGAGTATTGTCAATAATGCTAAGTAAGGCTAATGCTACGTATTGTTAATAATGCTAAGTAATGCTAACACTAAGTATTGTTAATAATGCAAAGTAATGCTAATAATGCAGAGTAATGGTAATTATGCTAATAACACCAAAAGGCGTACACGGCCCAATGTGGGTTAAAGGACGTCACGCCAGTTCTATATGACACCAAGAAGCCATGGAAGGCACTAACCACTTCCATCATCCAGTCTGTTTTAGATAACAGCAGAAGGTTTCAGGCCTCCTCTGACATTTTGCGAGGCGCAGGCAAAGATGTTGTGATAGAACGGCCGCCGCCGCGTATAAACGCTGCTCGAACTGCAATATACTGTATATATCACTGATAAAAACTCTCATAATATGGGCTCTCGCCGCCTGACAGCATGTCGCATGTTCAACTCCCGTTCGTGACGGCCTTTGCTGCAAATGGGTCTTTGCTTTTGTTTTTTTGTTTTGTTTTTTCGGTGCATTCGGTGGGCTAGCAAAGTATCGTTTTTTGTGGCCCCCTACCGGTAATATCGGATACCGTGCCATCCCTACTGCACAGCCACCTGGCTATATGCACAGACGACAAACTCAATCAAAATAATCACCCATGATGAATCCTGTTTGGAGCAACGGCATCGTCAACATCGACGGACAGCAGTAAGCAAGTGTGTGTGTGTGTGTGTGTGTGTGTGTGTGTGTGTGTGTGTGTGTGTGTGTGTGTGTGTGTGTGTGTGTGTGTGTGTGTGTGTGTGTGTGTGTGTGTGTGTGCATGCGTGCGTGCGCGCGTGTGTGTGGATCTTAGGCATATGTCTCCTCTGTGTATGCTTTTCATTACGATGTATTCGATGTGTCTCCGTGCCATCCCTTGGGAACAAAAACAATGGAGCTCGCACAGAAGCACATTTCACACACTTTGAAATGTGCACTTTGCTTCTTTACGCAGTTCCATGCAATATTATTCATCTCTCTCAGCTGAGGGGTCCTTGGCCTGATAAACATTGGAGACCCCTGTCGTAAGGCTTTTTTAATATAGTCACCTTTGAAGAGTACAACCGAGCGCATTTCGAGGTTTTATCTTTTTTTTTGTCCAATCCATTATATTCTTCGGGATGAATCAGTCAATGCCATGACGAGAAAAAAAAAAAAAAAAAAAAAAAAAAAAGAGGCTGCATTGGAAGATATGAATTGGCTTTTTCAATAATTCAACCACAAAAGGGGCTGGGAAGAAAAAAAAAAGAGAGAGCGCTTGTTGAATCTGGCAGTAGTAGTAGTATGTGTGTTTGTTTTGTCTGGTTGTATACTCACAGGCCAGGAAGCAGTCCATGCTGAAAGAGATGTTGTCAAGAGAGACGCTTGAACCCGGCCCAGGTCCCTCCTCGGTGCTGAATTCCAGCCAGAACCTTCAGGGTTGGAGAGGAGAGGAGAGAGACACACTGTGTTTACTACCAAAAAAACAACCACCAGTGAGTTGCCTCTGACTGCTTTCAATGCGTACACTGCAAACTAGCTGTTTTCAACCCTTTTTCATAGCAACGTCCATTATTTATTGGGCAATTTTGAGCCCAGGTCCACCATTTGTTGAGATATGGCCCCTCGGGTTAGACCGCAGCAGGGGCGGATGTAAAATATCCCATTTGGGGGGTTGGGCGAGGGGCAAGATAACATGTTGGAGGGGCAAGAGAAAAATGGTATGGGTGTGGCTTCATCGCCGTGGCCGCACCCATACCAAACCAAGTAAAGCATCAATAATAACATCAGTTGTTGTTGTTGAAGTTGCAACAGACACGCAGCATGCATAAAGCTAAAGGTCTGACTCAGAGTTTTCTGTTTTCAATGATGAAATGCTGTTGGTTTAGTGGTGACACAGCTGTAGTTAGTTAGTAGCAGTAGTAGTGTTTCACATCATTTTAAATAGAAGCACTTTAATTTGAAGTATCTTGGGTTGTTTTGCATGTCATCGTGTTTGGGGGGGCAGACTGGGCATTTAGGGGGGCATTGCCCCCCCATGCCCATGCCTAGATCCGCCCCTGGACCGCAGTCTAAAGAAGACGTTGATGTCTTTGGATACGATTCTGTCCACGTTGCCATATGCCGTATTGATGTCAGTACCGTTAGGAGAGATTACATGGTCATAGGAGGTACTACATAGAGCCATGATACAAACTCCATTCAGAAGCTTCCAGTGTTTTCTTTTTCCACTGAGAGTGAAACAGCCCTGCTTCAGGAGGTATATTGATTTGTGCGCTCTCATATCAAATCGGTAGAATTTTGCCTGTGAGTCAGTCACCATGAGGCAGGGATTTTCACCATGAGAATCTAAATCGAGGGTGCTTTTTCGCGATAGAATGGATTATTTCGAGAAAACAGCGTGGAACGTTTTTGTTTTGAATGTGTCCCGATGGAGTGGAGGCGGACATTACGGGATACGAGACGGATGATAGCAATCTGCCTAACAACCTGGACGTTCTATTGGTGAACGTGGCCCGCCGGCCGCTCGTTTATACAGTAGAGGCCACTATTATATGCAACTCTGGCATTGGATGCACGGTTTTAATGTTAAACGTGTTAACAATAAATGATACGTAGCTTGCGGAGTTAGTTTAGTCGGAGATACTCCAGCATGTCCATGCTATGGCTTAGGGTACATACAGTACATTTATTCGAGGGGTTCATAATCTGCCTTACAATGTGGGACTTGTGGGTGCATATGCAGTGTGTCTTACAAGATGTCCCAAGTGGCACATTTGTCAGTTGACAAATCGATATTTAAGCTTACCAGACTGCATGCTTCTTCCTGCCTTTCTTTTGCATAATGGTTCCTGGTTGTGATTTTTTTCTCCCACCACCTCCACCACCACCACCACCACCCCAGCACCACCAGTGGGCTGCTTCAAAAAACCTGCTTCTTAAGGGGAAGTCCACCCATTTTTCAACATTATAATATTGGCATTAGTATACCTGGAGGTGCTGGGTGGACATGGTAAAAAACGTTCAGCCATTCTGTGTTCCAAAAAAGTGGAGATCTGAAGAAAACCACTAACATGGTGGAACATGATGACATCAAGATGTATTTTCACCATGTTAATGGATTTCTTTAGACGCTTCTTTTTTCTGAGAGCGTACAAATGGAACCAAATGAACCCGTTAGGGTTCATTTGGTTGCATTTGTACGCTCTCTGAAAAAAAATGGGTGGAATTCCCCTTTAATGTTTAATAATGTTGAATTGTGCCAAGCAGGGAGAGAATTGCAGCAGAGCTGAACAACAATTTAAGATCTTACGGCCTACACTGGCATTCTGGTTATATAATAAATATTGGTTAAATCTATTGTGAGTTATCTGACTGCAGTCAACTCTTGACAGCATGAAATGAAACAATATGGCTGAAAACCACTGCTGTACGAGGGAAGGCCGCGGGTGGCCTTGGCAAACCCAACAAGAATTCACCGGGGCTCTTAAAGTGGAATGCTGCTGAATTGTAACGCCAACATAGAGGTGATTGAATACTTTATTACAGTTTGCAAAAAAAAAAGTACAAAAGTGAAGTTATGTAACAATGCTATAAAAGCATTGTGATCCTGTGAATTCAATGCAACAGCACATGGACAAAAAAAAAAAAACAAGTAGCACACTAAAGTTTTCAAATAATTGTACTGGAGTGGAGGTAAAAGTATTGAAAATTGGAAATAAAGTGTTATCTAAGTTCCGTACAAGAGTACATGTACTGGTACTGTACTTAGGTATGTTCTGCCATGCTCTTAAAGGGGTACACTGGACCCATTTGGCTCCATTTGTACCCTCTCAGGAAAAAAGGGGAAAAATATTTAACATGGTGAAATACATCTTGATGATGTCATCAGATGAATTTCACCATGTTAATGATTTTTTTCAGACCTCCATTTCTAGAAATACAGAATTGGGGGAACTTTTTTTTTTATCATGTCCACACAACATCTCTAAGGTATATTAATGACACCGTAAAATGTTGAAAATGGGTGGAGTTCCCCTTTAAGCGAACCCACAGGGACGGCTGCTGCGGGTGGCACCGCGGCCTCGACAGACAGACTGAGGAAGAAGAATTGATCGCGTGTCTTGGAAGTGGAATGCCGGCAGGGGCGGATTGGCACATATTTTCCCACCGGGACAATTTTGCCTTTGCCAGGCCACTGGTAAACCAGATGTAACTCTTTGAGAGCGTAAAAATGAAACCAAATGGACCCTTGCGGGTCCATTTGGTTTCATTTTTACACCCTCAAGAGTTAAAATATTCATGTGAATTAGCCCAACTTAGTCTACACAACTAGAGAATGTAGAAGATCTCTCCTACTTGAAGGCTCTTGTGTAGGACACCTTTTCTTTTTTGAAGAAAAAAAAAAAAAAAAAAAAACTGTCTAGGCCACTAGGTGGCGCAGGCCACCAGGAAAACTCCCTGTACTCCAGATGGCCAATCCGCCCCTGAATACAGGTGAATTTTTAGTGGGTTCTGTAAAGGTCTGTGTGTGTGTAATAATGGCTCTGTCAGCATTAGTGAACACTCTGTTCCGTCTCTGGGAAAAGCCGGGGAGACTGGACAGACGACTTTGTTCCACACTCCTAATCTGCGGAGCCGCGCTGACATCAGGCTGTGTTTAGGATGAACTGATAAAGACAGAGGCGGCAGCCGCACCGCAGGGGCGTTTTGGCCATTTCGGGCAGACTAGGCAGTTGCCTGGGGCGCCATGAGGGGAGGGAGAGGGGGCACCAGGACGACCGCCAGACATGCTTTAAAACAGGGGTGGGCAATTATTTTTTCCCAAGGGGCCAAATGAGATGCATAAAATATTGTGGAGGGCCAAGGACTAAAGGCTGAACTAAAGTCTGCGTAATATAAATTTAATTTCAAGATAAAAGTAGGACTAAGACCAACCATTTTGACACCAGAGCCCTCTATTCATCATTTGAGCCAGAGGACCACGATTTGATGACATTTTAGCCCCACAGACCCCAAAACTAAAGATTTATTTTGTTTTTCGTCCACAATGCCAGGCTGGATTTCACAAAACTAAACAGTTAAAACCTACGGGGCGGCTGTGGCTCAGGAGGTAGAGCAGGTCGTCCAATGACCCGTGGGTCGGCGGTTCGAATCCCGGCTCCTCCTGTCTACGTGTCGAAGTGTCCTTGGGCAAGACACTGAACCCCAAATTGCCTCCAATGAGTTGGTCGGTGTGAGCTGGCCACCATTGGGTGTGAATGTGGGAAGTGGGGGACGCTGGCGTCGACTGTTCGCGCTCTACTTCCCAAGTATGAATGAATGGACCATGTAAGCGTCCTTATTGGAAAAGCGCTATTTGAAAAAAGCGAAAAAATGCAAAATGCAATCCATTACAGATGAAAATGACCATTAATCTTCTACATTCTCTAGTTGAGTAGACTTGAGCTAATTCAAATGATGAATATTTTAACTCTTGAGAGCGTAAAATGTAACCAAATGGACCCGCAAGGGTCCATTTGGTTTCATTTTTACGCTCTCAAAGAGTTACATCTGGTTAACCAACTTTCCATATTTAACTGCAACTCGCTAAAGAACCACTGGTGGTCCCTGGACCACTGGTTGAAAACCACGGTACCCTTTCACAGGCCGGTCAGAGTCAGCCAAAGGGCCGCATTTGGCCCCCGGGCCGCATGATGCCCAGGTATACTTTAAAAGGATCCCAGGCTAATAAGCCTCATAGGGATAAATACATTATACTATTGTCCTCTATAACTAGAATTGAACATTTAAAACGCATATAAAATGTTCTTTCGTTTAGAAATAGTTCGTAATTTTATCACTTGGGGAGCTTGGGTATAACCCACAGTGGCCTAGAAGTGGGAGTCAAACTTTCGGGGTGGGCGTCGCTCTAAATGATGTGACGTAGCACAGCAGTGGAGGGGCGGTAGGGGGAGGGGCCGGGGATGACGACACGTTGGTGAGATCCAATCAGATCAGCTCAACTGCTGTCGAAAAAGTCGCCCCCCGGCCAAAATCTCCCGTTAAAAATTTCCTGTTAGGCCAGGCTAAGACGTCACAAAATTCAAGGTCCTGACTGTGCTCGATGGGCCAGGAAAGTGTACTATGGGCTCCATTTTCGTCACCGCTAAACCCCTTATCCCTTAACTTCTTTGCCTTTTTAAACTATTAAAAAAGAACATTTTTCAATAGTTTAAATGGCCAGTCTACAAGCTCACAATGTGGCAATAGATTGGCACATTGAACTATTCCAAAAGTTTTTTCAAAGTAATAAAAAAAATGATAAGGGGTTTAGGATAAGGGGTTTAGATGGTAACGAAAATGGAGCCCTAAATCTTTTAAATCGCTGCCACATGGGTGCTATGGGCATGATCGATATCCTAAGTGCCCTTCCTGCTCATACAACGCTTGGAGTGGACTTGACGTCTAATGGTACATTTTCTGTTAAAAGGAACCCTGGCGCCCCCTTGGGATAAAAACATGAACTATTTTTAGACTAAAGAGCTTATTGTATGTCTTTTAAATGTTCGATTCTAGTTATAGAGGGCAAGTCTAATGTGTTTATCCATATTTGTCTCAGAGGGTTTACCTCTTACGCAATGCCTTGTGATGTGAAAACAGAGCAGTTTACCAGACACAGAGCCCTGAGGGACACCGCTGAGGGGGGTTTTAGCGGTTCAGCCTGGTGTCAAGCTGCTCCCGTTTATTGAATGCCATCGTTTCCGTGCAGAACCAAGTTAACATTATCACGTTAAATGCGGTCATTGAGTCGTGCTTTGGGTTTTTTTTTTTTTTTTTGCGGCAGCGGGGAATGAGAATGCTGTTCACAAAAGGTCATTAAACTGTGTCTGTGCGTGCGTGCAGCCCATTACAATAATATCCAGCCGAGGACATTTTTATTTAATGCCATCTGTTGTTTCGCAGCAATGCTGTCGTCATTCCCAGTGCCATATACACGTCGGTTGGGGGAAATCATCAGAGTTTTATTTTCACTCCGAGAGAACGCACAAATCACCGGGTCCATTTGGTTCCATGTTGATTTGCTCCCCTAGCGCCAACAAATGGACGAATTACTGAAGCTTAGCCTAATACGTCCCCCTCCTGTTCTGAGCGATGCTGCATAGCTAGATATGACGACCATGGAGACCAACCACGGTCATTTTGTTCACATAGGCTTCCGCTCCTTTAATAATGTTTGTTTTCCCTTGCCATAACGCTCATTAGAATAGGTTCTAAAATAAGGGTTTTCAACCTTTTTGATCCCAGGGCTCGCTATTTATTCAGCATTTGAGCCACGGACCACCATTTGATGACATTTTAGCCCCACAGACCCCAAAACTAAAGATTTCATTTGCTTTTTGTCCACAACACCAGGCTGCATTTGGGAAACAAAACAGGCAAACATACAGATCAAAAATGACCATTAATCTACATTCTACATTCTCTAGACTTGGGCTAATTCAGAGGGTGACTATTTTAACTCTTGAGTGTAAACGTGAGTTACGTCTGGCTAACCAACTTTCCAGCATTTAGCTTGGGGACCACCTGGAACCCTGTCAAGGTCCACTGGTGGTCCTCGGACCCCCTATTGAAAACCACTGGGATAGACAAATATTAGGGGTTCCCTGCATGGCTCTGCAAACCCAGTGGGATGCGACCCGGGGACCACCGCGGGTCGCATCGCGCTGCGGGTCGCATGTAGGTGAAGGACGGCGCTAGAAGGTACTAATTATAAGAACACAAGCAGCAGCAGCCGAGGACAACAGCCAGAGACTCAAAAAACGGAACGACTCCCACGGGAACGGGACAATGTGGCGCTGAATAGAATTAGAGTCACTCAATGCCGCATGCAAACCGGTGTTGCCAGGTCTTCTGAGAGAAACAAGCGGCCGGCCATGTCTCTATACTAGGAAAACGAGGCCCAAGGAAGCACATATTGGCGCTCTCTCTCTCCCTCCTCCCTCATATATTCATCTGCTATGGTATTGTCCAAAATGTCAAAATCATTTTAACTGCACATTAAACTAAAATTGTCTGAGAACCATTGTTTTAAATAATAGATTCGGATGTGAATACCGCACGCACGCACGCACACACGCACGCACGCACGCACGCACGCACAAACACACACACACACACACACACCCGATATTGACTTGACAAGACAACAACAAGCCCAAAGTCGCTTATAATAAGCAGCCATGGCAACACTAATATACAAACACAGATGAAACGCCAAGGCTATTTTTATTATTACCCCCCCCCCCACACACACACACACACACACACTCACCCCCCACATGTCTCACTTTGTCTCCCTGTCTCTCGTCCCTCTTTCAACACATCCATCCCTTTCTAAGGGTAAAACCAAAGAGCCATGGCTAATTGGAAGGAGAGGAGGACGACTGGAGCGCTGCGCTGTGCATATTGATTTCAGCTCTCCTCTTCAGAGACCAGTGCTAAAGACAAGACAGCCTACTTTGTATACTATTGCGCACACACACATACGCGCACACACGCACACACACGCGTGTTAGTGCATGAGAGCGGGAGCCCTGGTGGATGTCGGTGGGAACTATAGGGATGGATGGATAGTTTGTTCAATCGAATATCTTCTAACTAAGACATCTGATTTAAATAATGATATTTTTTGTTAATGGCAGAAGGAACCATTCGACGGCGAGCGACGGAAATTGTCCGGAGACCACCAGTGGTCCCTGAGAGGGTTTCAGGTGGTCCTTACCAGTGTTGGGTATCGTTACTTTATAAACTAACAACGTTAGGTTATTGGACTACTGCCCCTAAAACTAATCTCGTTAAGTTACAAGTTACTTTCTATAAAAAGTAACTTAATAGATTATTTTCCGTTATTTTCCGTTCCTGAACACAACTAAAATACTCTCTTTTCTCTTTGTTTTTAACGTATGCACAATTTAGTTGCATTGTATTACCAGTGCATTAGTCGCACTCCACGTTGCGCACATGGAAACCACCACCAACAACAACAACATACTGACAACATGTCACCCACTATGAACTAGGTTGCTACAAAGTAGGCTATGCATCTCAGATGTACAGTAGGCCTACAGACAATATTATGTTGTACGCGGTACAACCAGTCCTCTCCACACTGCGCGATGACAACACAACCAGCTCTGCAGGTCAGGCTGCAGACCTGCAGGCTTCTCAATCTCTTCCCATCGTAACCCAGCCTATGAACAAGACAGTAGTATAAGACAAGGCACGGCGGCCAAACAATGAATTAAACATTACTCACCTAATAACGCAGCCAGAGTTTATAGCCGATTCCCAATCGCGTGTTAATCCAAAAGTTAATCCAAAGTGTACGGCGTCATTGTTTACAAGACTTTTAGCAAGTCGCGCCTAGAGTAGCTATGTCACTATGCAAGCAGCCAGCGGACTTCCTCTTCCTCTTCCTTTCAAAATAAAAGATTCATACTAGAGTATAACTAGACACTAGCTAGACAGTAGGTTTACTTTTATTTCTTAGGCGGACTTACAGGATGTGCAGACAGAAAATGTAAACTACGCACATCACTCACAGAAGGATGAAGCCACAACGTGCAGTCGGCTTATTCTACCCTAACAGAAGGAGGAATATAGGCTACAACACCGGGCAATCTCAAGAAAATGAATTGCGACGAACTATAGTAACGAGTTACTTTTTTGGAAATGTAACTAAGTAACTAACTACTAAATTGCAAAAATAACTCGTTAGGTTACTCCGTTACTAATAAAACTAATCTGATTAGGTAACGTCGTTATTGATAACGGCGTTATCCCCATCACTGGTCCTTACCCAGATAGCAAAATCCATTGATTCAACGTTGAATTCTGGTTATCTAACCAGAATTCAACGTTGAATCAATGGATTTTGCTATCTGGGTAGCTAAGCAGGTGAACCAGATGTAACTCTTGAGAATGTAAAAATGAAACCAAATGTACCCTTGCGGGTCCATTTGGTTTCATTTTTACACTCTCAAGAGTTAAAATTAATCATCTCAATTAGCCCAGCTCTACACAAATAGAAGATTAATGGTCATTTTGATCTGTGTGTTAATTTGCCTGTTTTGTTCCCCCAAATCCAGCCTGGAATTGTGGACAAAAGCAAGAGAAATCTTTAGTTTTGGGGTCTGTGGGGCTAAAATGTCATCAAATGGTGGTGCGTGGCTCAAATGCTGAATAAATGGTGGGCCCTGGTATCAAAAAGGTTGAAACCAGGGGCGGATGTAACATTTTCCAATTGGGGGGGCAGAAGAAAATGGTATGGGGGCGGTTTCATCGCCCGTGGCGCGAAGCGACACGGGGGATGAAGCCGCCCCCATACCATTTTCAGTACTGTAGTCAAATACTTTTAAATATAAGCACTGAAATATCTTGGGTTGTTTTGCATGCCATCATGTTTGGTGGGGCAGACTGGGCATTCAGGCGGGTATCCCCCCCCCCCCCCCATGCCTATATCCGCCCCTGGATGAAACAGCATAGATAGATAGATAGATAGATAGATAGATAGATAGATAGATAGATAGATAGATAGATAGATAGATAGATAGATAGATAGATAGATAGATAGATAGATAGATAGATAGATAGATAGATAGATAGATAGATAGATAGATATATAGAGAGGACCGTACCAGTCTGCCAGTCCATACAGGGGGATGCTGACGTGTCTCCATCCTCTGGCGTGTCGAGGCTCGCTGGCCGAGTGCCACAGGCGTCGACGCTCCTCCGGCCCCGTGCCGTTCTCCACCATCCACAGGGACAGCGCCCCCTTCTGGAGGCCCCCGGAACACACCCACACGCGCACCTGTTGGCGAAAGAGGTAATTAATTACGTCAACGACAATCACTGCCAGCTGGGAACACCTGGTACGGCCGGTCGGCTGGTCGGTCGGTCGGTAAATTCACGGAAAGTTGTTTTGTGCCAAGCAGTCGTCAGGAAGGAAACAAACACACTTATATAGGCCTGCACATTACAAACAGATCACATTAGTATGTTCAGAAGGAAATTGGGGAAGGGGGGGACCCCCAGGAACGCATCCAGGGGCCCAGACAGGTTCCGGCGAGCCTAACCTGTGTCCGAAACTGTTGGGAAATGACACAGTTACCGTGTTGCAGCTTTCCGTAGTTTGACATACCCGGGGACAGAGCCGACATACTGCACGTACATAGCTACATTATGAAAACGTTAAAGAAATAAATAAATACAGATCTACAAGCTCACAACACTTCATGTGAGCTTGTAGATCGACCGTTGTCACAACCATGTATTTCCCATCGCTGCTGCGGAGACATTAGTGTCTCCACATCTCAAATGCACGCCATACTTTGTCGTCCAAGTAACAACTTGATCACAATTAGGATTTTTTCCACCCTGAAACATGATCAAGTATTAGTGTTATATGAAGATAAAGATTTTTTTTAATAATGAACAATATTAACAGTGACACAGTGACTTTACTAATTAAGTACTGCCACCTCATAAACATGTACAAAATTGGGAAGAAAAATACAAAAAAACACGACACTTAATCTTTAAATAAGAGGGAAAAAAACAAAGAAGGGTTGTGAATATACACTGATTCCACCCCGACAGCGACTCTATAATGTTTGACCGCGGGGGCGAGTGTGAGATGAATAAGAGACAGTGCATAATATACTAGTGTGCAGTGTGAACACGTGGAACTGAATCCTAATTCGATGCAGAGCACTTGTTAGGGCTGATGTCAGCACAGGTCAGCAAAGTCAGCAGATTAGAGGAAGACTTTATTTTTTCTTCCCGGGTTGATTTGCGAGGCGTGCGTGCGGGGCGCGCCCCGGCTACAAATTGAGCGATGGCTGTACATCTGCCGAGAGGGATTAACGTGGCGCACGGACGGCGTGTGCTGCAAAGATCGACGGCGTGTGCTGCAAAGATCGGATTCACGTTGGAAATTTGCATTATGGTGATCATTACACTGTTTTTGAATCACGCAGAGAATGGTTAGTCAAGGGCAACTACAGCATGTAGACATGCTCCATTTAGTATAGGTAATTGCATTTTTGAGTTATTATTTGTCAGAACCATACCATTAGTACATAATTAAGGAAATGTCTGAATGGCTGTCTATCTGAAACCGCGATAACTCCTCACTGACTGCACCAATCAGTCTCCACAGAGTTTCCACATGGTCATTGACCATAATATTAGGAAGATACTGATGAAGCCCCTTTTTTATTAACCTATTGTTGATGAATCATTAAATCAGTGCATTATTTTTTCCCCGTTGAAACTCTGAACGCCCCCTAACGTCACACACATCACATGCCTACCTAACTACTCTATATATGTAGTGTCTACCACCCATACCTAGTGTGCTTAGCAAGGTTCTACCTATGTGGTGCTTGTGTATAGAGGCCTCTGTCTTACCTGTCCAAAGCCAGGGCATATACATTACAGAATTTAGATTAATTAGGGGAACTTAATTAAAAACAGAGCTTGCTCTTTGTCTCACTAAAATGAGACAAAAATGAAGCAGCAGGGCCAGGGTTGAATGGCTAAAAACAAACCAACTGATTGACAAATTGAGCACAGGTGGAGGTGAGGCTTTTATAGCCAGCAGGTGATGGTGATTGGATATGGGTGGAGTCAAGTAAACAACAGTCAACAACAGATAATTGGCAGATAATAATTGGAGTGGGCTAATGTAA
Source organism: Benthosema pterotum (assembly GCA_039105355.1). NCBI lineage: Eukaryota > Metazoa > Chordata > Actinopteri > Myctophiformes > Myctophidae > Benthosema > Benthosema pterotum. The sequence continues at coordinate 40,510,934 of CM076980.1, read as the reverse complement.
GCAAATGGACCCATAAGGGATTACTGCTGGAGCCAGACAGCCCTTGCATGCTCCCAACATAAATCCGTTTTCATGCAGCTCTTCCCCTGCCAGGCACTGAGGCTATTAACTCACAACTTGAGCGCGATCGGATTTTCTTTGTTTTCTTTCCACTGCCGCGGCTCAAACCAGTTCGATCGGTAAAAAAGCCCTTATTTGAAGCTCAGATCTCCTAAACAGGATGTGCTGTTTCTGTTATGCTGTGTCTGTTGTCTTGCCTAATCGATCATCTGGCGATGTACCCAAAAACATCCGGGTCACAAGTCAGGAAGAGCTGTGTAGCCCTGGCTGCTTAACCCATGCGCCAGCGACATTGAGGGGGCAAACCGGAGGAGAGCCGTTTGAATGCATTGGGTTGAATGCATGTCAATGGGACGGGGGAAAAAAAAGTTGTCCCCAATTCTGTCCCAAATGAAAGTCAGCAACGGGATGATCATCAGACGATGCGCACGGACTAATAGTTGGATTAAAGAATGAAATCTACATCTCGTCGTGATACGAGCCGTCCGCGTGACCGGCGGGGGGGTCTCCACGGGATGTCCACGAGCAGCTCGAGAACGGCGCTTTAAGAATTAACTCACAACTAGAGGACTTACTTGCAGGCTGTAGCAGAGAACCAAACACGACTGAACAGCTTGAATCCAAATGGTGTGTGCCATGTTCTTTGTTTTGTTTGTTTGACTTTGTTTTTCGTTAGAACCCAAAGCCTCTAATCTTTCTTTGTTGTTCCCAAACTGGGGTGGGGACCCCAAATTATTTTGGGGGGGCATTCCCCAGATTATCTTCATTAAAGTCCAACATCATCGTGCAGCAAATAACCTAGTCTGGGTAATAACAGACTATAATCATCTTTTGCCAAAAGATAATAAGGCTAGCAGTCAGGCTCTAAACAAACAATACAGCAAGCTTACACCGTACAAGGGGCTCCATTTTCGTTACATGCTAAACCCCTTATCCCAAATCCCTTATTTCGTTTTTACGATTTTGAAAAACCTTTTGGAATATTTCAACATGTCAATCAATAAACACGTTGTGAGCTTGTAGACTGGCCATTTGAACTATTGAAAAATGTTTTTTTTTAAAATAGTTTAAAAAGTCAAAGAAGTTAAGGGATAAGGGGTTTAGTGGAAACGAAAATGGAGCCCATATTGTATATTTCCACATCTCTAAAGTGACAATAATAGGTATAAATGGTACCTCTCCCCTTAGGTACCATTTTGCCACACTTCTCCTCACCCTTTTAGTCAGGGCTGCCAACTATATTAATTAATTTAATTCATTGATTGATTGATCTGAGAAAAATCACAAACAGCGATCATATACTATACACAACATATACTGCTTCGCCGTCTTGCTCTCTCCAAAGTCAACACCGCCCCACCCCCAATTCATTTACAATGGGAGTCACATGGTTGGAAGCAACAACTTTGTTCCGTGCTTTGTTCTCCTTTCTTCCACTTGGTCTGCTTTTCTACCGCAAGGAACATGCCTGTTGCTTCCATCCATGTGACATTGGGGCGGGTTGTGGGTGTTGAATTTGAAGAGAGTGAGACAGCAGGTTGCTTTGCTCTCTAGCTGCTTACGCGTGTACTCGCCCTTTGCCATCCATGGTACCCACGGTTCATTTATTTCACGGTACGTAAATAGCAGTGGTGTAATTAGGATTTAACAGCCATGGGTTTTGATATCAAAAGGGCCCTGTAAGCACACGTTTATACAGGACATGAACAAGCAGGTGTTTTGTCGAATAATTTGGACCGTTTGAGAAGGCTCTCTTATGTAGCCTACTACTATACACTACTTTGGCCTACAGTTCCTGGTTCCGTGGAGACAATTAATAGGATAATTGACAACAATTATTTGGATAATTTTGAACAGGCTTGGGCATAGCGAGAGAGCTTGAGAGAGACATAGCCTTTTCGGGGCCCCCTACTGGCATAGTAAATTATGCCAGCGGTAAATATGCAGACATTTACCCCTAAGACGAATGACACGAGGAAAACATTCCCAAAAAAGTTTCAATTATAGGGCGGGATTGCAAATGACTTTATACTTTAGTGTTCACCAGGATGTGCTGTGACATACTGGTAGATCTGCAGTAGTTGGTGAGAGATTAGGCCTGGTGTAGACTGAACATACTGAGTATTGCAGATACCGCGTATTGAAATATTATGGTTGTTGTTGTGGGCCACACATGGCCACAGATATTACAAACCACCTGTACCATCCCACCTTATTACACTGTAGTGATGTGGGTCAATTCCAAATATTAAGGAAAAAACATTCAGAGGCGCCCTTGGCCTTGTGTCAAGGCGCCAGGGGCGGATCTAGGCATGGGCATGGCGGGCAATGCTCCCCTAAATGCCCAGTCTGCCCCACCAAACATGATGGCATGCAAAACAACCCAAGATATTTCAAATTAAGGTGCCTATATTTAAAATGATTTGACACATTACTGTTACCAACTAACTACAGCTGTGGCACCGCTAAACCAACAGCATTTCATCATTGAAAACAGAAAACTCTCTGAGTCAGACCTTTAGCTTTATGCATGCTGCGTGTCTGTTGCAACTTCAAAAAACAACTCATTATTATTGATGCTTATACTTTCCTAATAAAAGTCCTGCCGCCCGTGAAGCGATGAAGCTGCCCCGAAACTTTTTTTTCTGCCCCCCCCCCCCCCCATTAGGAAATGTTACATCCGTCCCATGCAAGGCGCCCAGTTCTGTTCAGTATATCCATAGACCCTTGCCTGTCTCGTCTGCGCTCTAATAAACAGAAAATGCATTTTCAGGTGGGTTGCCAATTTCGTTCCATCAGGAGAAAGGACTCATTTATCAGCATCAATTTGAGGCGCGTTTCAGTTTCAATTTCCATCTGCTCGTTGTTGTGTTTTCGGTTTCATCGCCTCCAATTTCGCTCGCTTATCCTGTTGTTGTGGTGGTAGTAGAGGGTTCTCTCTCTCTTCTGACTAAGCTGCTTTATCTCACTGCCAAAAATGAGTGCGGCGGTTACTAAACTTTTTGTCGAAGACCCTCAAATGACACTCATTTAATCCCCGGACACCAGGGGCGGATATAACATGTCCCATTTGGGGGGGAAAGAGAACATGTTGGAGGGGCAAGAGAAAATGGTATGGGTGCGGCTGTTACAGGACTTTCATTACGCAATTAAGCATCATCATGTCCAAAAACAGGGATGCTAGGTTGAAGGTGGTTATAAGCTGCAGGCCTGGATGTAACATTTCCCAATTGTGTCAAAAGCCGCCCCTATACCATTTTCAGTTACAGGACTTATACAGTATTAGCCAAGTAGGCTAAGTATCAATGATAACATCAGTTGTTGTTGAAGTTGCAACAGACACGCAGCATGCATAAAGCTAAAGGTCTGACTCAGAGAGTTGTCTGTTTTCAATGATGAAATGCTGTTGGTTTAGTGGTGCCACAGCTGTAGTTAGTTAGTAGCAGTAGTAGTGTTTCACATCATTTTAAATCTAAGCACTTTAATTTGAAATATCTTAGGTTGTTTTGCATGCCATCTAGTTTTGGTGGGGGGCAGGCAGGGCATTTAGGGGGGCATTGCCCCCCCATGCCCATGCCTAGATCCGCCCCTGCCGGACACCCAGATAAATGAAAATAAAAGGCCAAGGAAGCCCCACACGAGAATACATTTAGGGCTCTGGCAGTGATCCTCGACAATTTTCATTTGAAGGACGCCCAGGTTTGACCCGAATTGGGCTAATACGGACCCCACCATTTAATGGCTTTTAAATGTATATTGTAAAATCAATGTTAATTTAATGCTGAGAGAGTACACATTTGCTTCCATTTGTACGCAGCCCAACTCTGGGAACCACTGACTCTGAACTAAAGAGATGGAGAGACAGAGGAACCCTGTTAGTGAACCATCACTAAGTAGTGTAAATTGGCTACATCTCAAGAAGTATGTAATACAGTATATATTTATTGAATATAAAATGAGCACTGTGTTCATGATGGTTTGGCAGATGAATTGGATCTGCTTTTTGGGTACTCAGATACACCAGAGGTTTTCTACCAGTGGTCCCTGAGAGGATTCCAGGTGGTCCCCAGCTAAATGATGGACCGTTGGTAACCAAGTGGAGCCTTATGGGTCAGTAACTCTTGAGTGACAAATGAAACCAAATGGTTTCATTTTGCATTACATTTTGCACTCTCAAGAGTTAAATTATGATTAAACATCTGAATTACTTCTACATCTACTACTAATCTACTACATCTAGAGAAATCGATTAACATGGTGAAATACATCTTGATGATGTCATCAAGATGTGCTTCACCATGTTAATGATTTTCTTCATGTCATGTCCCTTTTTTCAAGATGTCATTAACGACATATTAGAATGTTGAAAATGGGTGGAATTCCCCTTCAATGCCCGTCGCAGCGGAGCAGACTAAATGGAGAGCGTCCGAGGCCCCAGTGCAGGGAAGGGGATTTAGAGAGACCGTTTGGAGTTGCCATGCCAGGAAAGATGCCCGTCACGTGTCTGATGTGAAACCACAGACGCGCATGCACACGCACACGCACACACACACACACACACACACACCCCCGACAGGGTGTGCGGTGACGTGATGCCTCCAGCTTGGCCCCCAAAAACTTGGCCCACATAAAAACGAGGAGATATACTGTACTGTAGTCGTGTTTCACTACTACTCCGTCTGTCTTGTGTGTCTTGTTTATTGAGCAATTCTCCCCCGTGTCCTGCGTACGCGCTCTCGTACGATTGACTGCCTCTCATTCTGAATCGCTTTTTGCTGTCGGGCAGAAACCTCGTATCTCCACATACTTGTGTATATATATATATTTATTTATTTATTGTTACACACTGGTCGCTACAGACACCTGCCGATACTACTACATGGTGCCCTAGGCAACTGCCTAGTCTGCCTAATGGCAAAAAACGCCCCCTCCCCCTGGCGTCAAGGCAACAAAGGGTGAGAGGTCGGCGTGGGAGAACACATCACTAAAGAGGGAGGGGTACGGCGACAACGCATTCAGTGGAGAGGCAGACAGCCACTTCCTGCTGTGACCTCTCACCCCTCCAAGGGCCGCTACATGGCCGACGCCTTCTGAATAATGCAATAATGTCGATACCCAGATGAATTACTGATGAGGTTCAGAACCCTCTGTGACTCTGAGGGACTATGTACGACACAAGGGAAGGTGAACAGGTTCCATTGCTACTTTATATGTGCCATACCTCCCCTGTGGCCCTATATACCGGCCAGGTTTTGTTGGAGTGCTGCTATAGCCACTCCTCTAGACCAGGGGTTTTCAACCTTTTTGACACCAGGGACCACCATTTATTCAGAATTTGAGCCACGGACCACCATTTGAGGACATTTTAACCCCACAGACCCCAAACCGTAAGATTTTTTTTGCTTTGGGCTGTATTTGGAAAAAAAAAAAAACAACAAAAAACAGGCAAACGTACGGACCAAAATGACTACACTGCAAAAAACGCTGAACTAAGCAAGTTTTGTAATCTTAAATCTAGACTTTAAGTATGATTGCTCTTGTTTTAAGAACGATATACTAACCAAGAGCGATTTTCATGTCATGTTTCATATTTCGGTCCATGTTTCCGGTCAGACAAGTTAGAGTGGGACACACAGGATCTTAGTTCCGGTCCGTCTCTTATTTGGGCCCCTCAGCTGGCAGAGGAGGTGATCGCTGCTCACTGCCACTAGCATTGGGATCATATCTAACGTTCGACATAGAGCAACGTATTTGACGTAGATCAACTTCAACGCCACCGGCCATAACTATTATTTGATATTGGTAAACGAGGCGTAGATCTACTGCAAAGGCACTCTTTGAGTTCAAGAAGAACGTCAGAATGAAACTTTCTAGCCTTTATTTGTAGTGTTATGTCCCCACCAAACAGGTGCAAGTGTTATTTTGTGTGAAAACTATTTCTATTTCCCTTACCATGCACCCTCAATGAATTGCATTGACTGAGAAAATTGAATGGGGCCTTGGGGTGTTGTGATAATAATTTCCATCGCTCCAAAAATCTATTTGTTTTGCGCAAATGTATATATATCTTCACTTCATCATGTAAATACTATCCCAAGCGGCACACTTTAGGACTCATTGCAATGGACATAAGTAAATTAGAGCGACACCCCAGTGCCCCGTTCAATTTCCTTTCAGTTCAACTCAATTCAGTGATGCTATAGGGGGGGGAATAACCAAAAGAGTTTGGGCACAAAGTAACACCTGAACCTCCTTGGTGGGTGATGTAACAACTACAAATATAATGGCAAGAAGTTCTTCTAGTGTCAGTAGTATTATTCTCCTTTCTCTCTCTAATATTTTGTCATAATTACCGTAATTTCCGGACTATAAGCCGCTACTTTTTTCACATACTTTGGACCCTGCGGCTTATACAACGGTGCGGCCAATCTATGGATTTTTACAGGGTTTTTTTTAACAGGGGTTTTCAACAGGTGGTCTGGGGACCACCAGTGGTCCCTGAGAGGGTTCCAGGTGGGCCCTCCTGACTAAATGATGGAAAGTTGGTTAACCAGATGTAACTCTTTGAGAGCGTAAACATGAAACCAAATGGACCCTTGCGGGTCCATTTGGTTTCATGTTTACACTCTCAAGAGTTATGATATTCACCATCTAAATTAGCACCACTTAATTGATAAGTCATGGTCATTTTGATCTCTATGTTTTGCCTGTTTTGTTAGTTTTGGGTCCTGTGGGGTGAAAATGTCATCAAATGGTGGTCTGTAGCTCAAATGCTGAATAAATAGTGGGCCCTGGGATGAAAAAGGTTGAAAACCACTGCTCTAACATGAAGCTTGTTGTCTGGTGCGGCTTATAGTCAGGTGCGGCTTATACATGGGAAAATCAGTATTTTGCCCCAAATTTAGCTGGTGCGGCTTATATTCAGGTGCGGCTTATAGTCCAGAAATTACGGTATTTAAATTTCTAGAAATAGCGTCACTCGCATTTTTCCAGGGCATATCCCTGTGTGTGCGTGCGTGCGTATGTGATATTCTTACCACGCAGGGAGAGTTCCTCAGTGGAGGTGGAAACAATGGACTCTTCAGTACTGCAGAGCTCTGCGGGCCTTTCAACGGGCTTCCTTCCACACTGAATGTACTCCCTGTATGTTACAACACACACACACACACACACACACACATTTACGTTCACATTTTACAAGAGAAATTCTTGAACATGAATAGTAGTAGATGCACATACAAGCACAGACCCTCTTTGACAAGGATATTTTGTCTAAGGATACAGGAAGCTCCTCCATATATGAGACGCGCGCACACACACACGCACACGCACACACACCACACAAGTTTGTTTTTCCGTTTTCTTTTTGACCCGTTAAACAGCACTCCGTTCAATTAGCTCGACGGCGGTGATCCACGCGGGGCTTTTGCTTTCGTCTAAATATAACCATCGCTCAAATTAATTATGGATATCATAACCGTCATTGGGGCGCATGCAACGCAGCCTCCCGCGCAGGCTCCGGAGAGCTGCCCTCCGTTGGCTTATTACTTCTACTTGGCAACGCAGATAAGACGTTTCATTGCACTCCAACACCTTGTTCAGTTGTTTCTCGCGGTGGTACTAAGCCTGGATCGGTGCTCTCAAGCACTCTTATCAGTGGAAACTGTCACAGTGCAGCTTTGGATCTAAGGCGCTGAAGACACAGGGCATGTTGTAAGCTTATAAGCTTAACTCTTTCACAGCCATTTTTTTTTTACTTTTTTAACAAAAAATAATAATAATAAAAAAATGGCGGCCATTTTGTTTTGGGGGCGGGGCTAACTCGTCCAAACTTGTCCTTGGCTGGTATAGAGTTAATATGGATAAATACATTATACTTATCCTCTATAACTAGAATTGAACATTTAAAACACATATACTGTCTTCTTTAGTTTAAAAACAGTTCAGAATTTTATCCCTTGGGGGGGGGGATTTTACAGGAGATTTTCCCTGGAGTAAGGGAATAATGTGAATTTAACCTTTTTGATTTTGTTTGTATTTTTGGTGCTCCCACGTGTGTTTTCCATCCCCACAAATAACCAAATTTGAGTCTTTCATATGATATAGGAACTTCAATGGAAATTGCTCTCAGGAACAGCTGGTTTGATTTTGGCCTCGTGATGATGTCATCAATGCACCCTACTTTGTATAATGGTTGATTTTCCATGGCTGGCATGGAATGCAAACAAGCCTGGTTTCATCTAGCAACAATATTATAATGACTCAAATATGAAATAATGTGCATATCGGCACCCCCACCACCTCAGGTACATTGTGGTACTGCAGCTAAACTGCACAGAAAGAAATGACAAGGTCTAGTTGTATTAGTGGTAATTGAGGCTCAGACCATTAGCTATAATATGATATATAGGGCTCCATTTTCGTTACATACATGCTAAACCCCTTATCCCACTTTTCGGAGTAGTTCAATGTGGAAATCTATTGACATGTTGTGAGCATGTATACTGGCCTTTTGAACTATTGAAAATGTTTTTGTCAAAATAGTTTAAAAAGGTAAAGAAGTTAAGCGGTAACGAAAATGGAGCCCATATGGTATTAAAACACACTTACTGCCGCCATTATTACTGGATTTCCAAGCTAGTGCCACGGCGCAATCAAGTAAATTCGGTAAAAAGCCCTTATTTTGAAGCTCAGATCTCCTAAACAGGATGTGCTGTTTCTGTTATGCTGTGTCTGTTGTCTTGCCTAATCGGTCATCTGGCGATCTGCCCATATACATCCGGGTCACAAGTCAGGAAGAGCCGTGTAGCGCTAGTTGATTCACCAGTGCGACAACCCCATTCAGAGCGAAAACACAAGAGAGCCGTTTGAATGCATTGGATTGAATGGGAGTGAATGGGGACAAAAAAAAAGAGTTGTCGCTCAATTCTGTTCCAAATGAAAGTGAGCAACGGGATCATCATCAGACGATGCGCTCGGACTAATAGTTTGATTAAAGAATGAAATCTACATTTCGTCGTTATCTGCACCTTCGTCGTTTTCGGCATAGCGGACCGAGCACGACGCGATCGACAACCGCGTTTTTGGATCGGAATGAGTTAAATCAACTCCACCTCACCTCCACTCTTATTGGCTCGTTATTATGAAACTGCTGGAGATCGGCGCGCTCTGACTGGCTAAAACACCCCCCCCTCCACACACACACTAGCACCGTCTTGTCACGGGCCCCCACAAAAAGGCGCAGCATCAAAGTAGATATAGCAGAAGCGAGGATGAGCCTGCACCCACCTGATGCAGGGCAGCTGGGTCTGGAGCCTTTGACGGGGGACTGGCCCCTCCTCCACGAGAGACCGCCTCGGTTGGGCAGGGGCTGCCAGCCGCACTCCCCCTCCTCGAAAGAGCAGTAGCTGCCATTGAGAAAACGACCTAGAGAGAGAGAGAGAGAGAGAGAGAGAGAGAGAGAGAGAGACTGTGTTAATCAGTTGGAATACTTGTGCTACTACTTCCAACTATCGCAGCAATCCACCCTTATTTGCACCTGGACTGGGTGCTTTGTCAGCTTAAAGGGGAAGTCCACCCATTTTCAACATTCTAATATGTCATTAGTATACTCTAGAGGTGCTGGGTGGACATGATAAAAAAGTTCCCCCATTCTGTGTTCCCAAGAAATGGAGGTCTGAAGAAAACCACTAATATGGTGAAACATCATGATGACATCATCAAGATGTATTTTCACCATGTTAATGGATATCTTTAGACGCTTCTTTTTTGAGAGCGTACAAATGGTTAGACACAAAGTGGAAAAGTGTGCTGTGGTCTGATGAGTCCACATTTCTAATGATAGTGGACCTAGAAAAGGCATTTCTGGTTGTTTTTCTGGTTGTTTTTCAAACCAACCTTTCTGATGTATGGCTTTGCTTTGCATGGTAGAGTTTTAACTTGCACTCGCAGGTGTAGCGACAAATTATGTAAACTGACAATGGTTTTCTGAGTGTTCCTGAGTCCTCACAGTAATATCCTTTACACAATGATGTCAGTTTTTAATGCAGAGCCACCTGAGGGATCAAAGGTCACAAGTATTCTGTGTTGGTTTTTAGCCTTGTCGCTTTAGTATAGCAGGTTCATCAGATTCTTTGAACGTTTTGATTATATTATGGACTGTAGATGATGAAATCACCAAATTCCTTGCAATTGAATGCTGAGAAACATTGTTTTTAAACCGTTGGATGATTTTCTCACAGAATTGTTCACAAAGTGGTGAACCTCGCCCCATCTTTGTTTGTGAACAACTGGGATGGTCCTGTTATACCCAATCACGATATTAAACTGTTTAAGAGTAACCTGTTTACCTGTGGAATGTTCCAAACAGGCGTTATTTGTGCATTCATGACCTTTCCCAGTCTTTTGTTGCCCCCGTCCCAACTTTTTTGGTACGTGTTGCAGGGATCAATTTACAAAAGATTGTATAATTTCAAAAAACAATAAAGTTTATCAGTTTGAACATTAAATATATTGTCTTTGTGGTGTATTCAACTGAATAGAGGTTGAAAACGATTTGCAAATCAATGCATTCTGTTTTTATTTACATTTTACACAACGTCCCAACTTCAACGGAATTGGGGTTGTACTAGCACATCAGGAGCAAATTCTTGCTCAAGCAAATGTCAATTCTTGCTCGAGCAAATGTCTTGCTCAAGGACACTTCGACACTTAACTCTACGGGAGCCCGGGATCGATCCGGCAACCTTGTGGTTACCATCCGGTGACTCTACCCCTGAGCGACTGTGAAGTCGCCTTCTTCATTATATAGGAGTACTATAAGTATACAACCACAGTGGTGTAAAAAGTACATTTTTTGAGAGTTAGGCGAGCTATTTTACCCATTTGTTGTATGTGTAAGTATGCACAGGTTTAAGGACCATTTCTCATTGCACCAATCCACTTATATTGCGAGTCAACGACTTGTATAGTGTCCCTCGTTAATGCACAGCTGCGATGCTGTGGGGCAGAGCAGGAGTGCAGAAGTACAGCCAAAAAACATCAAACAAACAACATTTGCAGTGCAGTTTAAGTACAGCACTCCAGTAAAGCAGACACTGTCCATTCAGTTGAACCTGCCTCTGCACGATGGTCAGTGGATAATGGAGTGCAATGTCCACTGCAACGTTGCATCTACACCATGGGTGTCAAACTCTGGCCCGCGGGCCAAATTTGGCCCGCCGTGTAATTTCCTTTGGCCCTTGAGGCAACATCAAATTAACATTAGAGCAGCCCACCGGTATTATACAGCCGTGGCGCCGCTGTAACACTGCATTCACCGCTAATACTACAAATCCCATAATGCTCTGCTGTTGTTTTGCCGTCTGCTCTGTAATATACAGCAGTGGTTTTCAACGTTTTTCATCCCAGGGCCCACCATTTATTCAGCATTTGAGCCACGGACCACCATTTGAGGATATTTTAGCCCCACAGACCCGCCAAACTAAATAGTCTATGTAGTTGTGTAGCAAAATCCAGCTTACAGAATATTTCGTGAAGATTCTTGTAAACCATATTTTTTCTGTTCTATGGACCCTAAAGGACACAAAAAAAGCGGTTTACATTTTTTCCCCCACCCTAACATTATTTTATCACCATGGCAACATGGCGTTGTGTATTAATCTGTCTGTATTACTGTCAACATCATTTCTCCAAATCTGCCAGCCCAATTTATACCAAATTTGGTCCAGGGGTGTATAATATGCTCTAGAAGACCCCATAAAAATGTCACCATGATCGGCCCATAGGTGGCGCTACAGTACCAAATTAAAAATTATAAATCGCGATTATTCACAAACTAATTGTCTAATTCAAAGGAAAATTGCTGGGTTTTTGCACAATGGGCTGAGACACAAGCCCTGCAAATTTGACCACAATCCACCAATGGGTGGCGCTACAGTAACCCATTTAAGAAGCAGATGCATGGTCTTCACATATTAATACAGTGATTTTCATGTAATTGCAATGTGATTCTCGTCACATTTAAGTAAATTTTAAAGCTCTGGGGGAGAAAGAGGCAATAGCCTTGGAATATTTTACACTAAATAAGACCACGCCCCATACCCCGCATCGAGGGACGTGGTGGTGGCATAGTCATAATACACAAACAACACATCAAATCAAAATCAGTCCAGTTAATTTTCCCTTCTCATTTGAACATTTCACCTTCAAACTGTCTGGCCCTAAACCATTGGTCGCAGCAGTCATAGACTGCCCAAACCTGCCCATCCATCTTCATCTACTTATCCTAGTTCGGGCCACGGGGGCAACAACTCCACCAGAGAGCTCCAGACTTCCCTCTCCCGAGCAACCGGGCGACCTCCTCCTGGGGGATCCTGAGGCGATCCAAGGCCAGAGAGTCAATGTAATCCCTCCATCTGGTCCTTGGTCTGCCCCGGGGTCTCCTCCCAGTGGGACGTGCCTCGAGGACCTTCCTAGGGAGTTGCTCAAGAGGCATCCTGATCCTAACCAGATGCCCAAACCACCTCAGCTGGCTCCTTTCCAGGCGAAGAGGCTCTCCCGAGTGACTGAACTCACTCTATCTCTAAGGGAGATGCCAGCCACCCGCTGGAGAAAACTCTTTTACAACCTCTTGTATTCCTGACCTTGTTCTTTCGGTCATGACCCACACTTCATGACCATAAGTGAGGGTAGGGATGAAGATAGCTCGGTAGACAGAGAGCTTTGCCTTCTGGCTCAGCTCTCTTTTTGTCACAACAGTGTGGTATAGTGACTGCAATACCGCCCCTGCTCCTCCGATTCTCCGACTGATCTCCCTCTCCATCCTCCCCTCACTCGTGAACAAGACCCCGAGATACTTAAACTCCTTCACCTGGGGTAATGCCTCATTCCTGGACTGTACAATCCACCAGTTTCCCTCTCAATTTTCTGTATTTCTCACCCTGCTCACTGAGATGCATATCTCTGTCTGGAGATGTCAATATCCACGTGGACTCACCTGACTTCAAAGCGCCACTGAATTCCTTGACATTTCAAACGTTATCAATCTTACTCAGCACGTCCATTTTCCCACCCACAGAAGGACACACTGTGGATCTCATCTGTACTACAGGAATAACCACTCATAATGTCACCAGCATGGACCTTGGCTCCACCATCTTGGACCACCTAGCCATCATCATGGACATTGACACCCCCAATCCCCTCAACAATGAAAAACGCTCCATAACTTTCCGGAACCTCAAATCTATGAACCCCTCCTCCATGTCCTCTTTATTGTCCAACACCATATCTGACCCTAGTCCACCCACCCCGAACACTAAATTGGTCAATGTTTACAATGACACACTCTCAACCTGTCTCAATCAACTTGCCCCCATTGACCAAGCACGTCTCCTACACCCACTCAGCCCCCTGGTACACGGATCATCTACATCAACTAAAAAAACAGGGTCGTCAACTGGAACGGCTTGTCAAGAAAACAGGTTCATTCCAAGGCTTACAAACCACATCTGGAACAATATAAAAATGCTCTCAACAGTGCATGCACCTCGATAGCTCAAAATGTGGAGAGCCAAATTTTGAACAGGCTATAATAGCCAAACCCAAAATGTAATCAGAGTAAAACTTTTTTAGTTGTCCCACTACTCATCTGTTATTCAGTCCGGCAGCAACTACTCAATCCTTTAATGCAATAACTGCATCCAACCTCTCCTCCATAACCTCTGGCATGAAAACCTCCACCTGTATACTTGACCCGATAACCATCACCTTGGTCATTGCCAGTCTTCCTGTTCTCTCATTGCCAGTCTTCCTGTTCTCTCTCCACTTATTACCAATATCATAAACCTCCCTCTCCACTGGCCAGCTCCCCCTGCTCTCACCTTGCCACTTTTACCCCAATATTGGAAAAATATTGGGGCAACTGCTGACCCATCTCCAACCTTCCTTTCCTCTCCAAAATCCTGGAACACACTGTTGCCTCTCAGCTTAAGTTACACATAGACTCCAATAACCTCTACGAAACACTTCAATCTGTTTTCCATTCCCTAGCACAGAAACCATTCTCACAAAAGTCACCAACAATATCCTCCTCCCTGCTGATTCCGTTCACCTCTCCATCCTCGTCCTCCTCAACCTCAGTGCCGCTTTTGACACCATCAGTCACTCCATTCTCATCACCCGTCTCCAATCTTCCATTGATTCAACAGGAACTGCTCTTTCCTGGTTCAAATCCTACCTCTCTGATCGACAACAATTCATCTCTGTCAAGAACTGCAACTCCTCCACTACCCCTGTTACCCATGGTGTCCCCCACAGCTCTGTTTTTGGTCCCCTGCTCTTCATCTTAAACATCCTCCCACTCTGTCAGATCCTCCATCACCATGGACTTCAGTTCCACTCATTTGCCGATGACACACAGTTGTATTTCTCCACCAAAGCCATCACTCCAACCAACCAATAACTGCAATAAATCAGAAATCATCATCACTGGTCCCAACTCCCTCACCAGTTCTATGCAGGATTTTTCACTCAGCATTGATGGTTCCATTGTTTCACTTTCCACCCACATCTGCAACCTTGGCATCTTTTTTGACCCACCCTCTCATTCCTTCCCCATGTCAACCATATCACCAAAACTGCCTTCTTCCACCTCAAGAACATTGCTCGTCTCCGACCCTTCTTGTCATTTTCTGCAGCTGAAACTGTCATCCACGGCTTCGTCTCATCACGCCTTGATTATTGCAAGAGTATCCTCCACAGCACCACCTCCAAAATCCTCAATAAACTTCAATATGTCCAGAACTCAGCCGCGCGTCTGCTCACCAGCACCCGGTCCACCTGTTCTCTGTGACCTTCACTGGCTACCAGTCAAACAAAGAATCCACTTCAAAACACTCCTGGCCCCATATAAAGCACTGATCAACCTGACTCCCCTCAATTAAGTTGCTTCTTTTTATTTTACATCTGTAGGCACCCCCCATGCAATGTGTCTTTGGGTACTCAAAAAAGCGCTATATAAGTTTCTCCTACACCCACTCAGATTATTATTAATAATAATAGACGGTGGGGGGTAGTATTATTAATGTCCAATTATCGTGGATGCAATTTCTTTTTGTCAAAAGAGAAAGTCAAGTTATTTTTTTCCATTTGAAACAAAACACTGTCTGCGCGCGATTATTTAAGGTTTTTGTAGCGAATTGGTCATTTTAAATATGTTATTGTAGCGCCACCTATTGGTGGATAGTGGTCAAATTTGCAGGGCTTGTGTCTCAGACCATTGTGCAAGAACCCAGCAATTTTCATTGAAATTAGACAATTTGTTTGTGAATAATCACGATTTTTGGTTTTGAATTTGGTACTGTAGCGCCACCTATGGGCCGATCATGTTGAAATTTTTATGGAGTGTTCTTGAGCACATTATACACCTCTGGACCAAATTTGGTGTAAATCGGGCAGGCAGATTTGGAGAAATGATGTTGACAGAAATACAGACAGATTGATACACAACGCCATGTTGCCATGGTGATAAAATAATGTGGGGGTGGAGGGAAAAAATGTAAACCACTTTTTTTGTGTCCTTTAGGGTCCATAGAACAGAAAAAATATGGTTTACAAGAATCTTCACGAAATATTCTGTAAAGTACACAATGACGTGGACTAAAAGATTTCCTTTGATTCTGTCCATGACAATTAATCTTCTAGTTGTGTAGACTAGACATGAGGCCCGCTGCGCGGGCCTCACGCCTAGGGTCCGCGCCATTAGGGCAACAGGCGACTTGCGTTCACCCCAATTTTGAAAATGTTCATTTTTTTGGACGCTTTGCAACACTGCATCTTTCGTCATAGGCATGTAATTTTGGTCATACTAAGAGGAATTCTAATAGTTGTGAGTAACATGAAATTCTTACAAAAGATTACGATCATGAACAGGGAGGTATATAATGCAGCAGTAATGAGGATACATGGAATATGGATGGGGACAGTGGTAATACATGTATAGGCAAAGGTCTGTGCAACATAAAGCCTTACAAAGAATAAGACATAGTTGGAACTGTTTGTATAGCAGTGGACTCAAGTGAAAATTGGAAACGCCAATGTACAGGTATAAGGCAGAGGGCAGTGTGTTTGTGCCTTTACAATGTGGTGATAGTTGGACATGCACCATATGACATTACACAGTCACACACATCAATGGTGGCATCCTATAGTATGGCCCCGTAGTTGAGGGATACCCAGGGTGCGTTCGGAAATACACCCTAAACGCACCTGGTGTATTTGGGGCATTTGGTGCACGCACTGAGCAACCATACGCTGGAGACGGGGTTGGCCGGTGTGGAAGGTATGATTGTGTCACAGCTGTGTCTCGAGCGCTCCGTTCAATGAAAAGCAATGCAAATGTTGTGAGCTAGGAAGCTATAGGCTATGGCTAAGCACTGTACTGTGGCCCCCCAACTTTTCCATGTCTGTCAAGGACCTGCACATTTATCAAATAAATGCATGCGGACCCCCATTTGAAAATACTTTCCAGGGGGACCCCCATAAGAGAGGATTTATATGGCTCTGGCAGTGATTCTCACCATTTTTGAGTGAGGTGTGTTGTCGGTTTTTACTGCTCGTTCGTAAATCAGGCTCACTCAACGCACTCGGTGAGGTCTCCGCCCACTAACCCTAATCAACTCAATGCACTCGCAGTTTGTATTTCCGAACATACCCCACAGTGTCGTAGTGGGACTTAGAAGTGGGGGGAAGCCTCTTAAGACATGTGCCACGCGCACATGCATTTGTGTGTACCTGCGCAATGCAAACATACACACTATTAAAAAGACAGATACACAATATGCTGCACACAGTATAACATATTGAGAAATATGGTTTACAATGCTAATTGTATCAATAAAAGTAAATGTCCAAAAAACATCTTTCCCCAAAAAATATTCTAGATGTGAGAGAAGGGGGGCGCCGTCCCCCGCATCCCCCCTCCATTACACCCCTGGGGATACCTAAAGTTGAGATAGTGATAGGAACCAAATGGGCCCTTGGGTCTGTAACTCAGTGTACAAATGGAACCAAATGGACCCGCTAGAGGTGTTGTACACAATCAGAGTTACATTAACAGTGGTTGAACAATATAAATTGAGGGTCACAGAAAGAGAATTGGCATTAAATTGTGTGTGTGTGTGTGTGTGTGTGTGTGTGTGTGTGTGTGTGTAGGCAAATTCATGTCAACTGGGGGTCCTTGCAATTAAAATGAACACTGCAAGAGCTTTAAAATGTTCTCTTATAGGGACCATTGTGGGGGTCTGTGTAGCCTAATTCATGTTAAACTGGGGGTCCTTGCGATTAAAATGAAGACTGGGAGAGTTCTAAAATGCTCTCTTATAGGGTCCATTGGGGGGGTCCTTGGAATGTAAATGTTTGTATGTTGTCATGAAATGTAGCTACTATCCAACTAAACGTATATATTGTTATGATTACTACTGCTATGCAAAGATATTAATACACACAGTCACACACTGCGCGCGTGGTTAATAATATGCATGCAATTAAAAAGAGACATTGTTGTTGTGCAGATGGACAGTGTAAATGTTAATATACGCGGACAGCGCGTGCGTGCATGTGCAACATGTTGCATGTGAAACAATGTGGAAAGAATCGTGAGGTTTTTGTGTTTTGGCAAGCAATTTACAATGGCTTGTTGGTTTCTGTGTCTGTAGCGACTGAGACGCTAACGCTGAGCGAGACGCTGTGTGGTTTTCGGTGTGGTGTTGTGATCCGTGTGTCATCATCGGCGTGGTGCTGGTTGTAGGTCCATAGCGCTGCGTTAGTCGTATATATCCAACACTAAGAGCAGCGGCTGTAAGATGCATCCGCTTGGTTTTTGCGGCTACCAGAAAGAGTAAGTAACGTCCATCTTCTGCAGGGCGTGTTGTTGATTATAAGAGAAATGGTGAGGAGTTTCATCGCATCGAGCACATGAGCAGCACTACGTAAAGTTGTATGGACTGGCTAGCAAAGCCAGAAGGGGGTTGGGTCTGCGTGCGGAGGCAGAATCATAAGCACAGTGTGCAGTGTTGCCAACTTGGCGCATTTGTCGCTATATTTAGCTTCGTTCCTAGAAAGGACCATTGCTAACCAAATGGACCCTTTCGGGTCCGTTTAGTTTCATTTTACACTCTCAAGAGTTAAATCATATTTTCTTTTTTCTTGTGAGTTGGGGCAAAATTGGTTGGCGCCAGAGATAAAACCCTTGTTTTTCACCATTTTTACTGCTATGATAGAAAGGACCATTGGTAACCAAATGGACCCTTTCGGGTCTGTTTGGTGTTCATTTTACACTCTCAAGAGTTTAATCATATTTAACCATCTGAATTACCTAATTTTCAATAATCTACAGATTTAGAAAACGTAGAAGAATTGCTATTTTGATGAACATTTTGTCAGTTATTTCTCCTAAATTAGGCTGAGAGACTAATCTCATCAAGGGGTGGTCCTCCGTGCCTAAAATGCAGAATAAACAGTCGGCCCTGGGATGAAAATGGTTCAAAATCCAATGCTCTACCACAGTGGTTTTCAACCTTTTTCATCCCAGGGCCCACCATTTATTCAGAATTTGAACCTCGGACCACCATTTGAGGACACTACGGGGCCCCACAGACCCCATACGTAAAGATTTCTTTTGCTTCTCTCCATGACCATTAATCTTCTAATTGTGGTGTAGATTTGGACTAATTCACATGATGAATATTTTCCTGAGAGTGTAAAAAAGAAACCAAATGGACCCGCAAGGGTCCATTTGGTTTCAATTTTACGTTACGTTCTCAAGAGTTACATCTGGTTAAATTACTTAGCTGGGGACCACCTGGAACCCTCTCAAGGACCACCCCTGCTCTACCGCATTCTAGTGCATTTTGGATTTTGGCGGTTGGCAACACTGATTTTGACGTCACAGTGGCTTAGTCCGAGAGGAATGGAGCCAATTTCTGTAGTCCGGGAGTGTGACACTGCACCAAAATTATTTTCATATAAATGGACAGTGTACAGTAAATATGGCAGTTGCATGGATGAAATATAGCCTATGCTGTGAAGACAACAGTGCTGGAGGTGTTGTGCATGGTTAGATCTATGCAAACATTGTAGTTTTTTAGGAGAAGCCCCACAAAGGCGAACGGATAAACGGGCAGGGCCGCTCTCGCATTGTAGTAGCAAGATTAGGACTAATTTACATGATGACTATTTTAACTCTTGAGAGTGTAAAAAACGAAACCAAATGGACCCGTCAGAAACAGAAGAAACAGAAGCTAAACACTTTAGCTGGAGACCACCTGGATCCTAGCCCCGCAGCTTTGTTCAGTTTTAAATTTTGGCCCACTCTGTATCTGAGTTTGACACCCATGATCTACACTATGTCGTATAGCGCCTCCACCAAGCATATGGGCCAGGGGATTTCAACCTTTTTCATACCAGGGCCCATCATTTATTCAGCATTTTGGACCACAATTTCATGTTGGGTTTAATCTCTCGGCCCCAAGAGCAAGGATTTTCAGGGTTTTGTTCCCAGTTTAGTGGAGATGACTGGCAAAGCGTTGGTCAAAATAACAATTCTTCTACATCTAATTGCGTAGATTCTTGAAAATTAAGTAATTCAGAAGTTTAAATATAATTTAACTCTTGAGAGCAGTAAAATGAAACCAAACGGACCCGTGAGGGTCTATAAGGGTCCATTTGGTTACCAACTGTCCATCATTTAGCCGGGGACCACCTGGAATCCTCTCAGGGACCACTGGTGGTCCGGGCCACCTGTTGAAAACCCCTGACATAGGCCACAGTACATTCCATGTATGACATTACGGACTGGCAAGGCTACTTACTAATATCCATTTTAATATTTTTTTTTCCTTTAAAAACATGCACTGTCCGCTTGTTCCAGACATATTTAATAGATTTGCTAAATCGCCACCGCATCCATTTCAAATTATCGAATTGTTATCGCCTTCATAAACCGTCGTTGGACTCCTAAGGTCAATACAAAGCACAAAAGACTTCAGCATGTGTGGCCAGACTAACTATGGAAAGGATATGTACTGTACTTGGAAAAACAGCTGAATACTAGTTGAAAGGCTAGTTGAAAGGCAAGGAAAAAACACTCGCAGATCAGACGAAGCCTGCGAACCTTTAAGATACATCACAGATGAGGTCTTTTGAGAACATCTGAGAACCTGAGTTGCCTTGTGCTTGGAGAGATGATGAGACACCGCCGCGGGGGGACATTGATGCCGTACGTTACCTACCGCTTCTTGGTCCTTTACATTATAGCCTGTAGCCTCTAAGGACATTTCCCCATAAGAGGTAGACATCAGGCTATATAATGTTAAATTAAAGTAGCTGGAAAGCTTTGATCATGTCAAGAAAATGCGTGCCCACGAATAAATGAATCATCTCGAATAAAGGCTAAACCCTGCAGTATTGCATATGCATGCGCGCCACTGATAAAGGCTGGAAAAGACAGGTAGAGGAAAGTATTGGCTTTAGGCTATGCTGGGCAATGCTGCCGTTTATGAATATTGGATGAACGGAAAAAATCAATGTTTCGCTCAACTTTTCACTGCCTTGTTGCACATGCGTCACACAATCACTTGTTTTGTTTTGTTTGGCCAATTTTGTTCTGTTGTGGACAGAGGTACAACTGGAAGTAATCTACATGCAGTGATTTAAATCAGTAATCAGCTTAGTAATGTTTTAAAAAACATCACTAAGCAAGTGCATTTTATTGTACACTTTAGAAACAAGCTCAAAAACAAACATCAACCAGCAACTGCCATTCAATTATTTGCAAGTGAAAAAAACAAAAACAACGTTGCACATAATAAGCAACCTTTGACTTGACCTGACTGGAAGGAAAACACATACTGTTGTATATTGTATTACTGTAGTTTGTACGCAAATCCAAGTATTAAGTCATCTGTGCGCACCCCAGTGATTTGGACAGAAATCAGTGAGAGCGTCAATCGACGTCTATAAGGCCGGAGCTTTAACTCGACGCGATCGCATTCATTCCTCTCTGTCGACTGACGAATGAGAGCATCCCGTAAACTGAGAGATAAAGAACAGAGGCACGGACAGCACTGCCGCAAATCTCCCGCACGATCCTGGGCACACGTTTGTTGTCTCAAGGAAAAGAAGCCGAGTGCTGGCAGTCTAACTCACTGGAGGAAGGAAAAAAAGGAGTTTAATAAGATAAGGAGGTAATAATAAATTCATCTTCTTACGGACTTGAGCACGGTTAAGCTAAGAACATAACAATAAACAATCCATATAGACTAATTACACTTGTGTAAACAAATTCTATCAGGTGGTTCTATGAAATGCTACCGGTATTAAGTCTACATACACCAGCCTGGCTAAAGCCAGAACAAAGCAGCTGTTCGCAAGAAGAAAAATTCCTCATCAGCAGATACGTCTGGAATAGCTCAACTGCATGCCCATTTCCATTACCAAATGGACATCACACATGGAATCGCGTCACAGAGCTTGTAGACTATTATTGGCATGCAGCCAGGTCTACATCAAGCATTATGGCCTGGCGTGTTTTTTTATTTATTTATTTTTCTGTCTACTAAATCAAACGTAGATTGTGCTGATTCAAATCTTGTGACATGGCCTAAATTCGGTCAACTAGAACCAGAAAAAGTAAAAAAAAAAAAGCAAAACAATCCAGACGACTATGACATATGACTTGAATAAATCATATTCGAGAGGCTGCAAAGCGGAGACGCCCGGGCGCGCACCATGAAATGTGCAAAAGTCATAAGTGACAACAAGATAGACTGCAGAGGGACTTTTTTTTCCCCCTCAGGGGCGGATGTAACAGTTCCTAATTGGGGGGGGGGGGGGCAGGAAAAATTGGCATCGGGGTGGCTTCATCGCCCGTGGCACGAAACAGGACTTTTATTAGGCAAGTATAAGCATCAATAATAACATCAGTTGTTGTTGAAGTTGCAACAGACACACAGCATGCATGAAGCTAAAGGTCTGACTCAGAGAGTTTTCTGTTTTCAATGATGAAATGCTGTTGGTTTAGTGGTGACACAGCTATAGTTAGTTAGTAGCAGTAGTAGTGGTTCAAATCATTTTAAATATAAGCACTTTATTTTGAAATATCTTGGGTTGTTTTGCATGTCATCGTGTTTGGTAGGGCAGTCAGGGCATTTAGGGGGGCATTGCCCCCCGCCCCCCCACCATGCCCATGCCTAGATCAGCCCGTGTTTTTTCTGCTTTTTTTTCTATAGACATCACATGTTCCGCTGAGCAGACACAATGCCAGCATCTGTGGGAGCAACAATGAACAAGCCCTGGCGCTGCCCGTGTGCCTCGCTACTTAAATATAGATCAAAAAGCGCTTGATTCGATCAATTTAAGGGCCTTTGCGACTCTGAAATTGTACCAACGCGTGCTCGCGTGGTGGCGAGTGGCATCAACAACGTGCTTGTTGAATCAACTGTTAGCAAGCAAGATATTTCAATAGTAATGGGTTTGTACATTTGCGAGGGGGGTCCCTCCAGCTCTTTGATAAACTTAACAGGATAAACGAGGGACAATTGAAGAGTTGAAACAAACAGATAGAATAATAGAGGTTCCGTTAAAAGGAACATTCGGTGACTCGAGCAACCCCCGCCCCCTCCTCTCTATCTGCTTGGATGAAGGCTGGCGTCACCTAGCGCACCCAGCCAAAAAAAACCCAAACCTAAAACCTAGTGAGTCCAGTTTTTATTTATTATCATAACAGCTACAATGGATGATTGGATGTGGGTTGGAATGATGAAATGCTGATGTCATTGGGAATACAAACTCCAGTTTGTCCCTATTTAGGCTGCATGAACGAGCGCTCAGTTTCGGACCGTCAATGTCACAACTCTAGAATAGATGACCCCGCCTGTCCCCACTGTTTTTTCCTCTTTTTTAATATAATGATGTTTGATAATTGGTACGTAAACGACTAGTCGACTGGTAAAAATCACTAGTAAAGTGAAAGCCTAGTGTCCACGCCCTGGGATGAACATAAACATTGTAACAAAACAAAACAAAACACACAGCCAACATACAGCTTTTTTTCTGCAGAAAAACAGCCCAGCACAATTATATAGTGGCTGATAGAGGGAATTTAGGCTTAAAAGTTGGCTATACTACCTTTAAACCTTGTTTGGTTTCGAAAACCCATCTGAAATGGAACCATTTTGAAACAAATCCAGAACACGCACGGAAACACGGCCCACAGCACAACGCCTTTCGCTCGTTCCTATAGTTGGGTGAGAAAAAAAAAGCAGCACGCACACGCGTGAGCTTCGGGACGGTCGGAGACAAAGGTGACGCAAAAGAACGGGCGAGCGCGCTAATGAGTGAGGCGGCCGACGGGCCGACGGACGGACGGGGGATTGAACGCACGGATCATTGAGCGACTTGCACTCAATCATCAATGATAAAAAGGTCATCCTCTGATTTCCGGACGGGAAGATAGAGAGAAAAGGACGTGAGAGAGGAAAGGCCTCGATTTCACCGGAGACTGACAGTTGGCCTTCACGCTTCCCCGCACCGCCGTCATTAGAGGAGATGGAAGACGGCGACGTGTGAACGCCAGGGGCGGATCTAGGCATGGGCATGGGGGGGGGGGGCATCGTGTTTGCCCCCCCCAAACACGATGCAAAACAACCCAATATATTTCAAATTAAAGTGCTTCCATTTAAAATGATTTGAAACACTACTACTGCTACTAACTACAATTTTGGCACCACTAAACCAACAGCATTTCATCATTGAAAACAGAAAACTCTGAGTCAGACCTTTAGCTTTATGCATGCTGCGTGTCTGTTGCAACTTCAACAACAGCTGATTTTATTATTGATGCTATACTTGACTAATAAAAGTCCTGTAACTGAAAATGGTATGGGTGCGGCTTCATCGCCCGTGGCGCGAATGGAGCGATGGAGCCGCCCCATACCATTTTCTCTTGCCCCTCCAACATGTTCTCTTGCCCCCCTCCCCTAATGGGACATGTTACATCCGCCCCTGGTGAACGCACAAGGGGGGGTGGGCAGTGCAGGGGGATGTGAAGATCGCCCCGGGACCACCTACGGATTGTCTAACGTGGCCTCCATTTAAAAAAAAAAGAAGAAAAAAAAAATCAGCCTGCGATTTGCCGATGACATCAATATATCCGTTGCTAAGGCTTGTTGCTACATGGCACGCGGCGACAAAGTCATTGACCGTCCTTTTTTTATGAGAGCACAGAGTTATAGACACTTGAACTGGGTTGATTCTTAAGCCCCTGACACACCAAGCCGACGTCGCGCGACGTCGGCCAACTGCTGTGTCGCCTTGCGTCGCCTTGCGGCGCCTGTGTCGGGCCAGGTCGGGCTCCTTGGACACACCGCAAAGACGACACACGACGGTCAACTAGCCATATACGTATACCCCTCCATACCAGTAGGTAGCGGTAGTCTGCATTCACTGAAAAACAACAGAAAACCGGAAGCTCTGGGCCGTTAGCTTAATTAGCTTAAAATGCTAACGGTTATAATCTGATAAGTGCCTCTAGTATGGTAAATATGCGATGCCCGCCGTCATCAACAGAACGCGGACTTCGCGTGATTTTGAGCTCAAATAACAGCCAGGTGGCATTCCACATAACCTAATAGTAGCCACGTTCTGTTAGTAAATCCATGTATAAAATATCAAAACATTGGATTCTTCTTCGTGGCGTTTTTTTTAGAGCCGGAACTACGTCACTATTCTCAGAGGAAATACAGAAAGGGTTGCCATGTTGGCTTGTTTTCGGTCCGTGTTAACCAACATTTTATTGTATATTATGGTCATCTGATTCTGGTGATTCTGGCCGCTGGCGATTGTAATTAATTAATAATGGCAAAAAAATCACCCTAGATACATAGTATTTATAATGATAATGCATCACAATTACTGTTGTTGTTGTTGTTGTTGTTGTTCCATTCATGCATACAACAATGGACTGTGGGGGTGATTATCTAAAATAAAAAAGTGTAGTACCTGCAAATTGGCCAATGTGCTCAATGTCCATAACAATTAAACTCGAGTAGGCTCGAGTAGTACTGTTGGCATTCATGCATAGCACACTATTAATCAGAGACATACAGTGCATATGCCTAGCAGGGTTTATATAGATATGGATTTTTCATTGTCCTTTAGTTTTAATTAGTTTTTACTCTTAAAATAAAAAAAAAAATATTATCGTTTTTTCGTTAGTTCTAGTTAATTATAAAAACCCTGATGCCTAGTATTATTTATAATCCCAACTATACGATATTATTGGGCTTTTTGGCGTCATTAGCTTACTTCTCTCCAAATACTTGGCAACAACAGAGAAGAGAAGAGAGAAGAGTCACGACATAGAGGGGTCAGCTCTATGTCAGCTGTTCATGCAGCCTGAATAGGGACAAGTTGGGAGTTGGAAATACAACGAACAACTAAAATCTTTGGATGTTTATCTTGTATTATTACTGCAAAACGATCTAAAATAAAGAGATCTAGGTGGACCGTTGCTGAGTTTAATGCATTTCTGCATAGACCTATGGCCATGGCGATGCCAATCACAGAGTGAGCTGTTCCGCCGACGGCCAACGCCGATTCAACATGTTGAATCGGCGTCGGAAAAGCTGAAAAGCTTCCGACGAGGGGGCGACGTGCGGCGACGTGCGGGAAACACCGGGGAAACTAGGCCGGCCGACGGCCCGACGGCCGACCGTCGGCTTGGTGTGTCAGGGGCTTTTGTCTTTTTTTCTATACTGTTCTCTCTGCCCCGCTAGGTTATAGATCTGTTTTTCTTTTGACGCCGCCGCCTTAAAATAAAAACTGTCGTAGAGAGAGCGAGAGAGAGAGAGAGAGAGAGAGAGAGAGACAGACAGACAGACAGACAGACAGACAGACAGACAGACAGAGAGCCCTCGTAAGGTAGTTTCAAGGTCTGCTCACATAACATGACTGCAGAAGTTTGCTAATTATGGCTAGACTATAATTTCTCATCTCAGCGAAAACCTGATCGATCACATGCGATGTCCAATGCATTTGTTACTAGGTTGATAATTAGAATTCCTGCGTGCGCACATGCACGTGCATGCACTCACGCACGTGCATGCGCATGCGCACGCACACACACACACAACACACACACACACACACACACACACACACACACACACACACACTGTATTACTATACTTCCATCCATTTTCGTTTTACCAATCCACTGTCAGACCGTGGGACTGAAACAAAATTGCCAGATCTAGAAGCTTGCAATGCTTCCTATGACATCCACTTCAATCTTCCTCCATTAATCCTTTCCCTGCCGCCTACAGCTAAGAAACATAGATACTATGCTACAGCCAATCTAGAGACCCTCATGCTCCGGAAGTTACAGAAGTTCAGAAGTGTATTTAGACGTTATAGTAATCATTGCATGTGTAGTATTACGCGGAAGCGGGGATCGAACCCGGGACTCCCACTCGCCAGTCCAACGCACAACAAGTCGCGCCAATAAGGCTGAGCCCGATTGGCGGGGCTGTTGTGGCTGGCTCATGGCTGGGTGCTACATTCACCCCCTTGATCTTTTGGAGCGCGTCCTCGCGCTTCACACTTCACACCACGGACCCCCGTACGTGATGTCCCTCATGTGGACCCGCAAGGACGTATACGGGTATATTGGGGATAACACCCGCACTCCAAATCCTGCCGACTACGCCAGATTGTAGTATTACGCGGAAGCCGGGATCGAACCCGGGACTCCCACTCGCCAGTCCAACGCACAACAAGTCGCGCCAATAAGGCTGAGCCCGATTGGCGGGGCTGTTGTGGCTGGCTCATGGCTGGGTGCTACACATGGACAAGTTGTTCACCTTTCCTTTGGTCGCCCCGTCAGCCTGCAGTCCCCTATGACAGTTTGTTTGGTATTATTATACTCCATTTACTAAAAAACAATAAGTCCAGCGCGCCATTTCTCCAACGCATCAATTCTGGGCGTCCAGCCAAGACGCACAGCTTATATTCAGACGGCTGTTGCACTATAACGTTGCTCTATACGGATATCTACAGTAATGACTAGTTCTACTAACTGGCTGAGCAATAGCAGCTAAATGCTAACGTAGGGTGAAGCTTATCATAATAACATGCTCTCAAGAGGGTAGAGGCTAAAGTGGGGGTGTTTCTTTAAAAAAAAGAAAGCAATCCAGGCTCGGATGTAACATTTCTCAATTGGGGCGCAGGCAAAAATGGTATGCGGTGGCTTCATCACGATGAAGCCGCACCCATACCATTTTCAGTTACAGGACTTTTATTAGGCAAATAAGCATCAGTAATAATGCCAGTTCTTGTTGTTGAAGTTGCAACTGACACGCAGCATGCATAAAGCTAAAGGTCTGACTCAAAGAGTTTTCTGTTTTGAATGATGAAATGCTGTTGGTTTAGTGGTGCAATAATTGTAGTTAGTTAGTAGCAGTAGTAGTGTTTCAAATCACTTGAATTATAAGCACTTTAATTTGAAATATCTTTGAAATTTCGATGGTTTGCATGCCATCATGTTTGGTGGGGCAGTCAGGGAATTTAGGGGGGCATTGCCCCCCCCACACCTCATCAACATGAAGCCAAAAAGGAGTTAGCAACATAATCTCAAAATCAACTCTTCGACAATACACCAGAAACGCGTTCCCCACAATGTACAGTATATCTCAGACTCTACTATACTTGTGGGGGACATTTTCTCCTCACAAGAGCCTATAGCAGTGGTTTTCAACCAGTGGTCCGGGGACCACCAGTGGTCCTTCAGAGAGTTCAAGGTGGTCCCCAGGCTAAATGATGGAAATTTGGTTTCACCAGATGTAACTCTTTGAAAGGCTTTTTACACTTTCAAGAGTTAAAATATTCATCATCTGAAATTAGCCCAAGTCTACACAACTAGAGTATGTAGAAGATTAATGGTCATTTTGGTCGGGAGTCTGACTGTTGACTTGTTTTCTGAAATCCAGCCTGGAATTGTGGGACAAAAGCAAAAATAAATCTTTAGTTTTGGGGTCTGCTGGGCAAAATGTCATTAGAGATCAAAAAGGTTGAAAACCACTGGCCTATAGTGCTGTACGTGCACGCACGCACGCACGCACGCACGCACGCACACACGCACACACACACACACACACACGTCGTAATGCTTTTCCAGCGGAGGCGATCCCTCCCCTAAGGCCATCCTCGTGGACCAATTAGCACTGATAGGCTCTCCACCGATTGCAAGAAAGCAATTGGCGCCGCCGGTCGGCCGGTCGGGGGGCTGGTGGGGATTTACACCTCCTTGTTAGCCTCTTATCTCTCAGCCACCATGGTTAGCAAACCTATACGCCCAGGGGAGCAGCCATCATTTTAATAAGTGCCACACGGGAGGCTAATCTTGAACTTGTGGGCACGAGTGAATTAATTCCTATACGGCTGGAAGTCTCGTGGCCATTATACCCATTCATGTCCGGGAATCTCACCACTTGATGTTGTTGAGGGTTTTTCCTTACTACTCAAAGCCCTGCTTTAAAATAATTGGAGAAAAAAAGAATTCTGTTAAAGGTATACTAAGTCATTTGGCCTTATTCAAATATTATTTGTGTGTTCTTTTTTTTTGGCAAATCCTCCCTGAGTGGTTATAATGAATTAGCTCTTCACTAAGCCCCACCCCAATCAAGTAACGTGGTCGTCGTCTGTGGGACCGAACTGTCCCTGGCAGGATTGTGATGGGGTTGGTTTAGGTGATCTCCTTGAGGTGTCATGAGTATCATCTACTTGAGGTGTCACAAGTATTATATCCTGGAAGTGTCATGAGTATTATCTCCTGGAAGTGTCACAGATAGTATCTCCTGGAGGTGTCATAAGTATTATCTCCTGAAGTGTCATGAGTAAAGGCCCTGATACACTAGCAATATTTTGATCAATATCAACTAGCAATGTCACCATCAACGGGCAACATGATGAGACACGTCAACAGGCAACACCTCCCTTTAAAAGAGGAATTCCACCCATTTTCATTTTTTCCTGAGGAAAAAATAAGCCTTAGTTTGCATTGAATCATTTTCACCCAACTGTCACCAACTCAAAATGTTCATTTAGCGGAATAAAAGTTACAAAATCCTTGTTTTTGTCCAGCGCAGTGAAGCAGCAGCAGCCATGGTTTCAGAGTCTGGGAGAAAGGATCATGTGACACCAAGGAGGGCTGTGATTGGAGGATTCCGAAATGTTGATCAGTAGAGGGCACTAACAATCTGACTTTTTCTGAACAACCAGGAGTTGATCATCATTTTCTATAGAAAAGTGAAAAGTCAACGTTGATAATTGACATTGCTTGTTGATGTTGATCAAAAGTTTGCTAGGTGTATCAGGGCCCTATTATCTCCTGGAAGTGTCAGGAGTATTACGAACTGGAGGTGTCACAAGTATCTCCAGAAGATGTCAGGGTACTTGCCCTCTGCTCGCACACAAGTAGGCCTACATGGCCTACTTGTCCACAATGTGCAATTTGACACTACTGGCTGCAGTTTTAGTTGTAAAAGTCTTGGAAGTAATTCATAGATCAGAATAGCCATGCCACGGGTTTAATGTTGCCTTTTTGCACAAGCAGAAAAGAGTGCATGCATGGACGCACGCACGCACGCGCACACACACACACACACACACACACACACACACACACACACACACACACACACACACACACACACACACACACACACACACACACACACACACACACACACACACACACACACACACACACACACACACACACAGGCTCGGGGGACTTTGGTGGCAGAGTAAATAAGATGTCAGCATTATGCTTGGCCACTGTTCTTCCTATAAGTCACCAAGGCAGCAGACAAATGCTGCCGGGAGACGGAAATAACAGCCGCTGGAACATGTCAAGGGTGAGAAATGCTACATCCAAGCAGAGCTGCGTGCGCAACGCCGCTTCTATTTTGTGCCCCGGCGCCACTTTGGCTGGCTGGCACCTGCAGGCCGTTAGGGACGTGTCCTTGCACAACACGTGCTTGTACGTCGCACTGTCAGGGTGCCACTTTGGCATGCTACGGATTCATTAAAAGGAACCCTGTCTAATGAGCCAAATATGGATAAATACATTATACTTGCCCTCTATAACTAGAATAGAACATTTAAAACACATAGAATAAGCTCTTCAGTTTAAAAATAGTTCATGTTTTTATCCCAAGTGGGCCGCCATTTTACTGACAGGCACATATGGATGACGTCACAGAAGAGCTGTAGTATATAACATAGTGTGGAACGTTCCATGATTATCCAGGATTAAAACGTAAAACATAAAGTATATACAGTACACTGTTCTGTTTGTAATGACAATGGCGACCTACGCTGGTGAAATAAAAAACTGTAAAATGGACCAGAGGAAGAGCAAATGTATAGTTGTTAGATACTAATTTTGTTGTTAGATCTAATTTTCAAGAATATACACATTTAGAAAATGAAGAAGAATTGGATTTGGATTTTGGCAACACTGGTTGGCTGGCTATTTTCACTATGCGACGTAAGGCAAAGTATAGTGGTTTCCAAACTTAGTCATGTCAAAATGGACACTAATTAGAAAAGGTATGGCCGGGACCACAATAAGTGAACATTTTCACGGCTCTAGTAGCAATTCTCAACATCCAGTTAAACATGCATACAGTATTAGGCTTAGTGGTTTAGTGTCTTGCTTTTGGGACAAGTGCAGTAGAAGTAAAATAATTGGAAGTGGGAAATGGTCAAATAAAGCACAAACACTGGGCCTTGGTCTACTTTACTGCTTTCCACGGCCATGGTTTTAGAGCACACTCCCTCGCCGGTGCTCGGACACATGTGTATTTATTTGTCGGAACAAAGCAAACTTCACTTGTTCCGCGAAGAAAAGTATAGTTTGCGGTGGACACAAAAACGATATAGCATGAGCAGGATTCAAAACCACTCACCCCAGGAGGTATGGAGTGAAAGTCTATTGGCTAACGAGGCATGCTACCAGCTGGCTGCTGGAGAGGAATTTCTAGACTCGACTACGTTATTATTATATAATGTTTTGTTTTTGTTCTTGCTGTCTTGAAAGGGGAATTCCACCACCCATTTTCAAAATTTTCCTGAGTGTGCACGACTGTGAAGCAAATGGACTCTAGCAGGTCCATTTGGTTCCATTTGTACACTCTCAGAAAAAAATGCTCCTGAAATAAAAATCATTAACATGGTGAAACGCAACTTGATGACATCATCAAGTAAGTTGTGTTTCACCATGTTAATGAGTTTTTTCAGACCTACATTTCTAGGAAACACTGAATGGGGGGAACTTTTCATCATGTCCACACAACATCTCTAAGGTATATTAATGATCACCACAGTGTCATGTACTAGGTCCTCACTAATGTACATGATAAAATACCAATATGACAATGAAGCTGTATCCATTTATAACCCAAACAAATCATGTAAAAAACAGAAAGGTAAAACCCCACCCATTATTGTGGCACTTCCCTTTTTGTCTGTCAGAAGACATTGAGGCATGTAACATTTCCCAATTGGGGGGGCAGGAGAAAATGGTATAGGGGCAGCTTCATCGCACGGGCAATGAAGCCGCACCCATACCATTTTCAGTTGCGGGACTTTTATTATAGGCAAGTAAAGCATCAATAATAACATCAGTTGTTGTTGAAGTTGCAACAGACACGCAGCATGCATAAAGCTAAAGGTCTGACTCAGAGAGTTTTCTGTTTTCAATGATGAAATGCTGTTGGTTCAGTGGTGCCACAGGTGTAGTTTCAAATCATTTTAAATAAAAGCACTAATTTGAAATATCTTGGGTTGTTTTGCATGGCAAAGTGTTTGGAGGAGCAGTCAAGGCGTTGATTTCACCCACTGTGTGTGTGTGTGTGTGTGTGTGTGTGTGTGTGTGTGTGTGTGTGTGTGTGTGTGTGTGTGTGTGTGTGTGTGTCAGTCAGAACGAGTACTTACGGCATGTCTCTCCCTCGTCGTCGGCGTGTGGGCAGTCCGTCCTGAAGTCGCACAGCTTGTCCAGGGGGATGGCAGGGCCCTGGTGACACTGGTACCAGCCCTCCAGGGGGACAGTGGGGGACGCTGACCACTCTGGACAACACAGGGGAGGAGAGGAGAAACAGACAGTACGGTGAACGCATGTTCAAACCACTTAACACTCTTGGCGCCGCCCTACTGGCCATATGAGGTACGGCACAGAACCATGACAGGAACTCCATTCAGAAACTTCCAGTGTTTTACCACTGAGAGTGAAACGCGATGTGAACACGCCTGCTCCAGGAGTTACATTGATGTGTGTGCTCTCGGATCGATCGGTGGAATTTTTGCCGCAATGCAGTCAAGAGTCTCTAGAAGGATCTAAAGGGAGGGTGCATTTCACAAAAGAATGAGTTACAGTATTTTAAGAAAACAGCGTGGACCATTTAAAAAAAAATGCTTCCCAAATGGAGTGGATGTGGACGTTATGGAAGATGAGGCGGACAATGGCAATCAACCGGTATGTTGTATCGGTGAGTAGGCATGTCACGGTGTCAGAGTCCTATCACCGAAAAACCGAATGCTTTTGATACCGGTTTTACCGGTGAAACCGCCCCCCCCCACGTCCCCCGTTCTCATAGTAACCCGTAACGGCCACATTCGTAGTTTTGATCCACGCGTTGCAGATGCAATCGGCTATAAATGCATCCTACACGGAGCCTAAGAGAATAGACAAAGTTACGCCAACTCCATTTACTTCACGGGGCCAGTCCAATGGCGGCTCTTCTACATATAAATGCATTGGCAGCAACCTATTTTGAATTATCTCAAGCCCCTTTATTTTAGATCGTTTACTTACTGTACAATACTTTAAAACAGTTGACTTGTTGCACATATGCCTAAACAGCTCTTATTTGCGCCGCCCTCGTTGAAAGCGATGCATTTGCAACTCCAGCTTGTTTCTATTCAGGCTTTATGAACAGCAGCTCGAGCGCTCAGTTTGTGACCCCCTCAATGTCGTAAAATCTGACACTACAGGCTCTGATACGAAGCCAGCAGACCGTGCACACACACAAAGACAAAGGAGTCTTCAGCCCCTGCCCTGTGCCCATTTACTCAGTTTATAAGACTGGGTATGGCCATGGTCACCCATCCCCCTCTAAAACTCTTTGCTCGTCCTTGCAACAGTTTGCAACAGGGACAGCTCCTCGTCAGCTGGTTAGCTCTCCAAGCTAAAAACACAACACAACACAACACGCTGCGATGCTACTCACGTTGTTGCGCCTGTTGTCCATAAACAGCTTACAGATTTGGGAAGGTTTGATTACGTGGTCCTTGTATGCGTGTAGTAGGCATGCATGTGGAAGTATTCCTTGACACGAAAAAGTTTAGGAACGAATCGAGCGATTATGCTGCTCCGTGTGAAGCTAACAGTCCCGGATATAACGTTTCCCAATTGGGGGGGAGGGGGTTTGCATTCCATCATGTTTCCATCATGTTTGGTGGGGCAGTCAGGCCATTTAGGGGGCATTACCCCCCCTCCATACACATGACTATATCCGACCCTGGTGGAGTACTACTCGGCAGCGCACATCAGGTTTGCAGCGATGGAGACAATTTTGTAGGCAACTCTGGCGCATATATTTTGTAGTATAAACATCGACAACAATATTACCATACTTACAATTACAATACTTAACATACCAAGAACGTACAATATTGAATGAATGGACGCAAAAAATAATAATAATAATAAAAAAAAAAGTTTTTTTTTTTTTTTTTCCGGTATATTCGGTGGGCAAGCAAAGTACCGGTTTTGGCGCCCCCTACCGGTAATACCGGTAAAACCGGATATCGTGACATGCCTATCGGTGAGTAGTGGCCGCCTAGCGGCCGCTCCTTTATATGGACAACTAGTAGATGCACATGTGTGGCTCTGGTGTGTTAAAAACCCTGTATGGTTGACCAGTGTTCCTCAGGGTTAGGCACTACTGTAGTTTTTGTTCTACACAGTACTTTGTCTTCGCAGAAAATATATCTATAAGCTATAAGTAAATTTGAGCAGTTGCACTTGTGACATACGATGCAAGCAACTGTATCTTTGACAGTTTCTTTGTTCATCACAATCTCGTTATTAGTATTATTATTAGCAGACCTTGTGACAGGACCTCTCCACAGAACACGATAAACATTTACTGGTATGTACTATGGGCATTCAAAGCTGGTGTTTAACTTGTCAAGTCAATTATATTTAAAACAGCCAACAGCTTACCAAAGTGCTGTATGTCAAGACAGAAAACAAGTCAAGGCAGAGTTGTACACAATTCAAACAATTTCACAGCAGGTTATCACACACCATGATGAAAATACACCAAAAGAAATAAAAGCAGCAAACCATGCAATTAAATAGGCATCCGATACGATACAAAATAACGCGTAGTGTTTAAAAGGTGTGGGAGAACAGGTGAGTTTTCAGTCTGCTTCTAAAGGGATAGTATAAGTGAGTTCACTTTCTTCATTTTTGGCTAATCATCCCTACTATACAGTGTGGTGACCATATATGGAGTTCCTCCCTGTCCCCAGCGAGCTCTTGGGGTAAAAAAAACCCTAGTTTCAGTTTGGGCTTTGGGAGAAAAGCCTTTCGCAGGGGGCGGGCCTTGGTGTATGTGCTGTTGGCCTATTGCATTGTAGAGTGTGTGCATGTGCACATCCTGTTGGATCCGGGGGACCGGAGGGTTTTCCCCAAATCAACGTTAAAGAAGAATTCCGCACCAAAGGTTTTTTTCAGGTGTTATTTTGTGAAAACACTCCTTAATGGCTGTTTCCCCTTTCCCAAAATAGGCTTATAATGGGGCTAAGGAGTGTTGTTCAAGTTCACCTATATACATCGCTCCAAAATGCAATTTTCTGCTATATATTGTCTTTCCACCATGTCAGTAGTGTGTTAACAATCACACTTAACAACACTCCTAAGCCCCATTATAAGCTTATTTTGGCAGACCACTTTTTTTTCGGAAAAAAAAGAAAAAAAAACTGCAAATAAAGATGAAAAAAAAAATACGTATGGTGTGGAATTCTCCTTTAAGTAAGGACAAGAATACAATGAAAAGCACAGACCAGCAAAAAGATCATGCATTGGTACTTATTCTGTAAGGAGTTGCTGATTTTTCTTTTTTTTCCCCGCCCTGCGTATTTTATTTTATTTCATAATCTTTTTTACCATGCTGAACCAAGCGTTTAGCGACTGAAGATTTGCATACGGAAAGAACCTAGTACGGCAAATGCAAATAACAGAGGGCGAAAAAAGGTTGTTTTAGAAGTTCAAGGGGCCAGAGACCTGTTAGCGACATCCAGTCCATTGAAAACGTCTTATGGAGACTGCCTTAGCTGCAGAACGTGCAGATATCGCACACAACTATCGTCACTTCTGGGGCAAAAACCTCACATCTCCAGATTCTTCACTTCATTTCCTGTGTTTTTTCATACTAATTTTTGACATGTTTGGCGTGATGCGCAACACACAAACGCATCAGAAGTACAGTAGTAGTATTCCGCTAGCGGATCGCACTACTACGGCCGTCGTCAAACTTGAATACTGAAAAAAAAAAACGGTTCTGGACGTGCAAGGTTTCCTCCCCTGACAGAGATGACTTAGTGTATTTCTATA
Organism: Benthosema pterotum; assembly: GCA_039105355.1. Lineage (NCBI taxonomy): Eukaryota > Metazoa > Chordata > Actinopteri > Myctophiformes > Myctophidae > Benthosema > Benthosema pterotum. The sequence continues at coordinate 40,475,131 of CM076980.1, read as the reverse complement.
GCTGTTAAGCACTACTCCATCTACGTGCGCGGCTGCGCGCCGTGGCGTGGCCCCGGCTGGCTTTTTTGATTCATTCACCTTGGGTTTGCCAGGCGAGGGACAGAATAAACACGCTTCTGTGAAAAGGAAAGAAAAAAAAAACCCTATGTGACATTCTGCAGGGCCGTGTTTATCTGCTCATAAATCAGCCGACTCGGGACTAGTGCACAGGCATGCAGTGAGTGCATGTGGCTTTGCATACTGTACACATTACCATAAGACTGGGGGAACGAAGCGAGCGGAGAGGCCCAAACAATGGCCTAGATACAGTTGTATAAGGAGTAGTGAGCGGTGTGCGTGTGAGCAGCGGGGCGCACGCTCGCACGCGCGTGCATGCAGAAACACACGCCGGTATTACTATGCGTGTGAGGACGTGTGGGGAATTTCGGTGCAGACGTTTCACGGATGCTTTTCATTGATGTTTTTTTAAACCGTTAATCCAAAACATAGCCTTTCTACAAGAATGCAGTCGGTCCATTTTCGGCATGTTCTGCATGTTTAATAGACCTTTCAGTAAGCCCCAACCCCCAAACTGCTATGGTCCAATCACAACTAAGCATAACGACATGCTAGAACAGGTGTGTCAAACTCAAATTCACAGCGAGCTGCATTATTAAAACTCTTGTTGCTCCTCACCAAGCACTGGTTTCATAGTAAAATGACGAATTATGTTGATAGAGTTGAGAAAGTAAAACAATGACTTGCATTGTGTTTCAATAGTAATAAAGTATCATCCCACGGGCCTAAGTTAATTCATTCATAGGCCCCGCGGGCCTCGAGTTTGACACATATGTGTTAGGAAACACCTTTTCACGAATATTTTCACAATATACCGTATTGTCCTGAATATAGGACGACTCGTGGCGCGAATATTTTCACAATATACCGTATTGTCCTGAATATAGGACGACTCGTGGCGCGAATATTTTCACAATATACCGTATTGTCCTGAATATAGGACGACTCGTGGCGCTTGGCGATGAAGCCGCACCCATACCATTTTCAGTTACAGGACTTTTAGTAGGCAAGTATAAGCATCAATAACAACATCAGTTGTTGTTGAAGTTGCAACAGACACGCAGCATGCATAAAGCTAAAGGTCTGACTCAGAGAGTTTTCTGTTTTCAATGATGAAATGCTGTTGGTTTAGTGGTGACACAACTGTAGTTAGTTAGTAGCAGTAGTAGTGTTTCAAATCATTTTAAATAAAAGCAGAATACAATATCTTGGGTTGTTTTGCTTGGCATCGTGTTTGAGGGGGCAGATTGGGTATTTTGGGGGGGGGGGGGGGGGGGGGGCATTGCCCCCCATGACCATGCCTAGATCCGCCCCTGATGTGCGCACACATATCCCCCTGCGTGACCGCGCACGCACACTCCACTCGATAGCAATCGGCCCGAGAAGACAACTGAGATGTAACCCGGGACATTTGCATATGTATGCAAATCAGAGTAGGCTGCTATCTGTGAGCCTGTGAGATGGTGAAAACTGACTGCAAGAGTTCATCATCCGAAACCGATCTCGATAAAGGGAACAAAAAAAAAAAAAAGACACGACCACGCACACACCGGCGCATACACAGAGGACCGCTTTGCTCTCTCCCATTTTCATAATGATAAAAAAGGAGAAGTGATGCTTATCGCGCCATTGGCCGCGTTCACCGTTATTTGCCCTTGATGCGTGTCTTTCACGGCTTTATTGTAGTTATCGAGAGCAAATCACACTAACAGTTAAGGTGTTAATGGCGCTATTATTGCAGGGAGATTCCCCTTACGCTGTCGTATCGCCGCCGCAAGAGCTGTTCCTGTTTTCTTTACAAGCTCAAAACACGCCACGAAAAATATAACATTTAAATGTGGAGAAACAAGGTTTCCAATAATGTATACTTTATTTTTTCTTTTTTACTTAAAGAAGAAATCCATACCAAAACACAGTGTTGCCAACTTGGCGCATTTGACGCTATATTTAGCTTTTTTCCAGACCCTCCCTAGAGCCAAAATTATATTTAAACATAGTTTAGACACATTTAGAAAGTGCGGAATAATTGCTATTTTGACCAACGTTTTGCCAGTTATTTCTCCTAAATTAGTCAGAGAGACTAGGTCCTGGTATGAAAATGGCTGAAAAACCACTGCTCTAACGCTGAAAAACCACTGCTCTAACGCATTCTAGTGCAAATTGGAAGAGCATCAAGTGCATTTTGGATCTTGGCAGTTGGCAACACTATAACACATTTGGCATCCATCTACCTCAGGGGTTTTAAACAGGTGGTCCGGGGACCACCAGTGGTCCCTGAGAGGATTCCAGGTGGTCCCCAGGCTAAATGATGGTTAACCAGATGTGACTCTTGAGAGTGTAAAAATGAAACCAAATAGACCCGTTGGGGTCCATTTGGTTTGGGTCAATTTGGTTGGTTAGAAAAGGGTCCATTTGGTTGGTTAGAAAATATTCATCATCTGAATTAGCACTGTTTTGTTTGCAAAATCCAACCTGGAATTGTGAACAAAACCAAAAGAATTCTTTAGTTTTAGGTATTTGGTGTGAAAATGTAATCAAATGGTGGTTCGTGGCTCAAATGCTGAATAAATGGTGGTCCCTGGAGTCAAAAAGGTTGAAAACCACTGATCTACCTCAATCCCTGCGCCCTTGATTTTTTTTACATAGATGCCCCCTCCCCTCCCACAGCTTGCGGTATTGCAGTTATTTTAGTAACACCAAAGCTTATTTTTCCCCACATACCACGTTTTAATAGCATACTGGTACTCACTAAAAGGATAATCGGGATCGACCGATTAGTTTATCCAGAACACAGAATTTTAAAACTGGGACGCCACACCTCGCGCTAGAAGATTGTTGGACAGAATGAGGATGAGGAATCGACTGCCTCTGGGATTACATGTAAGGCTGCCCCCCCACGTGAGTGTGTACCAGTGTGTACCACCGTTGGGGCGCCGGCTCAGGGGTAGAGCCACGGTAAAGGTTCGATCCCGGGCTCCATGAGAGTTAAGTGTCGATGTGTCCCTGAGCAAGACACTTAACCCCTTTGCTCCCGATGTGCTGGTACTGTACCTTGCATGGTTTATGCTGCCTCTGGTGTGTGAATCGGGTCTAAACTCGCGTGTACAGTAAAACGCCTTGAATAAAGCAGCTATATAAATGCCCCATTTATCATTTACTATTAAAATATGTGTAAAAAAAAAGTTTGGAGCTACTGAAATACCCGCATTAGAATGAAAACAACCTGTACCACTGCAAGCTGTGGGAGTGGAGGGGGATCTCAGGGGTAAATGGAGAATAAGGGGAATCTATGGCAACAAAAGTCTCTTCATTTATAAATGCATATACTTCCAAGTGCCCTTCTTTCTTGCAACAGTACCAGATCCAGTCTAATTAATATACTTGTTTTTTATACTCATACTATATGAGCAAGGTATACTTATAAGTATATTAGTCTTAAGTATTTATCTTTGAGTATATAAAAAGTATACTATACTTTTAAGTAAACTTGAAAGTATACTAGTCTTTAAGTATACTGTATATCTTAAGTATAGAAATGAGTACACTTGTAAGTATACTGGTCTAAAGTATATAACTGTTGAGTACATAGAAGTAAACTTGGAAGTGTACTTTTGTATTTTAAGTATAAAGTATACTCCTAGTATACTTTTATATACTGCTTTTTGCTAAGGTAACCTCACCCAACCCCACCAAGACATCTGCTTTATCCGTACTTTCAAACCCCCAGAATCTCCAATGTGGTCGGACGGAGGTCTTTCTGCTACAAAGCTCCATTTGATTGGAACAATCTCCCACTCTTTATCTCTTAGATCCATCTCATCATTCGGTCCTTTCAGAACTTCCTTATATTCAGATTTAGACTCAGCTTGCACTTGCTTCTAATCCAAGTATTGACATTGAACTACTTGCACTGTGCACTTCTTTCTCCATTTCGAAGCAGCTGAAATGGTGGGTGGTATAGGGCAGGGGTTTTCAACCTTTTTGATACCAGGGACCACCATTTATTCAGAATTTGAGCCACGGACCACCATTTAATGACCATTTAATAAAGATTTCTTCTGCTTTTATCTACAATTCCAGGCTGGATTTCGGAAACATAACAGGCAAAACATAGATCTCCAGTTGTGTAGACTTGGGCTAATTCAGATGTTGAATATTTTAACTCTTGAGAGTGTAAAAATGAAACCAAAAGGACCCGCAAGGGTCCATTTGGTTTCATTTAACCCTGTGTCCTGAACGTGTTTTGGCGTTCAAAGCATTGTTACACTTAAGCTATTGAAAAATATCAGACCTACAAGCTCACAGCGCGCCACCGAGTGGCGCGCTGTGAGCTTGTAGCTCTGATATTTTTGAAAAATTGTGAAAATGTGATGCAAATCTTTGAATATATATTCTTTCGGAAGCAAATATTTTGGACTAAAATCGTTGCTTCTGGGGGATCCCCGGAACAACAAGTTTTGAGATGGGGATCCGCAGCCAAATATAGATAATTCTGGTGGTCCTTGGCATGAAATATGTTGAGCATCACTGACACAGGAACATAGGTTTTACAGAGAAACTATAATATGTCAGAAACTAGCAGAAGAAACTAGAAACTAGTCAGAAACTAGAATCCAGTGTCAGAAACTACAATCAGGTGTCAAATAGAATATATTCTTAGATTTGCATATTATTTTCACAAATTTTCAAAAACAAAAAAATATCAGAACTACAAGCTCATATCGCGCCACTCGGTGGAGCGATATGAGCTTGTAGATATGATATTTTTCAACAGCTAAAGTGTAACGTAATGCGATGAACACCAAAACACCAAAAAGTATCCAGTAGAAACAAATAAGTCCAAGTAAAAACAAAAATAACCCATACTTTACATCACTGATAGCAACAGTAACTATGCTATTCGACGCCTACAGTTTTCTGCCCTTGATGCAGTCTCTTTTTCATGACGGACGACACTATAGTGCTGAAAGTTAAAGTTGAAAACAAGGGCAGAGCGAACCAGAAACGACAACAGCGGCGCAATCAGATTACGTATTGGCAGCAGATTAATGCATTCATTAGTTCTATGTAAAAGCGTGCGTGCGAACGCTGGTCCCCGCCTTCGTCCCTTTGAGGTCAGCGCAGCAGCAGGCGCCAAAGACTGGCTATGATGAATAAATGATGCCATCATAGACACACGCTGGGAAGACAAGAGAGGGGGGAGAGAGAGAGAGAGAGAGAGAGAGAGAGAGAGAGAGAGAGAGAGAGAAAGAGAGAGAGAGACAGGGACGGGATTTAGCCAGCCCTACTAGGGTGGGCTGGGAGAATGGCAGGGTGGGCAACTCCAAAGTTTTTCATATGAAGCTTTGGTTTCAACCTTTTTGACACCAGGGCCAACTATTTAGTCGGCATTTGAACCATGATTTTAGCCCCACAGAGCCCAAAACCTAAGTTTTCTGGAAAAACGCCAAATATTTAGCAGCATCAAAAACATTGAATGATTGAATACTGTAGACACTGTACAGAACCCCAAAAATTGATTCCCAGCCTGAATGGGTTAAAAATTGTCCACGATACCATGCAGGCTGGATTTGGGAAACAAAACAGTAAAACATACAGATCAAAATGACCATTAATCTTCTACATTCTCTAGTTGTGTAGACTTGGGGCTAATTCACATGATGAAAATTTTAACTCTTGAGAGTGTAAAAATGGAACTCTTGAGGGTGTAAAAATGAAACCAAATTGAAAGCGTAAAAAATGAAACTCTTGAGAGCGTAAAAATTGAACTCAAAGAGTTACATCTGGTTAACCAACTTCCCACCCTTTACCTGGAGACCACCTGGACCTCTCTCAAGGACCACTGGTTGAAAATCATTACATTTCATTAGGTGGGCAGGATGCACCCCACCGCTGCCCACCCCTGCCCCCCTTTCTAGATCCGGCCCTGGAGAGAGCACTATCACTGTTTTTTTTTTTGTTTTTTTTTTTCTGCGAACAAAACCAGCAGCCTGGCCTCTCCATCGACCAACGTGATAGACTCATCAAGCACTATATACTCTAGCATTGGAGCTGAACTTTGGGTGGGCGCCTGTCTACTGGTCGAGAGAGAGAGAGACAGAGAGACAGAGATAGAGATAGAGAGAGAGAGAGAGAAGCAGGGAACACACGGCAGGAGGTCTATAAGGACTATAAGAGGGAATGAGGCCGCCCTCTCCCAGCATCCTATAGAACAGTGGTTTTCAACCTTTTTCATACCAGGGCCCACTATGTATTCAGCATTTGAGCCACAGACCACCATTTGATGACACTTTAGCCCCCACACAGACCCCAAAACTAAAGATTTATTTTTGCTTTTCTCCACAAGTTCATCCTGGACTTGTTTTTTCGGAGAGAGAAAACAAGTCTACACAACTAGAGAATGTAGAACAGGGGTTTTCAACAGGTGGTCCGGGGGAACACCAGTGGTCCTTGAGAAGGTCCCAGGTGGTCCCTCCCCATTCTAAATGATGGAAAGTTAGTTAAACAGATGTAACACGTGAGAGTGTAAAAATGAAACCAAATGGACCGGCAATCATCATGTGAATTATCACCACTAAATTAAGAAGTTTACACTGTTTTGTTGGCAAAATACAGCCTAGAATTGTGGGAAAAAAAACAAAATAATTCTTTAATTTCAGGTCTTTGGTGTGAAAATGTAATTAAATTGTGGTCTGTGGCTCAAATGCTGAATAAATGGTGGTCTCTGGAGTCAAAAAGGTTGAAAACCCCTGATGTAGAAGATTAATGGTCATTTATGATATGTATGTTTGACTGTGTTTTTTCCTCCCACATCCAGCCTGGTATTGTGGACAAAAGCAAAATAAATCTTCGGTTTTGGGGGTCTGTGAGGCTAAAGTGGTGACCAAATGGTGGTCCAAATGGTGGTCCATGGCTCAAATGCTGAATAAATAGTGTGCCCTGGGATCTAAAAGGTTGAAAACAACTGGTTTAAACTATACAAAACTACTTTTTATACTCCATTACTTTCTGTACTCAGAAGCACACTTCACCATAATAGTGGGGTCCCACGACACACCGTCATTTACAACTCTTGTAAAAGTTTGACCTTCGCTTCTAATTTGTAGATGATGACCTATAGAACAATTTTAGTTCGAGTGGCCCATCTGTAGATGAAAAAAATATGCATTTTTTGCCTAATTTCAAAATTGACCAAAATCGGATTTTTGTTTTTCTTAAAAGTCTTTATTTTCTCACAATTGCTGTTTTTACTTTGTTTTCTTTTGCTATATCTAGTCAATACTAACCCAGGAATTAACTGGATTTCAAATATTAATGTTTGGAATATGATATGGAAAAAATGGACGCCCATGTACATCAAATTACTTCAAATGGCACCTAATTTAAATTCTGTTGAACCTAGAAGGATGAAGTTAGTGCCTACCTATCATGAATGAGTAATGGTATAAATTGTAAATAAATAGAAACAATACAGTATTGGGGGGATTAAAGTTAGGCATACCCACTTATAGCCCAGCCTCTGTGTGAAAATTGTGCACTTTTCAATGAAAGCATGACATTTGGCACAAAGTTAAAGCCTGCCATAAGGAATTGTTTTGGCTATGGGTCTGTGATGACAGCTATGGTGGCCATCATCTGCTGTTATTTTACCAATTCTTCTACCCTATATGTGAAAATCAAGTGAGCCCATGAAATCAGCTGACATATTCTTAGTACTCACTCCAACTCAAACCAGCTCTACCCGATTGACCAGTACCCAGTGAGGTCAGAACACCAGTCTGTGTACTTCTAACCAGATCCCCATCCAGATCCAACACCAGTGTACTTCTAGCCAGATCCCCACCCAGATCCAACACCAGTCTGTGTACTTCTAGCCAGATCCCCACCCAGATCCAACACCAGTCTGTATACTTCTAGCCAGATCCCCATCCAGATCCAACACCAGTCTGTGTACTTCTAGCCAGATCCCCACCCAAATCCAACACCAGTCTGTATACTTCTAGCCAGATCCCCACCCAGATCCAAGATCAGTCTGTGTACTTCTAGCCAGATCCCCATCCAGATCCAACACCAGTCTGTGTACTTCTAGCCAGATCCCCATCCAGATCCAACACCAGTCTGTGTACTTCTAGCCAGATCCCCACCCAGATCCAACACCAGTCTGTGTACTTCTAACCAGATCCCCACCCAGATGCAACACCAGTCTGTGTACTTCTAGCCAGATCCCCATCCAGATCCAACACCAGTCTGTGTAATTCTAGCCAGATCCCCACCCAGATCCAACACCAGCCTGTGTACTTCTAGCCAGATCCCCAACCAGATCCAACACCAGTCTGTGTACTTCTAGCCAGATCCCATCCAGATCCATACAGTAAAAGCTGTCTGGTGAAAACCCCTGCTGAAGTGCTGTACCTTCACACACAAGCTAGTTGACAGGAAAATAGTCATACTCAAAGTAGTTATATTGCACCATGGTGACCATTCTTTTCGACTCTCATGTCCTTCTTGAAGATGGTTCGGAATGCATAATGCTTCTCCCCATAAAGACTCAACAACAATGTCAATTGAAGGAGCCTTCACCTCATGATACCTGGTGCTGGTGAGAAACTGTCTCCTGTATATAGCCTCCCAAACAAATGCAGACACTTGGCTAGACTGCCACAGTTTGAAAGGGTCAAGCCCCTAATCCTGATTGCGGCAGTCAACCCCACCTAATCACACAAACCGGGGCCTCCAGATGAGCCAGCAGCCATCTGCACAAGTCTGGGTTGGACCTTGCAGGGCTGAGCTAGAGACTTGGAAAGAAACCTTCAGCAAAGACAATGGCATTGACATAGTTGACATAGCCCCAGAACACTGAGGCCATAAGAAGTGAGGAGAAACTCTGGCTGGAAGCCCTCACCCCACGTCATCCTTTAGACCTCGTCCTTGAAAACGTAGGATTAGTTACCAGAATCAGGATCAGAGAATTTTTAATTACTGTTAAAATATCAGCAGGTGGTGGCCATTATGAGAAATATCTACCATGGTCACAGGACAAATAAATAGTACCAATGAATCCCTCATCATTGACAATGTGGGACTATTTACTAGAATTAATATTTTAGAAAATAGCTGTCAGGATTACCAAGGGACAAATCTGTGATGGTGCCATAGCCAACAATGCTCCTAATGGCATGCTCCAACTGTGTTCCAAAATTCATGCTGTTATCATCAAAATACTGCACATAGAGGCTGGACTACGTGCTATTCTTGTGGATACACACAAGGGGGGGGGGGGGGGGCTGGGGTAATATGGTCTAAATGACTAAATACTACTTCTGAATGTGAATATGTCATATGTTCAGATTGGATAAGTTACGACAGTCTTATATCATATTTTGGAAGCCCCCCCCCAATAATCTTTATCTGCGTGCTGGCCACTCTAACCAAAATGGTTACCTCACCTAGAATTTAGTATTGAAAGTTAAACTTTTAATGTTGTAAACGACAACTAAATTTAACATGGAGATGGAAACTCACTTCGGTTTTAGCTAATTTTAGCTTGTTTTGCTTGCTATTTTGTCGATATACACCAATAATGGATGAAAAAATATATTTTATGTGTAATTAGGTTTAGGTAGCAAATGCTACTCCTGATTGTGAATCCATAGATATCCCATATGTACAGATTGGACAATTTGATCAAAAGTTACAACAGTTTACATGTTTTGGTAGGGTTGGCACCTTGTTACGCCCCCTACAGGCCAAATATTTAATTTGTGTGCGGGCCACTCGAACCAAAATGGTTCTATAGACCCTCACCAACAAATTAGGACTGAAAGTGAAACTTTTACAAGAGTTGTAAATGACATCCACATTTAACATGGAGACGAAACCCCACTATAATCAGCTCCATAATGAAAGCACCTGTGCACACAGCAGCAGGATAGCATTAAACCTAGAAAATAATGAAATAAAACTCACCAGTGATTTATGTGTAAACATAAAACGTTTTGGGCATCCAAAGGGTGTTTTCTTCATCTGAAGACTAGATAGACTGAAGAACACACTATAATAGCACTGTAAGTTAAATAAATCAAGGCTTTTTAATGTGTTGTTTGTCTGTGTTTTCTGCTGTGCTCATCTGCTTATTTCCTCTTTGGCTCTCTTGCTCTGTGCTGCATATATGGATCTAGTCCTGACTAGCGCCCCCTACAGGAACATAGTATTAGTCACTTTGTTGCAGCTACAACCAACTGTACAACCAAAATCCAAAATGCACTATATAGTGGTACTTCCAAAATGCACTAGAATGCACTAGAGCAGTTTTCATACCAGGGCCCACTATTTATTCTGGTCAAAATAGCAATTAATTCTTTAAAAAAAAAAAAAAAAGGCAATTCATATGTTTAAATATAATTTAACTCTTGAGAATGAAAGTGTAAAAATCAAAGTGTATTCATTTTTGCATTCTCAAGAGTTACATCTGGTTAACCAACTTTCCATCATTTAGCCTGCGGACCACCTGGAACCTTCTCAGGGACCACTGGTGGTCCCCGGACCGCCTGTTGAAAACCACTGATATAGCCTCATTGATATGTTTTAGAGAACATGTTGGCCCAAGAAAAGGACTTAAAATAATGAGCACTCCTTTTTATTACAAACCCGTATAGTGTCTCAATATTGTGAATGGCCTTTTTTTTTTTTTTTTTTTTTTTTACTGTATTCCATCTTGGAATGAAAAAAAAAAAGAAAAAAAAAAGGAAAACTTGTACATCCAAACCCTATACCTTGTTTAGTTTATGAAAAAAAACAGAGGAAAACAGCCTTTTTAAACCATTAAAATAGCAGATCTACAAGCTCACAAGGTTGCGAGCTGCCTCTTGGTCCCTGCGCTTGTATCATAAAGTGCATTAATTTACGCATACTGTATGGACATACAAGCTAGGTTTCTGCAACGGTTAAAAGGAAATTCCACCCATTTTCAACATCTTAATAAGTCATTAATATACCTTAGAGATGTTGTGTGGACATGATAAAAAGGTTTACCCAATTCTGTATTTCATAAAAATGGAGGTCTGAAAAAATCATTAACATGGTGAAATGCATCTGATGACATCATCAAGATGTATTTTACCATGTTAATGATTTTTCTTTCAGACCCCTTTTTGAACCAAATGTGAACCAAAATGGACCCTTGCGGGTCCATTTGGTTCCATTTGTACCCTCTCAGGAAAAATGGGTGGAATTCCCCTTTAAGTAGTATGTACGATACAGCAGTGAACCATTCATACGTGTACAGTGTCTCACACCCCACTGTGAGACACACGCACAAGTGCGTGCGCACACACACACACACACACACACACACACACACACACACACACACACACACACACACACACACACACACACACACACACACACACACACACACACACACACACACACACACACACACACACACACACACCACGGAGTGGAGTGGAGGAGGGAGGGGTGCCGTCGCCACTCGGCCTCGTGTTTGTTTATGATTAATTGCGTGTGTAAACTGCATGCGGTCCTTCCATGTGTGTTCAGTCATGGCCGACATGGCCGCCTGCATACATCACGTTACTTCTGCACACTGCCTCAGGTTATTGTGTCTGTCTGCATGCATGCATGCGGCATGCTGGCTCTGCAGCCAGGAGGATGCAGGATTCAGGCATGTGCACACAACACGCACGCACGCGCGCACATACACACACGTGCATGCATTGGACGCACACATGAAATACTGAATAATGATTTAAAGGGAAATTCCACTCATTTTCAACATTCTAATATGTCATTAGTATACCCTAGAGGTGCTGGGTGGACATGATAAAAACGTTCCCCCATTCTGTGTTCCCAAGAAATGGAGGTCTGAAGAAAACCGCTGACATGGTGAAACATCTTGATGACATCATCAAGATTTCTTTAGATGCTTTTTTTATGAGAGCGTAAATGCAACCAAATTAACTCGTTAGGGTTCATTTGGTTGCATTTGTACGCTCTCAGAAAAAAAATCATCTAATCCCCTTTAATCCTAGGCGCGGCCTGAAATCTTTCGCTAATTGTACATGCGCCTAAATCTAAACAAATCTTTTTTTGTCCGTTTCTCTTCATGTGAGGAGCTGGAACGTTTCCATGCACTATTTCTCAAAATCTATTATTCTTGTGGGAACGTTTGGCCCCATCAAAGCAAGTACATGTACTACTACTACACAAAAAAGACCAACATAAAAAGATAAATAAAAAAGAGCCATTATCTGAAATCCTCCGGGCAAGATATACAGTTAGTATATGGAAATGTATCAATTCATCTTTAGAGTGGAAAGGGAGAGGGGAGGGCGGGCGACAAGGTGGGTTTGGCACCGGAGTGGCGACGGGGGGAAAAAAAGTTGTGGTGTATCGTGTGGGGCAAGTGGTAGCGATACAACTAGACATCGCTCTGCCTGCATGCCGAAACCTCGCATCTCCACCCTGTATTCTAGGGCTGGGACGATATTGGTACCTCACGATACGATATAGGTGGCAATATTAGGCCTTCGATAATGAATATAATGATATGAATTATGAATAATGAATATCATGATATCGTCACCTTCTTAAAATAATCGCATAAGTCATTTTTTCCAGGTTTTTCAGGAAACACAAAAAACTTGCGATTATTTTTGAGAAGGTGATGATATTTGATATATTGCGATATTTCCGATACATCAATATATTGCATGAAATTCATCAATGATATACTGTAACTGCAGCTGGAAAACAAAAACAAAAAACAATAAATGAATGAATGAAAAAACTAAAAGGCAAAAATCAGAACTTACTAATGTACTGTATATCCTCAGGTATTAATCTTAGCTTTTATTTGTCTCAACTGATTCTCATACCAGGCTTTTTGTTTTTTATCTTGTGTTTGTTTCTTTGGGAATGAAACAGCTATGGAAGTCATTTAACATTTTAGTTCTGCGACCCGTTTTTCCTCACAGAATTATCTCTCAGCGAATATATTTGCTGAGAAATATATGATATATATTGCGGGAAGTATACAATACTGTCACGATAACGATATTTCAGCACACACACCCCTACTGTATTCCAACTTCAAAGAAAGGGTTATTTTACAACAGTGGTTTTCAACCTTTTTGGCACCCCCAGGCCCACTACTTCTTCAGCATTTGAGCCACCGACCACCATTTGAGGACATTTCTTCCCACAGAACCCAAAACTACAGATTTCTTTTGCTTTTGTCCACAATACCAGGCTTGATTTGGGGCAACAAAACAAACAAAACATACAGATCAAAATGACCATTATTTAGTATCTTCTACATCCTCAAGTTGTGTAGACTTGGGGCTAAATTGACATGATGGTGAAAATTCTAACTCTCGAGCGTGTAAACATGTTTACGCTCTCAAAGATTTACATCTGCTTAACCAACCGTCCATCATTCAACCTGGGGGGGACCACCTGGAACCGTCTCAAAGGACCACTGGTGGTCCCTGGAAAAAAAACACTGTTTTACAAGGTTTCCTCTCCGGCCGGACGCCCAACCTTCTTAAATCACAGTTGTCAACATAGTGAAAACAAGCAGCCGCGGCAGCGAAGAAAAGCAGCGGGGGATGAATGGCCTGTGGGGGTTTGGTTACCCACACGCACACGCACACGCACACGCACACACACACACACACACACACACACACACACACGCGCGCGCGCGCGCCCATGGGGTTTGGGGGTCTGTCTGGCGCTGCATGCTGCACTGCGGTGCGGTGCGAGGAGTGATGAACGATCTGGGAATAGTAACAGAGGTGATGGGACAGAGGGCACAGCCAGCCCATGGACCCCCTCGATCCCCCTTCGCACTGATAAATGACAGGCCGGATATGTTATATTTATTTATTACAGTGGGCGTTTTGTTTTTCTTTCTTTGTTTTTTTTCCCTTCCTTTTCGTGTTTTACAGAGAAACATTAGTGGAGATGGCATCGGCGATTTTAGGTAGGTGCCAGGGGGTGATTAGCCCCCCTGGCAAAAAGTAAAAGTTATATATGAGGGAAAAAAAAAAACTTTTTTTGGTCTGTTATAAATCATTCAATTGTAAAACTAAAACTAGGATTTTCAACTGTTTTCGGCCACAATGTAGGAGAGACAAACTGGCACGACGCCGAAATGACAACTGCATTTTCTAATTGGCTAGATTCTTGAAAATTATGTAATTCAGATGTTTAAATGTAATTTAAATCTTGAGAGCGGTAAAAAATGATACCAAATGGTCCCGTAAGGGTCCATTCGGTTTTAACACAGAGTTACACAGATCTATAAGGGCCAAGTGCCCAGCCTAAGTCTACACAACTATAAGATTGATTGATGCTTTGACTGTTTTGTTTCCCAAATCCAACCTGGAATTGTGGACAAATGCAAAATAAATCTTTTAGATTTGGGGTCTCTGAGGCTAAAATGTCCTCAAATGGTGGTCCGTGGCTCAAATCCTGAAAAAATGGTGGTGCCTGGGATGAAAAAGGTTGAAAACCCCTGCCCTAGTGCAACAGAGTGCATCTATTGCACACTGCAGTATTGATGCAGTACTACTACTTTTCCCCCCCAACACCACCAACACCACACTGCCGGAGAATAACTTGACTGCCGCGCGGAAAGGTTTGCTCGCGGTGCCAGTTTTCATAGATCATCCAGGGTTATATGACAGACATGGAAACAAGTGGTGGGAGTTATGTAGTCGACCGTGGCTGCTGCACCCCCCCAATCCCCCCGGCATGCTGCGTTAGTCCCTCTCGGCTCGATTGACTGCCGAGGTTATATGAACACGCAACTGACTGCAGAGTGGACCGCGGGGCTGTAGCTGTTCCCAGTTCATCCGAATGTATCAAATCATACGAGGACACAGGGGCGGATGTAACATGCCCCATTTGGGGGGTGGCAAGAGAACATGTTGGAGGGGCAAGAGAAAATGGTATGGGTGCGGCTTCATCGCCCGTGGCGCGAAGCGACACGGGCGATGAAGCCGCACCCATACCATTTTCAGTTACAGAACTTTTATTAGTCAAGTAAAGCATCAATAATAACATCAGTTGTTGTTGAAGTTGCAACAGACACGCAGCATGCATAAAGCTAAAGGTCTGACTCTGAGAGAAGTTTCTGTTTTCAATGATGAAATGCTGTTGGTTTAGTGGTGCCACAACTGTAGTTAGTAGCAGTAGTAGTGTTTCAAATCATTTAAGCACTTTAATTTGAAATATCTTGTTTTGCATGGCATCGTGTTTGGGCCCCCCCCCCCATGCCCATACCTAGATCCGCCCCTACGAGGACAGGAGCAGGCAGTGGCTGCAGGAGCTGTACTCACTCCACCGTAAAGCCATGAAAGGCGGCGTGTCATCGCGTATCAGTCGTCATGTTCTTTTCACCAGGAGTATGAGAGAGCGTTTTGCCATAAAATGAGTGTGTTATTGCACACAGTACAGCTGTCCAGAGGCAGTAATACGATTACGACTATTAACTATCCAAACCGTTGACAATAATTGCTTTTGGATTGCTTGCGATTATGAACAGCCATGGGGGGGGGGCGTCATGTGGATGGTTAGGTGGTTTGAGGGGTGTGTGTGGGGGGGGGGGGGGGGGGGGGGGGGGGGGTGGGCAATGAATGCGGAGGTAGTGAGACCTTACTATGAAGGCTGGGCAGAATGTGTCTGTCTACGTGTTTGTGTGTCACACAAAATACAAAAATACAATACAAAATACAAAAATGCACATGGAATAAATAGATTCCACAGGAAAGAAATACACCAAGGATCAGCTGAGAAAAGTTTGGTAATATGATCATATGGCCTTTTATTAATTCATGTATTCATTCATTTCGTCTTCCCCTGCTACTTACGCTCATATGACAAATAATTTGGACAGGAAAAAAATACAAAAAGTAGTTTAAAGGCTTTACCAAACTTTTCCCAGTTGGACCATATGTATTTTTGTCCCTGTGGAATGCATTTTTGTATTTTGCACAATTAATTCTCTTGGCGCCGTCCACACGCTGCTCGTGGATATCCACGTGGAATACCACCGCCGAAAACGCGGACGGCTCGTATCACGCGGAAATGTAGATTTCATTCTTTAATCCAACTATTAGTCCGTGCGCATCGTCTGATGATCATCCCGTTGCTGACTTTCATTTGGGACAGAATTGGGGACAACTTTTTTTTCCCCCGTCCCATTGACATTCATTCAATCCAATGCATTCAAACGGCTCTCCTCCGGTTTGCCCCCTCAATGTCGCTGGCGCATGGGTTAAGCAGCCAGGGCTACACAGCTCATCCTGACTTGTGAGCCGGATGTTTTGGGGCAGATCGCCAGATGATCGATTAGGCAAGACAACAGACACAGCATAACAGAAACAGCACATCCTGTTTAGGAGATCTGAGCTTCAAAATAAGGGCTTTTTTACCGATCGAACTGGTTTGAGCCGCGGCAGTGGAGAGGAAACAAAGAAGATCCACTCGCGGTCAATGAGTTAATATATGCAAATGATCCCTCATTATGCACAATACAAAAATGTACATTGCAGAATTGGATTCTACAGAAAAAGGTTACCCTGTCTATCCATACTATAACTAAGAAATGTCTGAAGCCGCCGTAACTCATCACTCCCTGCACCAATCGCTATGATTTTTCACAAAAAAAAAATCTACATCCGCTTAACATTGGCAATTCCCTTTTTTGGCCACAGGGGGCAATGAAAATAGCAAAACACACACACACACACACACACACACACACACACACACACACACACACACACACACACACACACACACACACACACACACACAGAGACAGAGTATGGTCCTTGTTATTGCAATTTACAAGCTGTGTTCACTTCCCATGTCAAAAAGCCATTCAGTCTTACTTGTAGAGGGATTCTGTCTGATTTTGCATTCAGTACTCCTCCTTATGCAGAAGAGAGAAGTTCTACTTTTGGTATAGGTTTGTGGTGAACTTCACCTGCTCACTCACTGTGTGATGCAAGTAAAATGCAAGTCAAATTCTAGCCCCTGAAGAACCCTGTGAATCATCCTGACAACAGAGGCTGTGTGCAAGCTCTGCATGCATAAAGCGAGTGGCAAATCAAAGGGCAAAGTAATTAAATGTCATTTAATGCAATCATGATAGGCCTTTTTATGCATGAGCCTCGGAGTATGATAATCCACATCCACATATACCCTTATATAGGTCGGTTACATATTTTTTTTGTTATAACAAATCCTTTTTTTCAGATTATCCATAACCAGGGTTAGGAAGGTTACTTCCCCTTCAGTTACACGGTACTTGCTAAACATTGTAACATAATCCCGGGTTACCCAATTTAGAGTAACAGATTGCTTGCATGTTTGATTTCTTTTATATTAGATAAAATACGTTTGTCTGATAACCAGACAAGAATGTTTAGTCTATGAAAAGGGCAGGCAGGCAGAGTGCAGAGGGCCGATCATGTGTCATCAATCATGCATGATTCAGTTTTATTGTTTAGTGTTTAAACTCATTTGTAGCCCTAAATTTGGTGAGGGGATCTGGGGAAATGTAATATGGCACCACTGTTACTGTAATCCAGATTACACACTTTGAAATGTACTCTATGACAGTATAATCTTTTTTTTTTGTATAATCTGATTATGTAATCGTGTTACATGTAATCAGTTAATTCCCAAACCTGTCCGTAACTATAACCAGGGGGAGGGGGGGGGCGGGGGAGGGGAGGTTCAGACATGTCTGAATTGAGTGGTAAAACGGCAGCACCGATTTGAACCCTGAACTAAAGTGCCGGGTGCCGAGATTGTCTGGTTGTTTGGCCTGATGATGTGTGCATGTCTTACGCCCTCCGGGTATGAAGCAACAGCACACAGTTCAGACTTTTTTCCATCACGTTAAATTCCCCTCTCACCCCCTCCCCAAATGAGGGCCAGAATTAACGAGGTTTAGCTGTTGGGCCGTGCCCCTATTAGCGCCTTGATTGCGGGGTCTTCCCTGGACGCAGCAGGCAGGCACACACCCCCCGCTCTCTGTTCTTTCCTTCAATTGGGTAAGTAATTTAAGAGTTTGGAAAGAGAACGGCCCATCAATTAGCAGGAAGGCGCGTGCCTGCCAAGACCTTATATATCCGACGGCACTGACTGTAGCTCCCTGGGATTTTCGATATCTCTCTCATCTCTAGCCTTAGGCCTTTCCGCAAGCGGAAAGCCCCCGAAATGCAAAAGAGGAAAAAAAAAAGAAAAAATACCACACACCCCTCCGAGGCAAAATCTTTTTGAATTTGTAGATATTGAGCAAGCGTTAAAACGGCCCCAGGCTGCAGTGTGTGCAAGGCAGCGTTGGCAAGCATATCCACGCATGCCAATTTGGAACAGATGTCTACATCAGATGTCCGTCGGAGCCGGCGGAAGGACTGGAAAACGTCTGAGCGGAGTGGACCTATGCGCTTCAGAGCGGTCGATAGGATTGTCAAAGCCTCAATCCGGGTTTCGATCTGCGGAGATTTGCAGCCCGCATATGCAGGAAACGCACGTGTCACGTTGCTGTCGAGTTGGTGGAAACCCTCGGATTTCCAAATTCCTTGCATAATATGACCGGAGGGCAAATTCTACAATAGAACTTTAGGTAAGCCCCGCCCTCTTGTCCACCCTACAGGACACTTTCCAGCCGGGCTCGTTCATTCCAAAAGCATTTAAAACAATGTTTCATCATATAGGAAAGCTATTGTTGGAGAGGTTAGTCTAGCACATGTTATCCCAAAATATTATATAATATTAATATTCCATATATTATTCCAGTGCCAATGTTTGCTTTACTGGATACCGATTGGAAATGTTCCGGCAGATAGGCTTTAGCCAATATATGAAGAAGTCGCCGCTTTTCCGACTCTGCGGCAGTTTTAGTGCATTTCTGCTTTAATTCTAGCACAGCTCAAACATATTTTTGAATTGCATTGAACTGAGAGGTTGGGAGTATAATTGTTTTTTGAGTTTTTACGAGATGGAATAGAATTGCTATATCAAACTTTACTCTCTTAAAATTGAATGATTAGCATATTTATGGTAATTATTACATTTTACTCCTTTACTCTGTTCCTAAAGCACAAACCATTACTCTATTTATTATCTTTATCTAGCTGACCATCTAATTGCACAAAATAGTTTTTCTCAATTTGGAGATGAACTGCAACACTTTTCACTGTGGTGACTTATTAACCTGGTGAGTTCTCCGTCACTCCTTTAGGCGATCGGTTATTTGCAGCATTCCAACAAGCATGAAAGAAATGATGTTTTTAGTTCAACTCAACCTTTTTTTCCACTATAGTCCCTCATAGTAAGGGAAAGTTATAAAAATCTTGTTACCAAGAAATGCATTTTGCATGTTTTGCCTCATATAGATTGACTAGTACTAGGACTTTGGGATCTGTTCATGAAGTTTCCCACGGGAGTTTAATTTCAACATTTTACTACAGTACTATAGTCTTACTATTTTTAATCCTTGCTGCTCCAATGAACTAAATAAATGAAATATACTTCTACTGCACAGAGTTGCCTTGGATTCTTCAAAAGTTCACCACCGATTCACCGCCTTACAACATTATTTTGTTACTCTCCAGGTACTATTGAACTTTTTTAGATCTTCCTGTTCTGCAGTCTTACTAGACCCCAGGAAATTACATCTGGCCACAAAGGCCCAATATGGCAGTTTGTCAC
>CM076980.1:40422229-40454816 GCA_039105355.1 Benthosema pterotum | reverse complement strand
TCCCAGGGTGAGATGCACCACGGCCCCAGCTGCCAAGGAGAGAGAGCAGGAGCAGGGTGAGTGCCAGCAGCAGCCTGCGGGGCTGACACGGGCCCTTGTAGCTGCTGTAAGGGTACGGGGTGATGAGGGGCGCCCCGACGCGTGGCGGCGGCCCAGGTGGCGCCGGCACAGGAGGGGCGGGGGCGACCCTCGCCTCCCCGGCTTGGGGTTCCACCACCGCGACTTCTTCCTCGGGTTCCCCTTCCCCCTCTTCCTCCTCCTCCTCCTCTTCCCCTTCCTCCTCCATTTTGGGAGGTTCCCCCTCTTCGTTCTTCCCCGTTCGGATGCATGCTGGCTGGTCCCCCCCTTTTAGTGTTTGTTTGTTTGTTTTGTCAGCCCCCCTCCTCCTCCTTCTCCTCCTTTTTCCCTCCCCCTGAGGTCTTCTTTTATGTTTTTTTTCGGCGAGGGAACAGCTGGCGCGGTGATGTGTTAAGGACCACCTAAGCCACCTGTAAGCCCCCCCTCAGTCCGTCCGTCCGTCCGTGTGTGTGTGTTGTAGAGCGTGCAGGTGTGTAGGTGTTAATACAGCGCCTCACGCCGTATTAAAAGGTCTAAATAGGGGGCCGCTTGACGCGTGGGAGAGAGAGAGAGACGGAGGAAAGGAAAGGAGAATGCTCCTGAAATGCCCCGCAGCCTGAAATGCCTGCCTCTGCGGACTGGCTGGCTGGCTTTGTGTACTTCAACCATGTCCCTAATTTTATTAAGCAAATTGATGCTGATTTTCTCCGTGGCTCCAGGGCTACACTCACCAATGATCTCTCTCTCTCCCTCCCTCTCCTGCTCATCCCTCCCATCCCTCCTGTCCATGTAGCTCCGCCCCCTCCTTTCCTTCCCCGTTCAGATGCACTGTAAAATAAAATAAAAACCCTGACTGTTAATTTAAACAGCAGAGTTACATACATGGGTGGAATTAACACCACCATTTTACTTGGCGTGCACGCCCGTGCGCACGCAGAGAGCATTCAGAGCGGCTATAAGGTCATGAGAACACAAAAATGTGGTGTAACATCGTCCCCCCCCCCCCCCCCCCCCCCCCCCCCCCCCCCCCCCCCCCCCCCCCCCCCCCCCACTCCCCACAGATGGAATTCCGTAATAACAGCAGAGCACTTTAGCTGATATCGCGGCTTTTAATATACGCCGTCAACAAGCAACAATGCCCCTTTCAAATGACCACATGGGCATGTTGTCGGCGTTGGGCTATATAACGGATTCAGGGGCGGATCTAGGAATAGGTATGGGGGGGGGGGGGGGGGCAATGCCCACTACATGCCCAGACTGCCCCACCAAACATGACGCCATGCAAAACAATCCAAGATATTTCAAATTAAAGTTACTTATATTTTAAAGTAACTTATATTTAAAATGATTTGAAGCACTACTACTGCTACTAACTAATTACAGCTGTCACCACTGAACCAATCGGATTTCATTGAAAACTGAAAACTCTGAGTCAGACCTTTAGCTTTATGTATGCTGCGTGTCTGTAGCAACTTCAATAACAACTGATGCTATTATTGATACTTACCCGTATGCTAAAATATTTCCTGCAACCGAAAATGGTATGGGTGTGGGGATTTTACCTGCCCTGAGTGATATTCCCCTGCCCCCCCAATAGGGAAATGTTACACCCGCCCCTGAACGGATTACATATTGCACATTACTGTAATAATTACCTATTATCTATTCTGGTAAAAGTAACGTAACCATATTACTCAAAGCCAAAATGGGTGATATGGTACTCCGCCAAAACACACCTGATCACTTATTACAAATGAGCTTGTTGTTGCATGATGTGAAAATACGACAGATTTACAAGCCATTAACAGATAATAGAGATGCACAGTAGTTTGTAAATCCTAATCCACCGCAAAAATTCTGCACACATGATGTAACACAACAAGATGTCACTAAACAGATTGTGTTGTACTTATTACTGTGTGAGTCAAGTAATACAGTAAGTAATAGAATTAGTGGGGTTGCCTGAAGGGGGACCCCACTATTGTTATTGTGTTGCGTTTTCTTAGTAAACGTTATGCTTTAACCCTTTTTCTCCTTGTGATGATAATATATAATCATTCGATTGGCTGACCGAGGAACATTGAAATGATTTGATTGGTTGAGCAAGGAACGTGATGAATGATGTATGTCACCATTCACCATTAAAAACCCAGTGAACATTAACCCACCATGCCATGTAAAACTTTATTTTACTACGTCATCAGGTCGCCATTACAACATCAATGACCATTAACCCACCACGCCATGTAAAACTTTTCTCTGCGTCACCATTACAACATCATCAGGGGAACCCCACTTTGCAATTGCAAAATTGCATCATTCTGGTATTACGTTTTCTATGGAGAAGTAAAGTGAAGTTATTTCTCTCCTAAGTAACACTGCCCAACACGGCATATTGCAGACAAGTTCCAAAAAGATTTTGTGGACCCTTCTGTTGTCTTTCAAAAGGCCAGATTGTCATTAACATAAAATAGGGCTTGTTTATTCACCAAATTAACCTCTGCGGAAAAAAAAACACCGCCCGTAATTTCCAAAAAGCCAAAATCAAGTGTCGTATTAATTTGCATAAATTCAAAGTCAATCTGCTCCAACGCTCGATATCTCTCTCCTGGTTTTTAATTGTCTCAATTCATTGCCAGCGCGTTGGGAACATCATCAGCGCACGTGCAGCCGTTTTATCACATGTTTGTGAAAATGCATTGTGACCCGAGTGAAAATAAGATCGATAAAACATTGCAGATAACGCGTCACGCCGTTCTTGTTCCGTTTTAAAAGGTTCTTTCAAACCTGTGGCTGTTGGAATACTGATGAGGGCAAACAAAAAACAAAAGAACAATGAAATAAAAGAAACAAATGACACAGTACCATGCTCTCGTTTTCTAAGTGTAGTAGCCGCTCCAAATGACTTACAGCAGGGGCTTTCAACAGGTGGTCCGGGGACCACCAGTGGTCCTTGAGAGGCTACCAGGTGTCCTGCAGCTGAGTTGGTTAACCAGATGTACAATACATCTTGACAGCATAAAGCTTTATATACTCTCTGGTCTTGTGGACAAGAGCAAAAGAAATCTTTAGTTTTGGGGTCTGTGGGGCATAAAGTGTCCTTGAATGGTGGTCTGTGGCTCAAATGCTGAATAAATGGTGGGCCCTGGTGTCAAAAAGGTTTAAAACCCCTGACTTACATGATTAGATCTGTAGTTTTGCTCAGTTTGGCACAGTAAAATGGCGGAAAACATGAACTATTTTTAAACTAAAGAGCTTATTCTATGTCATAGGTGTCAAACTCTGAACCGTGGGCCAAATTTGTCCCGCTGTGTATTTTCCTTTGGCCCTTGAGGCAACATCAAATTAACATTAGAGGAGCCCACCGGTATTATACAGCCGTGGCACCGCTGTAACACTGCATTCACCGCTAATACTACAAATCCCATAATGCTCTGCTGTTGTTTTGCTGTCTGCACTGTAACAGCGTTTTTCAGGGCACACCATTTATTTAGCATTTCAGCCACGGACCACCATTCAGAGATATTTTAGCCCCACAGACCCCCCAAACTAAAGATTTCTTTTGATTCTGTCCATGACCATTAATCTTTGAGTTGTGTAGATTAGGACTAATTCACATGATGAATATTTTAACTCTTGACAGCGTAAAAATAAAACCAAATGGACCTGCAAAGGTCCATTTGGTTTCATTTTTACGTTCAAGAGTTACATCCGGTTAACCAACTTAGCCAGAGACCACCTGGAACCTAGCCGCGCAGCTTTGTTCAGTTTTAAATTTTGGCCCACTCTGTATTTGAGTTTGACACCCCTGTTCTATGTGTTTTAAATGTTCAATTCCAGTTATAGAGGGCAAGTATAATATATTTATACACACTTGTCTCATTGGGGTTCCTTTTAATGAAATGACCAACATACCAAATGCCCTTTGTTAACTGTCGGAATTTATGCACAGCAGAATGCATTAAAACAAGCTACAGTCCATATCAGAAACCCACATTGAATAAGCAACCTTTTTTTCATTTTTGGATTCTCATAGCGCCTTCCTCATATCGCAGACATTTCATTGTCTGGAAGAATGACCGTTAATTGCTACGGATTCCCGTAAACACAGATCTTGAAAGCGGCGACAGCAGCAGCGGCGGCAGCAGCCCGTTATTCGGGGATCCGACGGAATACAGTATGTCTAATTAAAGCGCAATCACAGCGTCTTGAAAACCGCAAACGCTGGAGTCCCGCGGAAAAAACAAAAAAACAAACACAAAACAACAAAAGAGCGCAGCTTTATTCTGCGTTTTATCTCGGTTAAGAGTCACGCGTGAGGAAAACAAACACACACATGCGGCCTGCGAGCTCCGCTGATTTCCCCAATGTCCTGGCCGCAGCAGCTCCAACGGACCTCCACACACACACACACACACACACACACACACACACACACACACACACACACACACACACACACACACACCACACACACCCGCAATCTCCCTCGCCGGCTATTTCCTGTTGCTTTTCCACTTTCGCCCCCAACCTCTCCACCCCCCAACCTCTCCATAAATGAAACCAAATGGACCCTTGTGGGTCCATTTGGTTTCAAGTTTACACTCTCGAGAGTTCAAATATTCATCTTGCGAATTAGCCCCAAGTCTACACAACTAGAGAATGTAGCTTAATGGTCTTTTTTAAAAATATTTTTATCCCACAATTTTGCAACCCATTTTTTTTTCACTGAGTGCCAACTCCTAAATGAATGGTCCTTTTTGATCTGTATGTTTTGCTGTTTTGTTTTCCCCCGAAATCCAGTCTTGTGGAATTGTGGACATAAAGCAAAAGAAATCTTTAGTGTTTGGGGGTCTGTGTGGGGGCTAAAAATGTCCTCAAGTGGTGGTTCGTGACTCAAATGCTGAATAAATAGTGGAACCCTGGGATCAAAAAGGTTGAAAACCCCAGTGTGTCACGCCGGAAGATCTTCCTTTGCTTCGGTGCGACGCGACCGTATAATCAAGTGGCGTTCAAGGGCGCTCATTTACAAACAAACAAACAAAACCACCCAAACCTATAGTGATAAGAGGTTTCAGCCCGACGGGTGCCGCCATATGAAAAGGTGTCGCACAGATGGGTCAGAGATATAGATATAGCATCACCGTTCGCCATCATAGCACAGGGGCTGGGAGAGAGAGAGAAAGAGGAGGGGGGTGTTGTGGGACCCTCTCCCTGCCATATCCCATAATAAGGGGAGAGGAAATGAAGGCTCCAGATAAGGGGGTCTGCCAGCGTCTCCTCGATAACCTTGAAATGATTCGCCCCGCTGCGCAATAAACACGCAACCGGTTGTGGTTTGCAACGGCGGCTGAAGGAAGGAAGGAAGGAAAGGGGGGCAAATTGAGAGGAGAAGTATAGCCCCCATCCCACTCTTTAAAATGACGGCGGTAAATCGGAAATGAAACGGGGGCCCAGCAGGGAACGTAATTGGTGCATTGTTTTGTTTTTGTTTTGTTTTTTTTCAGAGCCGCACTCATAGACGGATCTAGAAATGACGGGCCCCTGGGGATTTACAGCAAGAATTTTTTTTTTAGAAAAATTCAGAAAATTTTAAACAGCCAAAATAACCTCCAGTAAGTCAAATACTTGCAGTAATGCACCAATATCATGATGCTTTACTTTAGGGGGTTATTTTATTGACACAATGAATAAGCAGCCCCTTGTAAATAACAGTGAAAAGGGCCGTGTGCAGTTGTGCACCACTGTTATTCAACAATTTTTCATCGATATACACGCGTGTGAGTGCACTTGTGAGTTAGAGTACAACCAACAGCGTATTTTTGTGGGGGAAGCGCGTCATTACCAGCTGAGTTTCACTCAACTTACAGTGGTCCTAGCAAATGTCTGGACGGAAAAGCAGGGAGACCACCCTCCGACCGCTGCATTCGTGTTCTACCCAACAGAATCACAATCACAACGGGCTAATAACGTGAACACCGTTACGCTTATCTGATCTACAGTAATCAATGTGCACTCCGCCGCTATCAGTTCGCTTGCGTGGTAACTTGCATCGCGGGGGTTCAGGTCGGCACGCGAGTCTCAGCGGCGTTGTCGCACAATATTTCATTATCAAAAACCTCACATCTCCGATGTTTTAACACTTTGACCTTTCATCCCCGTTAATCAACACCTCCCCGCGTGATCACTTCACCGCGTCAGAGCAAAAGCGTAGTGTATAGCAAGATCCGCAAGTTCGAGTAAATTTCTGACGTTCGGTTGCTTACTTCTGACTTTCGGTTTCCGGACATACGTGGTCTCCGCCCCAACATGAGATGAGTTCTCGTCTTTCATCGCATTATTTCTGTGCGCTGGCTTGTGAAGCGAGATGATGGATCAAGCAGCGGTGTGTGTGTGTGTGAGCATGTGTGTATGTGCGCGCACACACCGGTCGGGGACCGCTGGAGCGCATCACTCTAACATTTTAAACCGTATTAATGGGCGTCCCGTGTGAGGCCTGCACCGTCCCTGATGTAAATACATAAAAAAACAGATTTAAAAAAGCCTAATGATCAAATCTCCTCATGCGGGAATTGCACGCGCGCCGTGTATCCGAACAGGGCCGATAATGATTCCTTCTGTGGTTGTTTGGCCGTGGGCCCGGCGCTCGGTTTTGACCCCTGGTTGCGTGTTTTGGATGCGGCCGAGGGGAGTCGTCCCCCCATGTCGCCGGCCCTTCTGCCAAAAAACCACCAGAAGGCAAACAAAAGCCCCGGATGGGCCAACTAATCTTTGCTTTCCAATTGATCAGGCCAATTTCAGAACGCTATTCATTTCTGCCAGCCCCCCCCCCTGCTGGAGCGTTAGGCTCTGTTTCTGGCTAATGTATTCCTTTAATTTGCGGCGTGGTGCACGTGTGTGTGCGTCTGTGCAAGGGCGAGGGTGTGTGTGTGTGTGTGTGTGTGTGTGTGTGTGTGTGTGTGTGTGTGTGTGGGTGTGTGTTGTGTGTGTGTGTGTGTGTGTGTGTGTGTGTGTTCTGGGGACGTGGGATTCTTCAAGTCCTATAACCGCATTAAGGTTGATTTGTTTTGCGGGTTTCTGGTTTGCATTAGCTTGTGAGCTTTATCCATCACGTGAAACAACTGCTACGTATCGTGTTTCCCCCCCTGAGGTAAATAATGCTGGAAGGCAGGGAAACTATAAATGGAAGGGGTAAGATGGTGGGGGGGGGTCTACACTTTACTCCTTGAGTGGGTAGAATATCCCCCCCTGAGTTCAAGCCAGGGTTCGAAACCCCTGACCAGCACAGAGGGTTGGACTGTGGACTGCCCTTACGTTAGGCCTCCCGTTACTCCGACCGCATGGAGCAGGTTACAAATCAAATATGTTGTGGGTTACAAATCAAATGTGTTGTGGATTACAAATCAAAATTTGATTTGACATTTAATGTGCTGGCTACAAATCAAATGTGTTGGGTACAAATCACCTGTGTGTGGGTTACAATTCACGCCTGGCTTCCTGTGATGTTAGGGAGAGGTTAGTGAGGGAGGAAACCTGAACTTGTGCATCTAGCCGTGCCTTGCGCTACGGAGATGTTTAAGCAAATTGAGGGACAGACAGACAGGCAGACATTACAGTATGCCATTGCACAGCCTAATATTTCACTAGAAATGCACAAAACCACACCATTATGCTGTATGTGCGTGGGTGTAGCCACCGCCACCGATCGATGGTCTGACTTCAAACTGGGCGTGTCACAGAGGAACCAGAAGGATGCAGAATGGATGCACCGCTGACCGAGTGGGAAGACGGTCCGATCGGACCGCCAATCTCAATACTGTATGCATGATAACAGTTCACGTACAGTGCTAGAGTTTTGGGGCCGCTGTGCAGCACGTTCCCATCAGCATGTCCAATTATTTCCCTTATATCAGGGGTTTTCAACCTTTTTCATTCCAGGGCCCACTATTTATTCAGTATTTGAGTCATGGATCACCATTTGAGGACATTGAGGCCACACAAACCCCAGAACTAAAGATTGCTTTTGTCCACAATATGCATTTGGGAAACAAAACACTTTTAAACATACAGATCAAAATGACCATTAATCTTCTATATTCTCTAGTTGTGTAGACTTGGGCTAAATTCAGATGAGTATTTTAACTCTTGAGTGTGATTAAACATGAAACCAAATGGAACCACAAGGGTCCATTTGGTTTCATGTTTCCGTTCTCAAAGAGTCACATCTGGTTAGCCAACTTTCCATCATTTAGCCCGGGGAATCCACTTGGAATCCTCTCAGGGACTTTCAACAGGTGGTCCAGGGACCACCAGTTGAAAACCTCTGGCCTTATATGGATAAGTCTTAGGCTGTCTATTATCGTCCCTTTTATGCCCATACAGAGATCGCGGAAGCCATCTGTATTTGCCCATATACTGTATTGGCATGTCAGTGGACTGGGTCTGCTATAGCCAATCTAAGATCGGTAGGGCTTCTGTTGCAACTGTGACGGACCACGCCTACTGTTCTTGTCGTGTCCAAGGCACGGAAACTTAAATTCCCTAATAGCTCAATTGTACACGCACTTCCTACTCTAGAGAAACTGGGGAACTGGGGAAACTAGGGAACTGGATACAGTATGCAAATATGCAACTTCCGTCAAGAAGACAATGGTTGAAGCGAACAGAAATGACACAGACACAGCTATGCCAGACGGAACTAGCATCATTCCAGAGTAGGTTTGTAGTAATATGTAATATAGTAAAGTACTTACAGCAAACATACAGTAAATGTCATAGATCAGGAGTTTTCAACCTTTTTCATACCAGGGCCCAATATTTATTTTGTATTTTAGCCACGGACCAGCATTTAGTCTGGTTTTAGTCTTAGTTTAGTCTCTCCAAAACAAAAATAAGGATTTTCAAGTTTGTGTCCACAATTTGGAAGAGATAAACTAGCCAGACCTTCAAAACTACAATTCTTTTACATTTTTCTGATTGTGTAGATTTTTGAAAATTCAGAAGTTTAAATATAATTTAACTCTTGAGAGTGTAAAATGAAACCAAATGGACCTGTGAGGTCCATTTGGTTTCATTTTAACGCTCTCTGGAGTTACAGATCTATGAGGGTCCATTTGGTTACCAACTGTCCATCATTTAGCTGGGGACCACCTGGAATCCTCTCAGGGACCACAGGTGGTCCCCAGACCACTGGTTGAAAACCACTGTCATAGATGATTGGCATCGCAGGTTGGCCAAGTGTAGTTCCAAGTGGAGACACGTCATTCCTATGTGGACTTTATTATTAATCTCATAAATTAGGCTATACTCTGTCCAAGTGTGTGTGCGTGTGTGCATTTCCTTATGCCAACTGTGCTTTGAGATGCATTGCCAGAGCGTGATTCATTTGCTCTTCAGAAACTACTCACATCCTCATTTAGCATACTTTCCCCCCATCTACCAAATGGCGTAAAAAAGCACTCCATTCTCTTGAAGGAAGAAATCATTTTCTTCCTTTCTTTTTTCTTCCTCCGCCCCTCCCTCCGCAGATAAATGAAAGAAAAGATTTCTTCTCTGTCTTAGATCGGTGGATTTAATACATCTCGGAGGGCTTATTATTTCACAACGCGTGCAAGAGGATTTCCAAGTTGGTAAACTTTCCGCTTTTGTTTTAATCCTTTAAATATTGCTTGCGCAACGTTCCTATATAGCATCTCTGGTAATGCAGTTGATGTTCGTTGTATCTCCGAGTTATAAGCCTCCGTTTCATCCTACGAAAGGCGAGCAGACATGAGCTATAGTCAAATGATAATTGCCATGAAACTCCACTTTGAAGGCTCCGCTCCAGATTGTAAAAAAAATCCCCTCCTTTTCCTCCCCAACACAGCAGTAGACAATATTTAACAAGAAAATGCTCAGATGGTAGCCTTTTAAAAGGCATCTCTCTCATTAGCTCTCATCTTTAATTGGAATCAATGGTGAAAAAAAAAATAACAGAAGAGAAAAAGAAAAAATGCCCATACTAATTCTCCTCGACCAAAACCATTTCCTGAGCACTTTTCACTAGTCTCAATACCCAGGGCTTGGAAACGAAATTATTTTTCAGGAACGGTTCAAAACCGGTTCGGGTAGATCTATATTTAACGTTTTCGTTCTGGCAATCGTTCCAGCACCAAACTGAACCGGTTCGAACCGGTTCGGAACTAAAAATAGCGTTCGTTCTTATCGTTCCGGTAATGTTTGGCGGATACATGTGAAGTTGTTTACAAACATCAGGCTTGTCCGCAGCACTTGAGTTTACAATAAAAGCGCACGTGGCTGTCGGGGCACGCTGCCTGGATTAGCCATGTTATTACCATGTTATTACCATATCATCCATGTTATTACCCTACTAGCCAGGGAAGCAGAGTGTGTTCACTGCAGCAGCTACTGAGCTTTCACAACTTTGGTCAAATAACTATCTTTGTATGTAGGCCTATTTAAGCCTATAGTTTTATTTATGAATGTCAGTAAGGCCATTGCATGCGCTGTCTGTCTGTCTGCATCACGGCACACAGCGTACATGCATGGCTATATGGAGTTGGACTCACCACAGAGAGCTGTTTGGTCATTAAATGTGCCGTCTATATTGTCGAGGAGCAGGTAGGCCTACATTAATCCACTCGTGTTACACAGAATATCTGCTAGAAGCTCGAGTCTTTGGAGCGGGGCGCGCGTTCAAACTTGGAAGATGTTTTTTTCGCTTTCTATCGCCGTTAGTTAGTTCAGGGCAGGCCCGGCTCAAACATTTCACAATTGGGGGGGGGCAGGCGAAAACTGGATGCGACAATTCTCGTTGTAGTAAGGGCGTTAGGGGGGCATTCCCCCCGTGAATATGCTTATATATAGCCGTCCCTGAAGTGCATTCGATTGCAATTGCGACCAAAAAAAGAAATGAACGGAAGAAAGATGATGATCACAGGCGCTCTTCCCCGAGACGCAAGATGGATTATAATTTATATAACAGTCACGATCTGCGTGTTTATAAAAAATAAACTCAACTTTAACGCAACTATCCACGGAGATCAGATAGCTGTGTTACAAAGAGCACCTTTATTTATCATTGATTGAGAACGAAAAAAAAAAAACGTTATTAACCGGTTTTGTGGATTTCAGAATAGCGTTTCGTTCCGGAACAGTTGAAGACCATTTCGGTTCCGTTTTCGTTTTCGGTTCTTGAAAAATCCCCTAGAATTCCGTTCGTTTCGGTTTTCGTTCTTTGAACCGGTTCAAAGCCCTAGTCTCAACACACACGCGTTCACCGTATTGTTTATAGAATACCGCCATGGTTTGTAAATTACTATACCAGGGGTTTTCAACCAGTGGTCCCTGAGAGGATTACAGGTGGTCCCCAGGCTGAATGATGGAAAGTTGGTTAACCAGATGTAACTCTTTGAGAGTGTAAAAATGAATGACACTCTCAAGAGTTAAAATATTCATCATGTAAATTAGCCCCAAGTCTACACAACTAGAGAATGTAGAAGATTAATGATGACTATTGGTCTGTATGTTTGCCTGTTCTGTTTCCCAAATCCAGCCTGGAATTGTGGATGAAAGCAAAAGAAACCTTTAAGTTTTGGGGTCTGTGGGGCTAAGATGTCATCAAATGGCGGTCCGTGGCTCAAATGCTGTATAAATAGTGAGGCCCTGGTGTCAAAAAGATTGAAAACCACTGCTTCATATGAAAATCTTTGGAGTTGCCCACCCTGCCATTCTTCCAGCCCACCCTAGTAGGGCTGGCTAAACCCGGCTCTGGTATTCACCATGTTGTAGATACAGTCATGGTTTGTGAACTACTATACCATTACTTCTATGCCTCAACGTTGCAGTGTTGTTTTTGTCGACTAAGACTAAGACTAAACGAAAATGAATTTCAGAAGACTAATTGGGACTAAAAGATGTGTGTTTTCAAAAGACTAAGACGAAGACTAAATCATAACCTAAGACTAATGGAAATAGGAAACATTTGTATCTTTTTTTTTTTTTTTCATTCTTTTTAAGTATGTGAACATATGTGAACAACATATCTGCAGTATAGATTGCATACGTTTTCAGGAAAGGAACTTATTACTAATGCAGCTATTTTATACAAAGAAATAAAACATCTTTCATACTAAAAACTATAAATCTGTATAACATATATAAACCTACAATGCATTTGTATGTAAGACTAAACTACCAAGACTAAGACTAAAAAAAGACTAAGACTAAATCAATGTTGATATTTTGTCGACTAAGACTAGACTAAAAAAAATGAATTTCAGAAGACTAAATGGGACTAAAAGGCTAAATGTGTGTTACTCAAAAGACTAAGTCAAAATATTCTCAAACAAACAACACTGCAACGTTGTCCCTGTAGAGATCCAGAGGCCATCCTACTGTAACCATGTGCAGATCAAGGAAATTATTCTCCCCTCTGGGCTGCCGCCAACAAAATGCTTGTAGATTAAGATGCTTGTAGATTCAGATCGGGGATCCATGGCCAGTTGCATTCATAATCTGTATAACATTTTAGAGGTCCTTGACTTGAATAAGTTTGAGCACTGCAGCTCTGTACAAACTAAAGCCTACAGCACATTGCTGCATGTATGCATCAAATGCAATTCCGAGGGGATGCAATTTAGCCTCTCTGCTTTTGATTAGCTATAGCTATGCAAAAGCTATAGGGGCTCATATGGACACATTAATGTCCTCCCTTATGGTCAATTTGTCGCAATCTCAGCCTTGGTAATGTGCATCATTAATGTAAGTACTGCATGTATGTCCATGTGAGTACATTGAAATGCATGATCTATACACACAGTTCATATTTGTGCAGCTAATATGGTTAACTACGAACGTCTTACACTACCATTGGTACTACAGACAGTACTATAAATAGGGTTCTCTGATAGTGTACGAACAATGCCAAATGGACAGGTGTTAAAGGGGAATTCCACACATTTTCAACATTCTAATATGTCATTAATATAACTTAGAGGTGTTGTGTGGACATGATGTAAATGTTCCCCTATACTTTGTTTCCTAGCAATGGAGGTCTGAAGAAAACCACTAACATGGTGAAACATCTTAACTCACTCCGTACCAATAGCGCAGTCGTCGTTCCCGTCGTGCTCCTGTCCCATTTGCCAATAACGACGAAGGTGCAGATAACGACGAAATGTAGATTTCATTCTTTAATCCAACTATTAGTCCCAGCGCATCGTCTGATAATGATCCCGTCGCTGACTTTCATTTGGGACAGAATTGGCGACCACTTTTTTTTTTTTTGTCCCATTCACATTCATTCAATGCAATGCATTCAAATGGCTCTCCTCCGGTTTGCCCCCTCAATGGCGTGAGCGCATGGCTTGGAAATCCAGCAGTAACGGCGGCAGTAAGTGTGTTAATGACATCATCAAGGTGTATTTTTTTCTTCAGACGCTTATTTTTTCTGAGAGCGTACAAATGGAACCAAATGAACCCGTTAGGGAACAAGTCCGTTCGCTCTGGGGCATTCACCGCGTTCGCTGATTGGTCTAGACTAGAAGTGGCATGCTCGAAAGCGCAGGAGGTCGAGAACACAGCTGATGACAGCGGCAGAAAGTAGAATAATATAGGTAGTAGGGAGAAACAAAAAGTAGAAGATGAGAAGGGAGGGGAAATGAGTCAAAATGAATGCATTTGAAGTGATGTGGTCGATGGAGGTCAGGCAATATGAACATCTTTATAACGGAAAGAAAAACTTGGTCCCGCCGCTCTCCCTCCTGCTTCAGTGGCTACAACCTCACACATACACATCGCCTCTAAACAGGTGGGCGGAGTCAATCCTTAAGGACACCACAGCGAGTATGAAGGCCTCACTGCATTCACTGTGTAAGGTGAAAGCCCAATTCACCTTAAACGGTGAAGAAGGTTTCGCTTCACTCTGGAGTATGACGGAGCCTTTAGTCAAAAGGGGAAAAAAAAAATACATTCCACTGTACTGACATCTTTCATTGCTGTTAGCATGTTGTCAGCACAGAAGCCTGTGCTGCTCCAGCTGCTCTTAAGCAGGGAGTCTACATGACTGTGTAGGAAACTGTGATACCCTGCATAATTTGTATGCCATTTTGCTTGAGCGTGCACCTTCTGCATATTTGATACCGTCGACCAGCCGTCTGACATATTTTCCCTGGTTCCTTTCTCTATTCTTATGAATATTTTGTAGGCGCAAAAAAAACAGCGGGATCTTGTAAGCAGAACATCATTTCATTTGCATTCTTGTGATGTGACGATAAACTTTGAACGCTGAGCGCAATTTTAAAGGTATCTGTACCTTACTTGAGAATGTCCTATTTTCAATCACTGTACTTCTACTCTACACTTAGAGACAAAATATGGTATAGCTCTCATTGATGGGCAGTAGCTTGTTACAAGTAGCTAAGCTACATAGCTTAACTACATTTTCCCGTAGCTTGTAGTGTAGCTTACTACATTTGTTCTGGGAATAGCTTGTAGTGAAGCTACACTACTTGTTTTGAGTAGCTTGTAGTGAAGCTACACTACTTGTTTCGAGTAACACGAAAAGTAGCTTACTACATTTTCCCCACACACATTTTTGAATTCCGCACAATTTAATGGATAGAAAACCTCTACGTAGTATACATCCCAAAACTTACACAGGCCAGCATCCTATGTTCAAACCGGCCCCTAGATTATTATTATGATTTTTATTTATATCATTTTATTATTATTATTTAGAATGTACATTAAGTGGAGATGTATATTTGTATATATGTAGTGTTGATGTAGCAAGCTACTTTTGTCGTGTAGCTTGCTACAAAGCTTACTACATTTTCTCAGCAACTTGCCCATCACTGGTAGCTCTACATTAAAATAGCCGACCTACAAGGTCCCAATGTGTCGCGATAACAATATGTAACCCTTAGAACAATGTCACTTAGCTCTGATGTATTGAAAACTCCACCCTCTGTAACATGAACCAGTCTCTGCGTTGTGTATTTGATGTTGTTGTGTTTCGTGGTTGATGAAAGAGGATGAAGGAGCAGACATAGGAGATGTGCGGTGAGCAGTAGTCTTTATCTCAGCTTGTGTCACCTTGCAGAGAAACCATAACAATGTCCTTTTTTAGTATTAACAGTAGTAATAGCACATCAGGGGCGGATTGGCCATCTTGAGTACAGGGAGTTTTCCCGGTGGCCTGCGCCACCTAGTGGCCTGGACAAGATCCAAAATGCACTAGTGGCACTTCTAAAATGCACTAGAATGTGCTAGATGCTCGCATGGAACATACAGATCAAAATGACCATTAATCTTCTACATTCTCTAGTTGTGTAGAATAAGTTGGGCTAATTCACATGATGAATATTTGAACTCTTGAGGGTGTAAAAATGGAACCAATTTTTTTTACGCTCTCAAAGAGTTACATCTGGTTAACCAGCTACCCCTTACTTATATTCAATGGATTGTTCAAGAGTGGATTGTACTCCTACCCACACCAGCAGACAGTCACTCCAGGCTTGAAGCAGCCTCGCTGGTGGCCAAGTTTGGTACTGCAGGCGGGTGGAATTCATGCACGAACGCCCCGAGAGCACCACCTCGTTTGCTTTGTGCACGTGGACAGGGCAGTTTGTTTTTAAGTTGTTTTCTGAATAAACCAGCGGTCCTCACGTCATATACTACCTCTCAAAAACACAACGATGTATTATATGACAGATAATAAGCTCAATGCAAACCCACAAGCTTGTTTTTTGATGCTTTCTGATGTTTTTTTTCCTTTGCTCGTGCGCGACGGCGCTCGTTCATGGTTCCCATAATCCCTTGCTTCGGGCGCGTTCATGGAGAAATACTTCGCATTTGGACACCAAATTTTGGTGTCCAAATGCGGAAATAGGCGCACTTCCGGCGGTCTTCCGGGTGCTTCAATGCGCCAATGAGCAACTTGTATTGAAATGAACGGCAAGGGGCGGGCTGTCGCTCCAGTCCGGTCTCTGTTATTTTATTACTCTATGCTCCTACCTTGCAGAGAAACCCTAACAATGTGACCTAAAATGGTCGCCCTCACCTGTTAGGTCAACAACTGCACAGAACAGAAACACTGGAAAACAGCACAGAGACCTCTGGTGGCACCACCAGTCAGTACACCTCCTTACAAATAGAATTTAGGAGATGTGCATTAGCCACTGCTACTTACGATAAGCAAGATAAATAAACATCAAATGCAGACATAGAGTACAGTGCCTCAGTAAACCTGGACGATAAGTCTAAAAGAAATTTTCATATTGGAATGTAAACCCCCTGTTGGTGAATTATCTACTGACAATGACCACCTAGGCAGACACTATCCCACAGCGTTGACAAACAAGGAAGTGAGTTTGATCAACTGGAATCAATTTTTTGGGTACTGCTTCATCCATTTCTCGCTCCAATGAAGAGAAATGTTTATCTGTAAGTGACATTGTGTGTGTGTTTACATCATTGTCATGTTGGAAACATCTTTAAAGAGGGGGTGCCGGGATTTTTGTATTTTTTCCAATGTCTAAGAGGTGAGAGTATGTAAATAGACCCCTTGGTGTGTTTTTATGTGGAATGATGTCTTCCCTTTGTACAAGTATTTAGGGTTTCTTCCTGGGGCTGAACCTTTCCAGTCAAACGTGCCAATGAAAAAAAAACTTCAATATAGTGACATCATGTGTTCAGCCCCTCCCCTAACTCCTCCCCCTTTATCATGCAACTAAAGCTGTGGGTGTGGCTTCAGTTCAGGTGGATCTCCACCCATCACCAACAGGCAAGCCAGGCATACTTAATGAACTGGCTGGGTGGAATCATAAAAATGACAGTTTAACAAACACTGGACACTTTTTGAGAAAAAAATCTTACTTTTCATATAACATTAATACCTGAGGACCATGTTTTAGGGTAGAAAAAAAATCATGGCACTCCATCTTTAACCAGCCAAAGGTCTCACATGTCACCCCCCTCATCTCCACTCTCTCCATTGGCATTGAGTATACCAAACTCTGACGCTAGCAGTGGAAGCAACCGAAGGCATGGCACCACCATATCTTGCAATTCTGATTGCACATGACAAACCCTCCCAAGGCGCTCAGATCAGCCGCCGCAGAAAACCTGGAAAAACAAGTGACCAATGCTTCATACGCCCCAAAAATCTTCTCCCTCCTGGCTCCAAAACTATGGAATAAGGAATGGACCTCCCATTGCAATCAGAACTGCAGCCTCACTCCAAATCCTCTGCCACAGTCTACAAAACACACCACTTCAGACTACGTCTTAGGCCATAGCACTTGCCATAGTACTTTCCTCAACCTCCTACAGGCATATTCAAAGTAGACCTATGGGATAATACACAACGCAACAAAACAGGCATATGACATCATCAAATTGCGACAGCAGCAGTCCAGATTGACAAAAAAAGATTTGATATTCATGAAAGAAATTAAATATTTAAGAAGCTTTTTCCTTTTTTTTTTATTTTAGTTATAGAGGGCATCTTTGTCTTATTAGCCAAGGATCCTTTTAATTTTATTTCCACACTGTGGTACTGACACTTTCGCTTCAGTGAAAACAAAAACAAGTCTTCCAGCCGCTGGTTTTTAGCCTTGTAAAACGCGTGACGTGACAAATAAACGCATGAAGTTAACGTTGGAGCCGCTGACGTTGGATATTCAAGCTTCGCTTGATATTCAGCGCAGGCAGGCGCCAACCGCAGCGCCAAGCGCTTTGCTATGCATGGTGTGTAGCGTATTGACAAAATGACATTACAGGCAGGCATGGCATCAACACAGACACACAGTGCTGAGCGCATGAAATGGGGGCGGAAAAAACCCTCTATGTCCACTTTTATTATACATTACAACAGGGCTTTTCAGCAGGGGGTCCGGGGACCACCAGTGGTCCTTCAGAGGGTGCCAGGTGGTCCCCAGACTAAATGAATGGAAAATTGGGTAACCAGATGTAACTCTTGACACTGTGAAAATGAAACCAAATGGACCCTTTCGGGTCCATTTGGTTTCATTTTCACACCCTCAAGAGTTAAATTATTCATCATCTGAATTAGCACCACTTAATTAAGAAGTCTACACTGTTTTGTTTGCCTGGAATAATGGAATTGTGGACAAAACCAAAATAATTCTTTAGTTTTAGGTCTTTGGGGTGAAATTGTCATCAAATGGTTTTTAGTTGGTTTTAGTGACGTTTGTGTGTGATGGCATATTACGGAGATGAGAGCTTTCCGCCCGACGGTGGCGAAAAATAGGAAGTGGGGGTAAGAAATGCTTTCGATCACGCGGAAAGGTCCGAGTTCTCGGCTCAGCCCATCAGCGCCATGATAGATTCAACGCAATAATGGAATCCTTACAACACCAGAAACATTCTCACCGCGGGATATTTAATCACAGCGAATTTGAGGGGTGGGGAGGGGGGTTCTTATGTGGAAAAGGTGTGTGTGTGTGTGTGTGTGTGTGTGTGTGTGTGTGTGCGTGTGCGTGTGTGTACATGAGCGCAATTCTGTGAATATTTATGAGTGCGTATGGAGTGAAAATCCATGAATGTGAAAGGAGACTGTACCATTAGGTACTGTATGTGAGTGACTGTCAGAATGAATTACATACTGTATGTATGTATGTATGTATGTATGTATGTATGTATGTATGTATGTATGTATGTATGTATGTATGTATGTATGTATGTATGTATGTATGTATGTATGTATGTATGTATGTATGTATGTATGTATGTATGTGTGTGTGTACTACATGCATTACTACAGTTGTGAGGGCTAAATGCCCCCGCAAGCCGTGTTGTCAAAATAACACTGTCTTAAACAGCAATTTCTTCGGTTTGGCCGATTTGGCAGATATGGTTTGGCCGGTATTTGCCGTCCATCAGTCAATTTTGGTATTGGCAAATTCTGATATTGATTTCTGATTGGATGTATGGGCCGTCAAAGCCAGGAAGTAGTCGCTTGCCACTCGATGGGCAGAAATGACAAGAAACCATGTAGCCAACATAAAACCGCACTCTCCACTATCTTCGTTATATAGACCAGTGGTTTTCAAATGATTGTTGATAACACTGCCCACAACACTGCCCACAAGTAGCCTATAGCAGTGGTTTTCAACAGGTGGTTCCAGGTAAATGATG
This sequence comes from Benthosema pterotum, assembly GCA_039105355.1. Classification (NCBI taxonomy): domain Eukaryota; kingdom Metazoa; phylum Chordata; class Actinopteri; order Myctophiformes; family Myctophidae; genus Benthosema; species Benthosema pterotum. The sequence continues at coordinate 40,435,598 of CM076980.1, read as the reverse complement.
GAGAGTAACCAAATGGACCCTTATAGATCTGTAACTCTTGAGTGTTAAAATCAAACGGGATCCATTTGGTTTCATTTTACACTCTCAAGAGTTAAATTATATTTACACGTATTACTTAATTTTCAAGAATCTACACAATCAGAATGTGTAATTGGTGTTTAGACGAACATTTCGCCACTTTATCTCCTAAATTGTGGACAAAATAACTTGAAAGTCTTTAGTTTTCGGTCCGAGAGACTAAATGGTGGTCTGTGGCTAAAAATGCAGGATTAATAGTGGTCCCTGGTATGAAAAAGGTTGAAAACCTATAGCACTAGCAGAATTTGAGCAGGTTTTGTGAATGTGAAAGCCGTCACAAGAGGAATGGTTCAGCATTGTTTTGTGGTTGTGGTTCCACCGCTGTCTTGAACTCATGTCCTCACAAGCATGGCAATACGGTGCACCGTGTGTGTGTTTGTTGGCAGGCTGAGCCGTTGAGTGTCTACCTCTAAGCCACATCGATTTTGACAGTCAAATAGCACACTACACCGTGCAGGCATGGCGGAGCAGGCAGGCATGCCGCAGGGGCGGATCTAGGGATGGGGGGGTTTGGGGGGGGGGGGGGGGGGGCTAAATGCCCTGAATGTCCCACCAAACATGATGGTATGCATGCAAAACAACCCAAGACATTTCAGTGCTTATATTCAAAAGTATTTGAAACACTACTACGACTACTAACTAACTACAATCGTCTCACCACTAAACCAACATTTCATCATTGAAAACAGAAAACTCTGAGTCAGACCTCTAGCTTTATGCATGCTGCGTGTCTGTTGCAACTTCAACGACTATTGATTATTTACTTGCCTAATAAAAGTCCTGTAACTGAAAATGGCATGGGTGCAGCTTCATCGCCCGTGGCGCGAAGCGACACGGGCAATGAAGCTGCCCCCCCCCCCCCCCCCCCCCCCATTGGGAAATGTTACATCCGCCCCTGGTGGGGCCTAGTGCGTCAGAGAGAGAGACCTGTAGATAAGATTGAACGGCCTGACAAGGCCCCGCTGAATGATTGCCACTTCCCCAAACTAAATGGGGCACATTTGAATGATTGGCTATCTGCGTTGCCATCACTCAGCCTGTGGCCGCGGTGTTGGAGGAACAAGGAAAGGCCAAGGAGCAGCGCGGGTCTGTCAGACGTTGTTATTCCGCAAACCTCTGGCGTTTGTTGACGTGACACCAGGCAGGACGGCCCTTTTTTTCTTTGTTTTTGTTTTTTTGGTGTTATCTTATCTGACAGATGCTACGTGTGGCATGTTCTATGCAAGGTCATTTGTCTATATCAGTGGCTTTTCAAGCTTTCTTCATATCAGGGCCTGCAACTACTTGTTCAGAATTTGAGTCACGGACCACCATTTGAAAGGTTTGTTTTGCATCTGCCCAGGCTGGAATTCCGAGAAAACGAAACACTAAACTATAAAAATGCAACTACAACCAGTACCATTGTACTGACTGCCTTGTGTTGATCCTATGGAACTGGTGTAGAAGCCTGTTTGATTTATTGCTTGTCAATGCAGGCAGTTTGTTTCTTGATTCATTTTTTTTTTTTTATCGGCCACAACAAGGATGTCTTTTAGAGGTGGTCCATTATCACGGGGACGTATAGAAAGTGACAAACGTACATGATGTTATTTACTGGATAAATATAGTTTAGACAGATGCTACTATACGTAGGTTCAATGATTTCCTTGTCTATTGTACGTTGTACATTCTGCCTGGATGAGAGCGCCTGCTTAAAACCTCTATTGTCAATTGTAAACAAAAAGAAATCTGGATTAGTGCCTGGAATCAAAATCTTAATGAGGCATTTTCAGTGTTTTTTTTTTTTTTTTTTTTTTTTTTTTAGTGGTAAATCAATTGATTTGTTTTCCAGCAAAGATATGTTCAATGTTTTAAACAAACAATTAACGCCTTCAAAGATTCCACTTTTCTTTTTACACAGGCCCCACAATTTCGCTCTCTGGGTTGCCAAGTATGAGATTCTGAGAGTATATGCGTCTTTTTCTTCCAGGGTGCTGAATGGCAAATACGAGAAAGACGAGAATATATACATTTTACTGGGTTTACGATAAAGATATGCAAGTCGCCGCTGGACTGTTCCTGTGACCCGGACCAATGTCGTCATCCTGCAATAAATTGCACCTCTATTGTAGATCGGCTACTTTTCTATGAAGAGATTTAGGAAGATGCTGGGGAACTCATGAAAGTCAACAAAATATGTTTATGACTTTCATGTGTTGGCGCAATCAGAATGTCTTCAAATATTTTTAGTACACCCATCTGTTTCAGTGACATTTTGCACTGCACAATATAATGTATTTTTCCACACACACTTCTAGCCCATTATAATTTTGCAAGCCGACGTACAAAAAGACTCTAATTGCAACATGCACTTAGCAGACACAAGAACTGTTGTAGAGAACACCCTTTAGATTTACAGTTTGCCGGCAAATTGTTAGTCTTTTTTCCCCACCACTTTGCAAACAGACAAAAAAAATTGAAATCACTCCAGGCGTCAGCATTAACCTTTGTAGATCACTTCTCAGCTGAGTCACACCTGCATAATATATACACCCGCCATTGTCTTGCATGTTTATGCTGAGCAAATTGTTTAGCGCGTGCAGTGCAAAATACAGAGAGAGAGAGAGAGAGAGAGAGAGAGAGAGAGAGAGAGAGAGAGAGAGAGAGAGAGAGAGAGAGAGAGAGAACAGCTCAGAGCAGGGTTTCACTGTGTGTTATGGCAGCGAGGATGAAAGGAGGAAGAGGAGATGCCAGGCAAAAAAAAAACACACCCAGAAGGTGTACTGTAGTAGAAGGCCAGGGAAGCGAGCAGCGAAAAAGTCCACCAGGAGAGTCAGTATATATATGTGGCAATTTCACATGCCCTAAAAACATAAACAAAGACATATTGGAGCAGCGGACCTCTGATTGAAGCTCTTCTACTCCTCCTCCTTCTTCTTCGCCTTATCCACCTCCACACGCCTGACCGACTCAGAGTCAAAGACCGTGCTGAAAAATGGACGCTTGCATACAGTATGTAGCCAGCAGGCCTATACAAACAAGTAAAAGAAGAAGCCACACGAGGACAGGCCTAGCTCTGGTTCGTATAGCTCCATCGGCTTGCAGTAGAGCTAAATCAACATTATATTGAAGCGCAAACCTTGAAAAGTTTCTCTTCCTTTGTGGGAAACACGAGATCGGTCAGGGGTGGGTGGATCTAGCGATGGGCATGGGCATGATGGCATGCAAAACAACCCAAGATATTTCAAATTAAAGTGCCTCTATTTAAAATGATTTGAAACACTACTACTGCTACTACAGTTGTGGCACCACTAAACCAACAGCATTTCATCATTGAAAAGACAAAACTCTCTGAGTCAAACCTTTAGATTACAGTATTGCTGCCTGTCTGTGCAACTTCAACAGCAACTGATGTGATGCTTTATGTACTTGCCAAATATGCTGTAAGTCATGTAACCGAAAGTGGTATCGGTGCGACTTAATCGTCCGTGGTGGTTTCCCCCAATAGGGGAACCTTACATCTGCTCCCGAGACCGATTTTGTTTACTCACAAATACAAACGTAGCTTGTGATTAGTGGAAGCACACACATGAAATGCACTTTTTGGATCGTTTTCAAAAGTGCAAGGTGTTTTGGCTGACATATCATGGTCTGATAAACCTAAACCTAACCATCAAACCGATGCTAATCCCTATAACCCCAAACCCTATAACCTCACAGGAGGGTGTCACCTACTGTAAACCTAACCGTCGTCCTATGATATGTGGGACAATATACAGCCTCCATTTCTTCAGAGGAGAAACATTCTACAGTATGTGGAGGTTCTCTGTTGGCAATATCAGTAGAGGGCGCAATTCCATGTTGTTTTCCTGGTGAAAAACAATTGTTTTCTGCCCAAAAAGCGCATTTTATTCACTCTCACCCACACACAGCCTCTTCCTTTGGTGTCAGTTATCAAACTCTCAACATGACACCAGACACTGCCAAAGAAATACTGGAGGCTATAAAGACAAAAAAAAAAAAATCAATCTATCTATCTATATTACAAACAAAAACCTACAGCGACAAGCGTACAGGTGCCAGGGAGGAAATAACAAAGAACAACAACAACGTTCATTTCATCTCATTCCACTAAATCCGTTGTAGGGGTTAAAGGCTAAAGGTTAACAGGTCAACCCCAAAGGTCTTCCAATTGTGAAGTGGTTAAAATACGACCCTTTTCAAAGACCACGCCGTTCACAAAGAAAAGAGACCGCCATAGGCGCGAGTGCATCATAAAGATAGTCGGGTGTAGATGGCCTTCAAGATGAACTTCAATGGGGTCACAAGGACACACGCGCGCACTCAAACACACACGCCTTATCAGCAGGATAAGGGCGGATGTAACATTTCCCAATTGGGGGGGGGGGGGGGGGGGCAGGAGAAAACGGTAAGGGGACGGCTTCAAGGATGAAGTCGCACCCTTACCGCTTTTGGTTACAGGACTTTCATTAGTCAAGTAACTTGACTAAAGCGTCAATAATAACATCAGTTGTCGTTGAAGTTGCAACAGACATGCAGCATGCATAAAGCTAAAGGTCTGACTCAGGGAGTTTTCTGTTTTCAATGATGAAATGCTGTTGGTTGTTGTTAGTAGCAGTAGTGTTGCAAATCATTTTAAATATAAGCACTTTAATTTGAAATATCTTGGGTTGTTTTGCATGACATCATGTTTGGTGGGGCAGTCTGGCATTTAGGGGGCAACCCCCCCCCGGGGGGCACACCCCCCCCCCCCCCATGCCCATGCCTAGATCCGCCCCTGCTTATCAGAGAATAGACAGTGTCTTCCTTTGGTGTAAGCATCACCTCCCTCTGTCCTATAATCTCTCCCAAGGTTGAAGCCAGCCGACTGCCAAGGGAAATTGCAAACCAAATATATAATGTGCCCAATCTTAGGGGCAGAAGGTAATATTCCCTTCATACACTATACTAGGAGTTGAAACAATGCGTTACGTCTATGCAGCTATACGCGGTTCGCTGATGCTTTGCCGTGTAAGGACGCACATTATTCGTCCACAATGGCCCTTCTTTAATGGCCCGTCACTTTTTACGGGACAAAATATGAAAGCACCTCCCTTGTCAGCATCTATAGAGGCAAGCAATGTTGTAGAGTTGAAATTGAAGCCGTCCCTCTTTTGACTACCTGAACCCTATAGCGTTTATATTCTAGTCATGAAAGAATGACGCAAAATGTTCAGAAGAGAGAGGTGAAGAGGAAGTGGGAGTGAAGAGGGACCAGTGGTTTTCAACCAGTGGTCCGGGGACCACCGGTGGTCCCTGAGAGGATTCCAGGTGGTCCCCAGCCTAAATGATGGAAAATTGTTTAACCAAGATGTAACTCGTTGAGAGCGTAAACATGAAACCAAATGGACCCTTGCGGGTCCATTTGGTTTCATGTTCTGTCATTCATCTGCTGTCATTGGCTAAAATGCCGCCTCATCCCCCACTTTTACACCACTTTTACAGCCAAACAACATTTATGATACACGCAGCCAACAGACAGCTACACGGAAGACGGAGAACTCACTTATTTTCGGGCCGCCGAACATATGTCTGGTGGTACGTTAAGTGGGCAGCCTCAGACCTGCCATTCACATTAAAAGGGAACGCTGCCTAATGCTTTATATAATCGGCTCCCGCGTTTAGCCACGGAGCACATGGCTGATGCATGCGCCTGGCTTCAACACAGTAATTGTCAAAGGAGGAATCTGTTGTATGATGACGTATAGGGCACAACAAGAAAAACCCCACAAAACTTTAGAACATGGAGAGAAGGGATTAATCTGTGTTTATTGCAAAATTAAATAGAGGGGGTATGTGTTCTCAATGGGTATAGGGTTCACATGCTTACTGTACTGTGGATAACGACAGCTTGTAGATTGTGGGCTCCATTTTCGTTACATGCTAAACCACTTATCCCAAATCCCTTATTTCTTTTTTTTACTATTTTGAAACACTTTTTGGAATATTTCAACATGTTGTCAATCTATTAGCATGTTGTGAGCTTATAGACTCGCCATTTGAACTACTGAAAATGTTTTATTAAATAGTTTAAAAAGGAATTTAAGGGATAAGGGGTTTAGCGGTAATGAAAATGGAGCCCTATGTTTTCACTACTTCTTAATGTATGGTGGTAGTAGGAGTAGTAGCAGAGGTAGTAGCAGTAGTATAGTAATCATAGTTGTAAGCGTTTGTAGTTATTCTATGATGTGATAAACACTAGTCGATAAGGTCCATAACATTTTCAAACTACTACTTAAAAGTAGTGCTTTCTAACCAGTACTTACTTACTAGACAGGTGTTAATTGTTTCGCATTTTGTGTCAGTCTTGAATAACACACCAGTTAGTCTAAATTAAAACTTTGTACGAACACAGCAGAAACCAACCCAGGTGTAAATCAAACTGACGGTTACAGTCCAAAGCTCTGCTATTCACCCTTAGTGTACTGAACGTGTTTTGGTGTTCTAAGCATTATGTTTTAACTATTGAAAAATAGCAGATCTACAAGCTCATAGCGCGCCACCGAGTGGCGCGCTATGAGCTTGTATCTCTGCTATTTTTGAAAAATCGCGAAAACGTGGTGCAAATCTTTGAATATTATGCTATTCAGAAACTAGAAATCTAGACACAATGGGTTAAGCTTGTTCTCCTGGAGGTGCAACAACAACAATAGAGCTAATCTTGACAGCGTTGCTATGCTGTAATGCATTGTACAGTGCAGTGTAAAATACAACCAAGGTCAACGCAGTACACAAACAAAAGAGAGTTCCTGTGTAAAAAAAGAAAAGACAGGTGCAACCTGAAGATAGTCTAATATATATGGCGGTAATGCAGTGTGGACCTTGCTGCTGAGAACAATTGTGAAGAGATGCTCGCACGCACGCATGCACACGCACACTTTGGAATAAGCCAGGGGCGGATCTAGGCATGGGCATGGGGGGCAATGCCCCCCCCCCCCCCCCCCCCCCCCTCCCCTAAATGCTCAGTCTGCTCCACCAAACATGATGGCATGCAAAACAAACCAAGATATTTCAATTTAAAGTGCTTGTATTTAAAATGATTTGAAACACTGCTACTACTGCTACTAATTACGCTTAGCAAAAAGCAGTATATACTAGAGTATACTAGGAGTATACTTGTTTTAAACTTAAAATACAAAAGTACACTTCAAGTTTACTTCTATGTACTCAACAGGTATATACTTTAGGCCAGTATACTTACAAGTGTACTCATTTCTATACTTAAGATATATACTTAAAGACTAGTATACTTTTAAGTTTACGTCTGTTGAGTATATAAAAAGTATAAACAATACTCTTTATATACTCAACAGACATATATTTAAGACTACTATACTTAAATATACCTGGCTCATATAGTATGAGTATAAAAACAAGTCTAAGTATATTAATTAGATTCCCTTAGCCGCCCCATGCCATTTTCTCTTGCCCCCCAATTGGGAAATGTTACATCCGCCCCTGGCATAAGCTCTCTCTGTCGTCAACTCTCAAGGTGAATGAAACCTGCAGGCTGCCAAAGGAACACTGCCGGCTAAAGACAGGATTATAAACAAAACTCCAAAGTGACCAACTTAAAGGTGCATGTGACGAAAAGGGTCGTAAAGCATCTTTACCGCCGTAGCAAAATATTAATTCAATTCTGAGAGAGAGAGCACAAAAAAGGCGACCCGCAACGCGCTTCTTCTTCAGGGCATTTCAGGGCACCGCGCATCTGCCGTTTAGCACAGTAGGATGCTCGATGCTCTTTTTTTTTTTTTTTTTTTTTTTAATAATTTTTATCCCACGATTTTGCAACCCATTTTTTCACCCAGTGCCAATTCCTAATGTGATCCTGGGCTCTACACACCCTCCGCCAACCTGGGGAGGCAGCAGACTGGGCTCATGCTTCCTTCAAGGCATGAGGAGTCGCGCCACCTTCTTTTCACCTGACAGGGGGGAGTTTCCCTGGTTGGACGTAGCGCGTGGAAGGAACACGTTATTCCAACCAGTTCCAGTCCCCTCCATCAGGCGCCCCGGCTGGCCAGGGGGAGGCAGTTTAGAGTCCAGGATCACTGCATGTTTTTGTGAGGGTATCTACCCTAGGGGACACGGGGAGAACATGCAAACTCCACACAGAAAGGCCCTTTCGTCAACCCCGCCTCGGGTATGGGTACTGATGACGCGGAGGAGCAGACACGCCGCCAGCACCCACAGCAGCGCCCCTAGCGGGAGTCGAACCCAGGACCTTCTAGCTGTGAGGCGACAGCACTAACCACTGTGCCACCGTGCCCCCTCACAGCACAGTAGGATGCTCTAAATGAAGTTTGAGAAGATCTCAATAGCAAGTTAAATTATATTTAAACATCTGAATAACATAATTTTCAAGAGTCCACACAATTAGAAAATGGAGAATAATTGCTATTTTGCCCAACGTTTTGCCAGTTCTCTTTCCCAATTGTGGACAAAAAACGTGAACGTTCTTAGTTTTGGAGACTAAACTCAACATCACAAACTGCCAAATCAAACCATACAACAAAGCTCAAAGCTCAAACTATCTAGGGGGCCTTGAAATGGATTTTCAGTAATGATATAATCACATTTTTGATGTGTAGATCTTGGTGAGCCGCTCATTTTAAAAGTAGCTCTCACGTCAAAAAAATGTGGGCACCCCTGCTCTAGCCCCTAACCTTATACCTTAGTCTTAACTGGCCACATAAATAAGTAACCAAAACAATGTTGGGACGAGTTATTTTCGACCAAGAGGTATGGTGTATGGGGGGAAAAGCCTCTAAGGCCTGATTTACATTTGCCAGCCAAATCCAGCCTGAATCCAATCTGAGACACATTGAGCCTGGAATCTGATTGGGTAAAATGAGCCATGTGACCTGTTAGCCCAATCCGATTTCTATCTTGAAGTGACACAGATCTGATTCAGGCTAGATTTGGCTGCCAGGGTAAAACTGGCCAAAGTATTAGCATTAGGGCTGGGACTTTAACTGATTAATTGAGATTAATTAATCACAGAAACAATAACGCGATTAACAAAATTAACTCATTTTAATCGCCACACAGACGCCAAAACTAAAGATTTCTTTTGCTTTTGTCCACAATTCCAGGCTGGATTTCAGAAACAATGTCACAGTCAAACATACAGATCAAAATGACCATTAATCTTCTACATTCTCTAGTTGTGTAGAATTGGACTAATTCAGATGGTGAATATTTTAACTCTTGAGAGCGTAAACATGAATGGTTTCATGTTTACGCTCTCAAAGAGTTACATCTGGTTAACCAACTTTTGATCTAGTTAACCAAATTTTGATCTGGTTAACCAACTTGCATTGTCGACACAGTGATTTAGAAAAACTCTCACACGCTATACCAGCCTGTTTTAACTGACAAAAAATGCTTCTTGGGTCAAATATTGGTATGCAATTAATTGAGATTAATTAATTACAAGGCTTCAAATTAATTAGATAAAAAAAAATAATCGAGTCCCACCCCTAATTAGCATTGAGGGTTCATAAGTGTTCACACATGAAAATGTTATCCAACACATTAATCAAAATATGAACACCTTGATTGATGATCCAGCAAGTCTATGAAGCTGTCTATGAAATCTATAATATAATTCATAGACAGCTTTGTGCTCAAGAGGTCCTTGAACACTTTCTTTTGAAGGCCCCTATTATATGGGAATGTATAAGCGAGAGCGAAACACACACACGGACTAGATAATGAATGGATGTGCGTGCCGAGTGTGGGGGGAGTACGGATATCAATCCATGAAATGGCACTATAAGTAAGAGAAATGCTCTTGCCGCGCGCGCGATAGCGTTTCCGAATACAGAAAAGAGATGTCATAAGAGAGAGATTAAGAAAGCCCAGGCCACAATAGACTGCACGGCAAGACCGATGAGGACGGATGACATCTGGGAGGCATTAAATGTGCATCATGGCACCGCATCAAAAGTATAATGGATCTGAGATCCAGCCGGACCGCTCATCCAGTGACAGCTCTGTATTCATCGGTGATGATGATTTCGCTAATCTCTTTCTCTCTCTCTCCCTCTCTCTAATATATAGCCTATTGTCTCTGTCAGGTGGAAAACTCACCCAACAGAATCATAAACTTGTTTGACTTTTCCTCGTCCTTTTACGCTATATTTTGCTGATCTACGCGTTGCACCAGGCCACAGGCATATGGCGCAACGCGCCGTGCAATAAAAATAATGAAGCGAATATAATCTTGTCCTGAGCATACCAGTGGGCCAGATGTTATGAGGCCAACCAGGAAGTGTATAGGGATAATATACAATCTAACAAATACAGCGTATCTATGCCAAATCAGGGCAATTGGGTGCACTAATGCATCAAGAATGCATAGACTGTGCACACTATTAAAATGATTTGAAACACTACTACTGCTAATAACTAACTACAATTGCGCCACCAGTAAACCAACAGCATTTCACCATTCAAAACAGAAAACTCTCTGAGTCAGACCTTTAGCTTTATGCATGCTGCGTGTCTGTCGCAACTTCAAAAACCTTTGATATTATTGATGCTTATTGCTAATAAAAGTCCTGTATACATGTGGTATGGGTGCGACTTCATGGCCCGTGACATAACATTTTGGCCTGCCCCCCCCCCCCCCCCCCCATTGGGAAATGTTACATACGGGCCTGCTCACAAAGGATTGTTGCAGTGTTTCAATGTGTTTGAGTGTTGGGCTACCGTATCCTATATATGGAAGTGGGCCGAGAGGCCATGAGGCTTTTTTTTAATTCCCTTTTTTTGGCACAGCATTTTAAAATTGGCCCCTGGTTGCATCACGCTCGGCCCTAGTTTGCCAGGAGAGCCTTTCAGTCATGTGTCCCTCAGCGCCGTAACACCACTCAGCATATCTTCAGACTTCTGTGAGCTGTCAGAAAATAGCCACGGCTTACAGAAACACAGTTAATCCGGCCCCGGAGACAAGCAGCAATACCACAGAATGTGGCTGCAGACGTACATGCGGCGGACGGGCTGTAACACAAGTACATTTACTCGAGTAGACCGCACCGCATTTCATTTACGTGCCACTGAGATTGAATAAACCTTGAATAGTTTATTCCTCATTTCAAAAAAGCACGAATGTCAGAACCACGTTCGGCTCAATAGAACTTTAGGTAAGCCACCGTCCTCTTGTCCACCCTAGGACACTTTCCAGGCCGGGCTCATTCATTCCAATGTAAATGGACTTTACACAATAAATACTAGGTTCATTCTTAGAACCAGACCGTCAAAATCCTCTTCCAAATCCATCAACAAGGCATGCCCTATGCAGTATAAAAATGTGTGCGTGTCGTTTGTTTTTGTTTTTTTTTGTTTTTGTTTTTTCAAACAATGTTTTATCATATAGGAAAGCTATTGGTGGAGAGGTTTGTCTATCACATGTTATGCTTAGCTGTGATTGGACCATAGCCGTTTGGGGAGGGGCTTACCTAAAGGTCTATTAACGCGCCATGATGCACTTTTACGTCTGCTGCTTTCACGATTATTTATACTTTTTCGTGAATTTCAGTACAACGATGCATTGTTCAAACTGAAATGTGAAGCAACGATGTCACCTGAAAACTCCAAAAGTGAGTAATATTTTAGCAAGTACTTTAGCGCGAACTTTGAACACATTTGAACAAGCCACCATGACTCACATCTGAGCGATATTTGAACTGGGGGGGATACTATTATGTGTGCGTACTTCGACTCAAGCACTGGGGAGTCGAGTATTGCTCCTTTGTGCACCGACTGTCTTTCCGAAAAGTTCTTTGGAGCTGTCCAAAAAAAAAACGTAGCCACGGCTTAGCGAGAAAGGCACTTAATCTGACCCTGGGGAGACTAGGGACTAGGGAGACCCACAGGATGGCTTCCAACCCGTCCGGTGATAAAAAGGGGCTTCGGGAAAGACATTTAAGGTACTCATTTTCAATCATTCATGGCTGCTCTCCTCCAGGGGCAGATCTAGGCATGGACATGGGGGGGCAATGCCCCCCTAAATGCCCAGACTGCCCCACCAAACATGATGGCATGCAAAACAACCCAAAATATTTCAGTGCTTATATTTAAAAGTATTTGAAACACTACTACTGCTACTAACTAACTACGATCGTCTCACCACTAAACCAACAGCATTTCATCATTGAAAACAGAAAACTCTCTGAGTCAGACCTTTAGCTTTATGCATGCTGCGTGTCTGTTGCAACTTCAACAACAACTGATGTTATTATTGGTGCTTTACTTGCCTAATAAAAGTCCTGTAACTGCAAATGGTATGGGTGCGGCTTCATCGCCCGTGGCGCGTAGCGTCACGGGCGATGGAGCCGTGCCCATGCCATTTTCCCCTGCCCCCCCAATTGGGAAATGTTACAGTACATCCGCCCCTGCTCTCCTCTGAGACTACGGGAGTCTATTGCGGCGTTTGCGGCGACCAAATAAAAAGTGGTGGGGAGGTTACAGGCAGAGTGAAAAGAGACTCTGGGCGAACGCCTTCTTCGCCTTGAGTCTCTTTTTTCACTCTGTCTGTAACCCTGGAGGGAACTGCAACACTTGTTTACGCTTGCATTTGTTTTTGCGACAATGTCTGTGTGTTAAAACAGCCACTCAAGCCTTATACTGTATATATACACACAGGTGTATTCTCTCCTGGGTGTCTGCAGCACCGTTCTCTGTGGGCCATGCATTTTATTTATTTGTGTGGAGTGTGCAGCTTTATCTTGTACGTCGACATAGAGGGGGTGAGTTCTCCCTGTTGAAGAGTGGTTTGCCTATATGGTGACTTCACAAAGGTGCATTTTTATTCATTCATTTATTTATTCATTCACTCATTCCAGTGGCGGATCTAGGCATGGGCATGGAGGGGCAATGCCCCCCTAAATACCCAGTCTGCCCCACCAAACATGATGGCATGCAAAACAACCCAAGATATTTCAGATTAAAGTGCTTATATTTAAAATGATTTGAAACACTACTACTACTACTGCTGCTACTAACTGACTACAGCTGTGTCAACACTAAACCAACAGCATTTCATCATTGAAAAGTAATAATAATAAAAGTCTTGTTGTACACGCCACTACAACCCACTAAACAGCTGCTGAAACGGATACAATCTACCCAAACGTGATTGACATGAAGTGATGTTGATTTATTTTATCGTTATTATTTTATTTCCATAATTTGCTCAGATATTCCGACATGGGTGGCTCTACATCTGAGCAGACTTTTTTCTGCT
>CM076980.1:40389729-40419729 GCA_039105355.1 Benthosema pterotum | reverse complement strand
CCCGGGGAAGGACCAACGGTGGTGGATGGGAATGACGCGTATTGTGTTTGCGTTGTATGCACTTTGATAGTAGTCCAGGAAGCATTGGTGATTTTAAAGGGAAGCTAAGCTGTATAAAATACTTGCCATTAAAATAGTGGTGTCAACTGTATTCATTGATGTCCAGAGTCCCGTGGTGGGAGTTATGCTCTGGTGAGTATTAATGGGGAATTCCACCCATTTTCAACATTTTTTCCGAGACCCTAACGGGTTCATTTGGTTCCATTTGTATGCTCTCAGAAGAAAAAAGCGTCTAAAGAAATCCATTAACATGGTGAAAATACATCTTGATGATGCCATCAAGATGTTTCACCATGTTAGTGGTTTTCTTCAGACCTCCATTTCTTGGGAACACAGAATGGAGGAACCGTTTTATCATGTCCAACCAGAACCTCTACTAATGACATATTAGAATGTTGAAAATGGGAGTTCCCCTTTAAGTAGTTCTGGTCATTTTGTGGGCTTCACTAGGGGCTACTCAGTAAAAGTAAATTAATCGAAAAAAACTATCGTGATTTGTATTGTTGACCTATTTCTGAAAAATTAACACAACCTCCGTTCATTTTTATCCCTTCATCACAGGGAACTATGTTTTTTGTGTCCATATCACTACGCCCAAAATGTAGTTCCATATGATAGAGGTGTCAAAAATTAACCAAGGAGGTCCAAATGTTTTCGAAATAATTCAACAATACAAATGATGTTAGTTTTGTGGATTTATGTGGTTTCCAGTCCCGTCATTTTTTTTCTTGCCCTCAGTGACTCCCACAAAATGACTGGAACTACTTAATTTTCACTAAATCCACAAAAAGGAAAAATATACAAAAACATTAGCTTTTAGTTAATGTACTTAGCTTTGTCTTCCAGTCTATTATAAACAACATGTTTTTCCCCCACACAGTTAAAAACAACAACTATTCTCTTTCTATGATATTGTTTTTATTTATTTATTAATTTATTTTTTGGTTCAGAATCAGCAACTCTCACTTCTTGCTTACACAGAGCATGTGCAAACCTTTCCCTATGACCCGTATAGTGCACTACTTTGGGCTTCTTCTGTTTTGCTTGAGTGTCCGCATATGTAGTGACGGTTTTGGTACACTAATATAGGGGGACTGAAACACATGCGCGCGTTTGTGTGCACTGCTTCTGCAAGCATGCGCCTCAACACAGACGAGGCAGAACGAGTCGAACTAGCGAAAGAAAACAACATGCAAATGTATTCTTTAAAAGTTTGTTTTCCCATCTCTTTTTTTGTTTCCCTTGCCTTAAAACGACGTGCAGATAGCGAGACAAGTCTCTGCGTTTTGGTGTGGTTTTATTGATTTATTGTATTTCGTATTTATGAATAAAACAAGTATATTTATTTGCAATAACACTAAACTGATTCATTGTATCACCCAGCGCATGGCTTTAGACGGAGGTGGTCACACAAGGGTTCATTGGGTTAATGCTGATACTGTTTTAATATTTTTTTTTTTCACTCTCAAGAGTTAAAATATTCATTGTGTGAATTAGCCCAAGTCTACACAATTAGAGAATGTAGAAGATTAATTTTGATCTGTATGTTTGATTGTTTTGTTTCCCAAATCCAGCCTGGAATTGTGGACAAAAAGCAACACAAATCTTTAGTTTTGAGGTCTGTGGGGGCTAAAATGTCATATGGTTGTCCGTGGCTCAAATTGTGAATAAAATTGGAGGTCCCTGGTATCAAAAAGGTTGAAAACCATATGACCTATGGTGCTTACAGTCCAGAGCCACAAACACAGCAGACGCACAGCAGCGCCCACTAAGGCAGACAATATGCATGGAAGGGACACATTTATTAGGTCTCCATTTATGGCCCGTATAAAAGCTTTACTACGTGATGTCTTGATGGGACAATTAAACACGGTGTGAACAGGCAGCCGTTTAACGGGCCTGGCCCCTTCCTTCGCCACATCCGTGATGTACAGTGCATTTCAAAACAACAGGCGCACCGCAAGTTTACGACACCATGTATACTAAACCTAAAGTACAGTCGACGTGTAGGCGCTGGCAGTGTTGTAGTGGGACTTTTAGAAGTGGGGCGACGCCTCTTAAAGGGGAATTCCACCCATTTTTATTTTTTTTTTTTTTCTGAGAGCGTACAAATGTGAACTCCAAATGGATCCGAGAGGGTCCATTTGGTTCCATTTGTACACTCTCAGAAAAAGGAAACTCATTAACATACATAAATACATCATGATGTATTTCACCATACCTCCATTTCTAGGAAACACAGAATGGGGGGTAACTTTTTTTTTTTTACCATGTCCACACAACATCTCTAAGGTATATTAATGACAATGACAGGAATTCCCCTTTATGACACGTGCATGCATGCATTAACTGAGGATATCTGGGTTTAAAATGTGTAATTTGCTAGACATACTAGATTACATTCTCCCCATCATGGCTTTAGTTCAAACAATGAAATAACCAGTTGAACTGAAGCCATGATGACACTCTAACATAGTCTCAACATGGTTGCCTGGTTATCACTGGTAAAACGCATTTTACTTGTTTTGCTTAAATCAAATTGCTTTTTAAATTGGATAACCCGGATTACCGTTCGCCCTACTTTTTAGCAAGTAACCTGTAACTGTAGGGGATTAGTTTTTGAAAGTATAAACCTCCCCAACCCTGCTTTTATCATGTTATGCATATTGTGAACATTTTTTCTTAGAGCTACACATACTTTCACATAATTAGTTATACATTTGCATATTTCAGACTTGGGGGGGCTTCATTGCGGTGAAGATTTCGTTTTGAAATCCGTACACCTGCCTTAGGCTATGGACCAGAGCTCTAGGCCTATCCATCTCCTCAATAATGTGGACTCTGAAAACAGGGTGTTTCTAGCCGGTTGGGAGGCAGAGAACATCTTCACGGATGGGGAAAGCCTGCCGTGTCTTTTTGCTGTGGCAGGGGCGGATTGGCCATCTGGAGTACAGGGAGTTTTCCCGGTGGCCTGCGCCACCTAGTGGCCTGGACAAGATCCAAAATGCACTAGTGGCACTTCCAAAATGCACTAGAATGTGCTAGATGCTCGCCTGGAACATACAGATCTAAATGACCATTAATCTTCTACATTCTCTAGTTGTGTAGACTAATTTGGGCTAATTCACATGATGAATATTTTAACTCTTGAGGGTGTAAAAATGATTTTTACGCTCTCAAAGAGTTACATTTGGTTAACCAGCTGCCCCCCCCCCCCCCCCCCCCCCCCCCGGGTGGCCTGGCAAAGGCAAAATTGTCCCGGTGGGAAAATATGTGCCAATCCGCCCCTGTTCTGTGGATTCAGTGTGGTAGTAATATGAAACACTGTGATAAGAAACGAATGCAACTGATTTGATTTATTTTCTCATTTTGACATGAGAAGCACTGTGCTTACTAATGCTTACTAATGCTTTTGCATCAGTAATCTTCACAGTTTCACACTCCGGTCCTCAACTTGTACACTGTACCTTTTTTTTGTACCCTCACCCATTCTATCCAATGCATTCAAATGGTATTCTGTCAGATTCTGCCCCCGGAATGTCGTTGGCACACGGGTAAATTATTTGTACACTCTCCTAGTGACAGATGCGTAAGGGTCCATTTGGTTGCGAAGTATCATTTAGTTGGGGACCCCCTGGAACTCCCTCAACTTAAGGGGACTCCTGCAGGGGTCCCCGGGCCCCACTTTTGAGAACCACACTGCAATGCAGTTCTCTTCAGGCTTCTGCATATTAACATTGACATGCGTTGAACAGAGAACTGGCCCTGTCACAGCACACAGTGCGTGGGCTGATGTTTGGACACTGGCGGGCGGGGAAAAAAAAGCTACTGTACTTGAGGAAGTTTGAAAAGTGAAATAAAATCCATTGTTGCTGTTGTGCAGAAACCTCTCTCAAACCCTATCTCTAACTTTTTTTGTAAATTAAAGGAGCATTCAGTGATTTATTCAGCATTTGTGCCACGGACCACCATTTGATTACATTTTCACACCAAAGACCAAAAATTAAAGAATTGTTTTGATTTTGTTCACAATTCCAGGCTGTATTTTGCCAAAAAAAAAAACAGTGTAACCTTTTTCAGATGCTGAATATTTTAACTCTTGAGAGTGTAAAAAAAAAAAAAAAAAAAAAATGGACCCGCAAGGGGTTTTCCAGGGGTTTTCATCCCTATGACAGGTCATGTGACAGGCACAGTAAAATGGTGGCCCCCATGGGATAAAAACATGAAATATTTTTTAAACTAAAGAGCTTATTCTATGTGTTTCAAATGTTCAATTCTAGTTATAGAGGGCAAGTATAATGTATCATCCATATTTATCTCATTAGGCAGGGTTCCTTTAAAAGGATCACAGGCTAATGGATAAATAGTAATACATTATACACATGTCCTCTATAACTAGAATTGAACATTTAAATAATAGTTCTTCAGTTTAAAATAGTTCATAATTCAGGAGAATTTCCCTGGAGCACCCCCCTCTTATCAAATGGACCCTTACAGGTCCATTTGATAAGAGGGGGGTGCTCCAGGGAAATTCTTGCCTAGGGCTCCAAATTGCTTAGAAACGCCACTGGATGGACCGTTGACAGAGTGTTAAAAACACTTTTCACCGCTTTAGGCACAAAGTCCCAAAAAATACTTTGGCGCCCCTAATGGCCAAAAAACTCGGGAAACTCGTGCTAAGCAGCGTGTTAAAACGAAAGATAGTTTGCACTCTTACAGTACACATACAGTACAGTATATACGGGTACAGTATACAGACTGTGAATCCTGTGAGATTACCATAGATGGATGCTCGGGCCATCGTCATTTACATTTTAAGCATTTTGGCACACGCTCCCTGCAGCTAGAGTGCCTGGGAAAGGGTACACAGTAGATAACTAAAACACATTACTGAGGATGCATCCCATACAGTCTGAAGGGCTGGAGGGGGACAAGCATTCCTGGGTGCTTCCTAGATCACTGCAATGTCCCAACGCCAACACGTAAGAAAATCCAGGCCCGGCTCTAGACCCCGAATACATGTTTCAAACTCCAGCACGAGGCGAAATGGCAACTGCACATGTTCAGTTGTTCGTAAATCACACTGCAAAACATGTCTAAGTAGACCTAAAGTTAAATCCCTGTTGTCATGCATCTCTTATACTCTCTCTCTCTGCTGCTGTCTTGTGTGATTTATATTCCGTCCTTCAGCGATGGCACCGAACACAGCCGCAGAATGGAAAGA
This sequence comes from Benthosema pterotum, assembly GCA_039105355.1. NCBI lineage: Eukaryota > Metazoa > Chordata > Actinopteri > Myctophiformes > Myctophidae > Benthosema > Benthosema pterotum. The sequence continues at coordinate 40,414,445 of CM076980.1, read as the reverse complement.
TCTATAAACCCAAAACGTGTTCATCTGGCTGCTATTCTGCACTTGCGCGAGCCGTTATGTCGGGCATGCGACGCAACCGACAGACGCCCCCCCAAATTGCAACACAAATCGCCATGTGCGATATACAAATCAGGCTGGTCTGCCTGTCTGAGCATTGCAGCTGGTATCCCAACCACCAGTCTATAGCCTATATATACGGCTTCGTTATTTTTTTTTTAAACAGCACCAATCACGGACGGATCTAGGCATGAGCGTGTGTGTGTGTGGGGGGGGGGGGTGGATCCCTGCAGGGCCGGATTTAGCTAGCCATACTAGGGTGGGCTGGAAAGCTGGCAGGGTGGGCAACTCCAAAGTTTTTCCTAAGGAGCAGTGGTTTTCAACCCTTTTCATACCAGGGCCCACTATTTATTCAACATTTGAGCCACGGCTCACTATTTGAGGACATTTTAGCCCTACAGACCCCAAAACTTTACTTTTGTCCACAATTCCTGGCTGGATTTGGGAAACAAAACAGACAAACATACAGATCAAAATGACCATTAATTAATCTGGTGTGTCTGGTGTGACACACCAGATTGTGGGTCCCTTGTGGGTCCATTTGGTTTCATTTTTACACTCTATGAGTTACATCTGACTAACCAACATTCCACCATTTAGCTGGGGACCACCTGGACCTCTTTCAACCACTGGTGGTCCCCGGACCACTGATGAAAACCACTGATATTACCTTTCATTGTGGGGTGGGCAGGATACACATTTGGGTGGGCTCTGCACACCCCTATCCCCCTCTAGATCCGGCCCTGGTTCCCTGAGGGTGTTCCAGGGGGTCCCCGGCTACTGATAGAAACCATAAAAGGTCTATAAGAATGTACAAATGGAACCAAATGGATCTCCACGTTCCGCTTGTACCACTGCCAGAGCCAAGGCGTGTTTTGACTGGGGACCGCGGTGATATAAGAAGAATAATCATATCAAATGTGTGGCCTAATTTTCTTCTACTGCCTACAGTATAACGGTCTGGTGCCTTTATAGTCGGGCTTCATCTTACGTTTAAATAATTCATCATTTAGGATTATTACGACGATAGGCTTGGATCGTTTTAGTGACCCCTCGGGAACATGGCGCCTTGTAGCAGTGCACGCGCTCACGCACGACACACCGGCAAGTCTAGTGCCTTTCAAACTGGAGGGGCAGTGTTGCCACATTTTGTTTAGGGAAATAAGCACCCTCAGGTCTATGAAAACATAACGTGATCATGATGATGATTTTATATGGGATAACAAAGGTATGCAGATGATAAATAGTCTCTCTGGAAAGTACACACTCATTTATATGTATTTTATTTTTTAAACCCATCATATTCCAGTTGTGTGCACTCTTGCCTGCCCAATGACAATTCATTTAAATTGATTACAAAATGCCGTAGGTTGGCTTAAATGGCAACTTTACTCCATTAAGCTAACTTTAGGGGGCATTCAAACATTTTATCTTTTTCATATTATTTACTAGTCCTAAACTAATAAACCCCACTACCAAAACTGCAGTTCACTTGGGACAGGGAGGAACTCTTTATATGGTCAGCACACTCAATAGTAGGGGAGATTATAACAAAAAAAGAAAAATTAAGTGAAATCAATTAATTGAAATTCAAGCCTTCATAATGCGTATAGTTACTGTGTTAATAACTGAGTATTTACTTGAGTATTAGCTACTCTATCCCCACATGCACACACACCATCCCCAAGCCGACGGTGGTCGGTCCCTCTAGAAGGGTCGGCCTAATTTGTTGGTTCCCTTTTGTCTACTGTGCTGACCTTTTGACCCCAGTGCTGCCACTCTGAATAATTCAGCGTCGGGGTGAATTTGCACCACACGCGCACACACACACACACACACACACTGATTGAAAGAGCACTGTAATCATGAATCGGGGAAATAATAGGGGCTTTGCTGCCACACACACACACACACACACACACACACACACACACACACACACACACACACACACAGGGCAGACGGACGTTCTGTGAGTCACATCCTAACTTAGGGGAGAGACGAAACAGAGAATAAACAATGGCAGAATATCTGAGCACTGTGACCGAAACCCAAAACAAAGAAGAGTCACAACTTGGCTCAGTCACTTGCTTTGCCCTAAAGACGGCCCAGAACTTTTGCTGTGGCGGTTTGGTTGGGGGTGAGGCGGCGTGTGTGTGCGCACACGTGCGTGCCTGTGTGCATGAAGGGTAAACTGCCCACATAAAGTGGACACGTATAGCGGTGCTGTTAACTTTATAAATACGAACTGTTAGACGCAATAAAATAGTTAATCTTCTCTTGGCATATACTCACAACTGCTAAAGCATGGGCGCACAGACACAAATAATCACATGCACAGACTGCTTCCAATACACCCATTATAACTTTGTCGTAAAGCCACCCCTAGTGCCGTCCCGTCACAGCGCCAAATTGAATTGGCATACCATCTTGTGGGGTGGAAACCTTGTGTCCAAAACAATGAATTCAAATCCAAATGTAAGCAGACCCACACGATGTGGTGCTGTCAGAGTTCTGCTGCTTTTGTGTGGCGCTTTAGTGTAATCCAGGGGCGGATGTAACATTCCCCAATTGGGGGGGGCAGGATTAGTCAAGTAAAGCATCAATAATAACATCAGTTGTTGTTGTTGAAGTTGCAACAGACACGCAGCATGCATGAAGCTAAAGGTCTGACTCAGAGAGTTTTCTGTTTTCAATGATGAAATGCTGTTGGTTTAGTGGTGACACATTTAATTTGGGTTGTTTTGCATGCCATCATGTTTGGTGGGGCAGACTGGGCATTTAGGGGGGTATTGCCCCCCATTCCCATGCCTAGATCCGCCACTGCTTTAGCGTGATCAAGTAGGGCAAAGCTCCAGGAAATTAAATGGATAAAATTATTCTAAGATAAACGAAACAAAATGTAACAACACAAAAAGGTGATGTAGGGTAAATCCTCAGTCAAAAATCAATTAATCTATCTAGATGTACACTGTATGTACACACAGAAAAATAAAGGGAGGGATTTGTACCGTATTTTCCGCACTGTATACAGGCACACTTAAAAGCCTTGAATAAACTAAAAACAAAAACATAACAGTGCGCCTTATACTCCGGTGCGCCTTATACATGGATCATTTGAATGCAGTAGCTTCTATTCCATGTTGACTGCAGTATCTTCTATTAAATGCGCCTTATATTCCAGTGCGCCTTATATATGGAAACCGTTCTAAAATAGGCCATTCATTGAAGGTGCGCCTTATAATCCGATGCGCCTTATAGTGCAGAAGATACGGTACCTAAAAAGGTACAACTGACTCGTCCAGGACTCCCCAGGAGTACCCTAGAGCAGTACAGAAATGTACCCTTGGTATTGGTACATTGTTGTATGCTTTGTTGTGCATCTAAAGGACATTACCGTAGTACGTACCCTAGCCCAAGATTTGGACTCTTGTAGAGAGGCATTTGCGATTCGGACATGGTCACTTACGAGAGTCCAAGTGCACCTCCGCCAAATATTTCATGAAAATGGTTTATCTATGTAGAGATGGATATAAAGATACAGTGAACTATATGCTTTAGCCAATCACAGCACAGCAGTCTCCAGCAGGCGGGAGGGGGTGGAGCTCAGTTTGAATTCGTTCAAAAACAACTCCCGCTCTGTTCATATAAACCAGGGCTGCCTAAAAGGTAGATCTTGATCGGCCATGCTGATCACACAGGCCATGCAGATCACAAGACAGTCCCCTAAAATGTATAGATCTGTAACTGTTGAGAAAACTGTTGAGAAAATGTATAGATCTGTTGAGAAAATGTATAGATCTGTAACTATTGAGAGCGTTAAAATGAAACCAAATGGACCCTTACGGGTCCATTAAAATGAAACCAAATGGACCCTTACGGGTCCATGTGGTTTCATTTTACACTCTCAAGAGTTAAATTATATCTAAACAGCTGAATTACGTAATTTCAAGAGTCCACACAATTAGAAAATGTAGAATAATTGTTATTTTGACCAACGTTTTGCCAGTTCACTTTGCCAGTTCATTGTGGACAGAAACGTGAGAGTTATCATCCTTCTTCTCAAACCCCAAATACTGTTTTCAAACGTCAGTAGTAGCATATAAAAGAAAACCTTCTAATTCCCCCCCTCTATTGTTCATTATAAGTGCATTATTCTTAAACACTATAACAGTATAAGTAACACCATCACCACTATTTCAAAGTCAAACTCTTGGGGGCCTTGAAATGTTTTTGAGCCGGTCATTTTGAAAGTAGCTCTCAAGTCAAAAAAGTGTGGGCATCCCTGATATAAACACTGGAAAAATAGCCTCTATTTCCTTTAAACTATGGATATAGGAGTTTCCTCCCCGACAGCATCGCTATCCGCGTCAGACACGGACGCTGATGAACCTTAACTCCCTTATTGCCTTGACGCATTTTGACGCTGTAAACACGCTATAATACCTAAGCCCTTGATGCCCTTGACGCTGTGTTTGACGCTTTATTTAATCCTTAATTTTTATAACATTCATTTCAGGCGATTAACATTTTTTTAGCATGATCGGCTAGGTTCTACTCACTTAGTAATGGCCAAAATCGCCGCGTGCACGCTTGCACGTGCGCGTGCGCGGTCTGTATGTCCATCGCTGATCATAATCCAACCATCGGTGCGTCATTACAGCTTGATTTGACTTATATATGATAGAAAACACGATCGCTCCGATCGAGGCCTTCATGATGATCACACAACCACACTGTTTGCATAGCAGCAGTGCAACGGATAAACAGGAAGTACTCTTACTCTGTGACCGGAAATGCGCTTCATTTCCGGCTATCGTCCTCATTACTGCCACCTACTGGGTGTGATCATAGTATATGATCAACTCTACAGATGACGAGTATTTGGAATCATATGCTTTATTTGATTGGCATTAATTTGATGAATAAAAAATGTGAAAATTGGGGTATATTGTTGGCATTATGAGGAATAGTGGCATGGCCAGTAATAACTCAACAATGGAATGTGTTAGAGAGATGATTTTTTTCCTGTGTAAACCAGAGACATTCATGCATAAAATGAGATATTTCGTGACATTGTGGTCATATCACAAAATATTATACTGGAATTCAAAATATGGGCCTGGGAGCTTGATTAATTCATTAAAAATGGGCAATTAATGAGTTAATGTCGAAAAACTGAGAAGGGGAGGGGGAAAAAAGAGGGGGCAAAAAATGGCTTCACTTCAAGTGATGAAAAGGCGTCTGTCTCGGGGCCGAGGCCTAGAAGTGCCACTGGAAGACATTACAGAGATGAAAGGGGCTAAAGGAGAGCTCACATGGCTCCTTGCACTTTTTAATTATGACCCAAATTCCATTACTTTTACAGCCTCCTCCTCCTCCTACCTCTCCTCGCGCCGAGGCCAGGGGAAATTACTCCCGACAAAAGTGACAGCTTTTCAGATTAAAAGCCCCGCTCCATGTATCCTCGTCCCAAAACGCTGCTGCCGTCAGACACCAAGACAATACTTATAGTAGGTATAGCTCACAGAGGAATATAATAGGACTGGCTTTTGTTTTTGTTTTGTTTTCTGGCCGTCTTGAAGGAAACATTATTAACTCAAATCTTTGTTTCTGGGGGGATACCTGGAACTAAATAATATCTTCGTTTTAAAGGTGTCTGCAGCCAAAATAAACATCGTTTGGGGGGTCCCTTGGTGAAAACGCACACACACACAGAATTTATTTTTTTGTAAGGAAACATTATTAAGTCAAATCTTTGTTTCTGGGGGGTACCTGGAACTAAATATAATATCTTCATTTTAAAGGTGTCTGCAGCCAAAATAAACATCGTTTGGGGGGTCCCTTGGTGAAAACGCACACACCCACACCCACGCGTGCGTTGTGGTACCATAAACCAACCACATTCATCACAATAGACACATAAATCGCAGCCGCAACTCAACTCCCCAAGGCAGATAACACATAATAATAGAACAATAACTAACGCAGAAGAATCCCGCGGCATGCTGGGAAATCCCTCCTCAGCCAACTAAACATCCCAGGATGCTGCTAATGGTGTTTCTCTGCTCTGCTGTCTTTGAGTATACCAGGGGCGGATGTAACATGTCCCATTTGGGGGGGGGGGGGGGTGGGGGGGGGTAAGAGAACATGTTGGAGGGGCAAGAAAAAATGGTATGGGGACGGCTTCATCGATGAAGCCGCACCCATACCATTTTCGGTTACAGGACTTTTATTAGGCGAGTAAAGCATCAATAATAACATCAGTTGTTGTTGTTGAAGTTGCAACAGACACGCAGCATGCATAAAGCTAAAGGTCTGACTCAGAGAGTTTAGTGGTGACACAGCTGTAGTTAATTAGTAGCAGTAGTAGTGTTTCAAATCATTTTAAATATAAGCACTTTAATTTGAAATATCTTGGGTTGTTTTGCATGGCATCGTGTTTGGTGCATGGGGCAGACTGGGCATTTAGGGGGGCATTTCCCCCCATGCCCATGCCTTAGATCCGCCCCTGTTGAGTACTATACAGACATAGCTGTAAATGGATTGAAAGCACTGGGCCTGATGCCATGCATGTAAATCTCAGCCCTCAATGTGTTAAAAGCAGTGCTGGACATAACGCCGTTCAAATAAACGGCGTTTCGTAGTGCCGTTGTTTTTTCAGAAAACGGACTAATCTAACTAATTATTTTCCCCATTTCTATAACGGCGTTGCCGTTGCTGACAGTCGAATACAGGTCGTTACTCTCATGAAGGAAGATAGCTAGAAGAATGGAAGAAACGAGCACTTGACTTTTCGGTTCGACTTGGGGTCGACTTGGGCTCCGCTGTGTAATGAAGCATGCGTGCCTGTTGCTGAGGACCAGCAGCAGCAGCAGCAACGGAGTGTGGTGTGTGTGTGTGTGTGTGTGTGTGTGTGTGTGTGTGTGTGCGTGTGTGTGCGTGTGTGTGCGTGTGTGTGCGCGTGTGTGCGCGTGTGTGCGCGCGCGCGCACACACACGCTGTAGTAGCGCGCTAATGTTCTTCTACACTTGCTACAGCAGCACCTGCTTTAATCTCTTCCACCCAAATGTACTGTAAAAGTGTTCTTACTAGAAAGTTGTCTGTAGTCTCTGATGCCCTCCATGCGTTTGTAACGTTGTCACGTAAAAAAGTGTGGTCCAGTATAAATCCTCAATTCCCCAACAAGAGTTACAGTATTCCATGGTAGCAGGTCCAAAACACGTGCGATAAAGGATAACATTTAAATAACTTTAGAGGGGCTAAATACACGACGGCAGGAACAACAGTGTAGACTAAAACGTATAGGGATTCTCAGGAAAAGCCATCTAATATCAGAAATGCGACATTGAGGGGTCAGAAAACTGGGCGCCTGGGCGCTGTTCATGCAGCCTGAATAGGGACAAAGTGCCCCCGTGCTCAATAGGAGTCTATGTAGAGCAGCCGCCATTAGACCTTTCCATGGAAGTGAACGGAGATGTCGTAACTCTGTTTATACTCTACTGGTCGGGGAACGGGGTATTTTTTTGCCTTGAGAACGCAAGGCATAGGCTACATTATGCATGGCTCTGCTTACCCACTGACCCATGAATAAGAGCATGCTGTGGCAGCTGTGCCTGACACAAACTGCATCAAGACTTATTACTAGTACACTAGTTAAGATTATTAATATTTGAAAATAATGTGTCTGTGAGACATGAACAAAAGAGGGGGGAAATACTGTACCTTAACTATACCTAACCATACCAATGCCTAGTATTGCCTACTAGTGCAGTAGTGCCTGCATACTTTAACTATAAACATATTGAACATATTGCTCTGAAAATTTCAAACTCTTTGACATACAACACCTTTTGGTTAAAGTAACGGAAATAGTTACTTTTCTTGGTAATTCATTACTTTTATTTTAGAGTAACTGGGTAACTAACTCAGTTACTTTTTGGAAGAAGTAGTGAGTAACTATAACTAATTACTTTTTTAAAGTAACGGGACCAGCACTGGTTAAAAGGGTTAGTTCAGGTGTTTGGTCTTAAAGCCTTATGTATAGTGCCTTTATATGAGGGACTTAAATCACACACTGATGCAAGGCACCAAAAACAGAACATTTTGCTCAAGGACACTATTTCTGGAGGGGAGGCCCGGGTTTGAACCGGCAACCTTGTTGCCATCCGTTGACTCTAGCTCTAAATTATACATGTGCTTGCACTGATTGACAGTTGTAGAATGAATGTACTGTATAGAAAACGAGGAGTTGATTGATTCGGAAAACCCTCTGCCCCCTCCCGGTAGCATGATGTGCACATGCAGTGAGGTGAAGTACAACATTTACACCAAGGACCACCCCCACCTGAGATTGGAGGAAGGCCCCTTTCACCCTGATTGGACGAAAGGCTTTCATCCCTATGATAAATAAAGAGGATAGTGCACGGGGGCGTGGCGCAGGCTGGTGCCGGAGGTTTGCACATGCTCAGTGTAAACAGGAACTGTGATGGTGGAATGTTCCAGCAGAGGCGCTAGATGTCCGCACACTGTTCTTAAGCTCCATTAACTTTATTCTGTTTTGGTTTCAACGTTTCGACCCCATTCGTGTCTTCTTCAGGAATGATGGTGCTAGATAGAAATCCATCCACTGTTTGAATGAACAGTATCCATGTTTCTTTGTCATTTCAAATAAATAAAAGTTGACACATGTACTGTCTGTAATTAAAGCAAGCATCACGAACAGGGAAAATCTACAAAAGAACAATGTACAAAACATTTCCATTTAGTAAATGTAGGCTACTTGCCCTTGTCTTTCAGTCTGTTATAAACAGCTTTTTTCCCCTCACACAGTAGTTAAATTGACATAATATTTAAACTAAAGACGGAAGCATTATAGTATTCTCTTTTTATATTATTTCAGTTCAGGTTCAGTAACTCTAGTGCCTCTGCTGGAACATTCCACCATAGCAGTTCCTGTTTACACTGAGCATGTGCAAACCTCCGGCACCAGCCTGCGCCACGCCCCCGTGCACTATCCTCTTTATTTATCATAGTTTTATCCCAAAGCCCAAACTGAGACCTCAAAGCCCAAACTTTATTGACCCCCAGGTGCTTACTGGGGACAGGGAAAAACTCCTAAAATGGTCACCACACTCTACAATCGTGAGGATTAGCCAAAAAAAGAAGAAGAAAGAAATAATATTTGAATCAAGTGTCATCACTTAGTATACCTTTAGCCAACTGTCTATTGCTGATAATATGTATTATGTGAAAACATATTTGGCAGAGGAAAGCATTGATTTGGCTTGTTAAAGGTAGGGGAAGTGATTTCTTTTGTCAGATATCACCCAAAAAATATTTTTTTTCTGTTAAAATGCTCTATTATAAGGTGTGGAAACCACATATGGAGTTTCCCCTCCCCCACGTTAGCAGAGGAGCTAATACAAGTTCCCAGGTCACCACAATTCTCCTCCAATCAGGAGAGAGCAGCAGGTTCACATAGTGTAGCTACTTTTGGGGCCCCTAGTGCACCAGGCTGGTACTACACCATGAATTTCAAATCACTTCCCCTACCTTTAAATTCTTTAGGAAACACATGCATGTGACAAGAAATCTTTAATTGATGCTAATTGTCTTGATACCGGGGGTCAAACTACTGTATGTGATTTTCATCTTTTTAGATCCTCATTATGAACCTTTGAAAGGAAATATTTAATCAGCATTTACTTGAAGACATGATGTGGTCTGCAGCTATGAAAGAGGGATGTTTCAACTAGGTACAGTATAGCACAAGAGTGTTTTAACGCTTTGTGTACTAACCACGTTTTGGTGTTGAAAGCATTATGTTAAACTTAAGCTATTGAAAAATATCAGAGCTTACAAGCTCACAGCGCACCACCGAGTGGCGCGCTGTGAGCTTGTAGCTCTGAAATGTGAAAATGTGATGCAAATATTTGAATATACAGGTATATTCTTTCGGAAACACATATTTTGAACTAAAAAACATATTGTGGGGATCCCTACAACATGTTTTCAGATGGGGGGTCCGCAGCCAAATATAGATAATTCTGTTGGTCCTTGGCATGAAATATGTTGTGCATCACTGACACAGGAACATGGATTTTTCAGAGAAACTAGAATCTGTCAAACTAGCATCAGAAACTAGAAACCAGTCAGAAACTACAATCAGCTGTCAAATAGAATATATTCTTAGATTTGTGCATGGCTGACATTAGGTTTTAGGACATTTGCAAACCAAAATAATTGTAAAATATAGTCAATGATAGGGAAATGAGTGTACTTTGTGCATATTCACTGCTAATACGGTCCCAATAAATATTGAAGTACTTCGAGTTGGATGTTTCCCTTTCCCAAGTAGACAGCGTTTCACATTAAATGCACATACAGTAGTATACATAAAGTGTGAGACACACATTCTTGCCCATTTACGTGAAACGGTGCGAAATGAACCCGTACGCTCTCAGTTTTGTGAAGTAACTCTCAAGAGTGTAAACATGAAACGCAGGGGTCCATTTGGTTTCATTTTTACGCTCTCAAAGAGTTACATTGGTTAACCAACTTTCCATCATCCAGCCTGAGGACCACCTGGAATCCTCTCAGGGACCACTGGTGGTCCTGGGACCACCTGTTGAAAACCCAGAACGAATATGAAGAATCACCGACAATAATGACAGGAATACCGTACAGAACCGTACAGAGCTAGTATGCTATAATCAGACTGACAAGTACAAAATATAGACACCTACAATGTGAATCAGTGTATCCATATCACTGTTAAAGCAGGGCGGATCTAGGCATGGGCATGGGGGGGTGCCCCCCTAAATACCCAGTCTGCTCCCCCAAACACGATGCCATGCAAAACAACTCAAGATGATTTGAAACACTAATACTGCTACTAACTACAATTGTGTCACCACTAACCAACAGCATTTCATCAATGAAAACAGAAAACTCTCTGAGTCAGACCTTTAGCTTTATGCATGCAGCGTCTGTTGCAACTTCAAAAACAACCGTCGTTATTTTTGATGCTTTACTAGTCCTGTAATCGAAAAATGGTATGGGCGCGACTTCATCGCCGTGGGCGCGAAGCAACACGGCCGATGAAGCCGCCCCCCATACCATTTTCTCCCCCCCCCCCCCCCCCAAATGGGACATGTTACATCCGCCCCTGTGTTTAAAGTAATGATCAATGTGCTCATTTATGGGTCCCCATGGGGGTCCCCCAAAAGCCCACTTTGAGACCCAATGACAAACTATCATCTCCTTTTTGTGTGTCCAAAAACTCTTTGAAATAGGAACAGAGTAAGGTAAGACCAGGACGGATATAGCTACACTTTATACTTCAGAATTTCTGCCACGTGGCACATACCTGTCAAGCTGCGATTCATGGGATGAAAAAAGAGAGATAAACTAGTGGAAGAAAGGAAGAAGAAAACAAAATCGATCTTTCAAAATATGAAAGGACGTGGCAGGAGCTTGACAGACAGATATGCAAAAATCCACAACTGATACGATACATGTTGACGTGGATCAATACACGGAGTGGTATTGTGTTGCCAACATGTTTGGATCAGAAGGACGAGAGGGAGAGACGCAACAGAGATCGCCGCTGTACCAGGGGCGGATCTAGGCATGGGCATGGGGGGGCAATTCCCCCCTAAATGCCCAGTCTGCCCCACCAGAACATGATGCCATGCAAAACAACCCAAGATATTTCAAATTAACGTGCTTATATTTAATATGATTCAAAACACTACTACTGCTACTAACTAACTAGGCTGCTACTCTAGCACCACTAAACCAACAGCATTTCATCATTGAAAACAGAAAACGCTCTGAGTCAGACCTTTAGCTTTATGCATGCTGCGTGTCTGTTGCAACTTCAACAACAAATGATGCTATTATTGATGCTTTACTTGACTAATAAAAGTCCTGTAACTGAAAATGGTATGGGTGCGACTTCATGATGAAGTCACCCCCCCCTACCATTTTCTCCTGCCCCCCAATTGGGAAATGTTACATCCACCCCTACGCTGTACTGTACTGAATAAAACATGGTCTCGCAGGTTACGTTTCATCTAGATAGCTCCCCACATCGTGTTTGACAGCAGTATCATTGTCAAAGGTACTGTACACTTATTCTTTTTTCCTCCTTCACCAAACCTCTTTGCCAAAAAAATAGCTGATCTATTCTAGGCATGTCAGTTTGGTGCCTGTCTGAGAAGGCCTTGAAGCAGAGGTTTTAAACCTAATGGACCCTTGCGGGTCCATTTGGTTTCACGTTTACGCTCTCATTTGGACCAGGGGTTTTCAACCTTTTTCATACCAGGGCCCACTATTTATTCAGAATTTGAGCCACGGAGCACCATTTGATGACATTTTAGCCCCACAGACCTCCAAAACTAAAGATTTCTTTTGCTTTTGTCCACAATTCCAGGCTGGATTTCGGAGAAAACAGTCAAACATACAGATTCAAATGACCATTAATCTTCTACATGCTCTAGTTTAGTGCAGATTTGGGATAACTCACATTAACATGAAACAGGACCAAATGGACCCTTGCGGATCCATTTGGTTTCATGTTTACGCTCGTGTAGCAGGTGGCTACAGCCTCTGTCGTGATGGCCTCCATAGTCTAGTATCTGCCCCCGGACCAAGAGGATGTCCTCTTGGTCTAGTTGTTAAGATGTTGGACTTTCACGCGGGAGACCCAGGTTCAAATCCCGGGCGTTACATTGGTGCCGTGACCCGGATCGGGTTTCCCCGTGGAAGGTCAAAAGGGAGGTGAGTGTAGCAGGTGGCTACAGCCTCTGTCGTGATGGCGTCCAAAGTCTAATATCTGCCCCTGGACCAAGGGGATGTCCTCTTGGTCTAGTGGTTAAGATGTTGGACTTTCACATGGGAGACCCGGGTTCGAATCCCGGGCGTTACACTCGGAAAAGAGTTACATCTGGTTAACCAACTTTCCACCATTTAGCCTGAAGACCACGCGGACCCCTCTCAAGGACCACTGGTGGTCCCCGGACCACTTGTGGGAAACCCATGATTTGTTCTGGTAGGCCCATGTGTCTACTCCGTACAAGCTCTGAGACGGACAATTTCTGTTGAAGTTTATTTTCTGATAAAGTGGCTGGAGAGAACCATTTCGGGGCTTGCAATGGAAAAAAAGAAGCTGACTCCCAGGACTCCCAGGTCTTGATCCCAATATGTTGGAATCCTTCGGCAGGAGAAGAAAGTTGATTGGAACCCAAAACATTTTTTTTTACAACTGTTTTTTTATGGGGTTAAAGCAATGCAGGCTATGCACGTTGTTTGATAAGGCCTTGGATTTGTGAAAAGGAAGTATTTTGAATAAGTAGACTGAGAGTTCATTGTGTCATTGTCACATTTCACCGGTACAACTCTTTTTTTTTCCCCAAGAACTCCTTTTAGCTCTGGTTGGAATAGATTTTTATGACTGACTGAAGGGAATGTTTGAACCAAGTGCCCTTCCATATTCATGACATTAACAGCGACCTTGCATTTCTTTGATGCCACATATACATTATAGCCATGTTCTCTTATCTCATTTCAAAGGTAGACTTTAGTGCGAGGGGTTTTACAACAGGTGGTCTGGGGACCACCAGTGGTCCCTGAGAGGATTGCAGGTGGTCCCCAGCTTAAATGATGCTAAGTTAGTCAACCAGGTGTAACTCTTTGAGAGCGTAAACATGAAACCAAATGGACCCTGGCTACGCTCTCAAAGAGTTATAATATTTATCATGTGAATTAGCCCCAAGTCTACACAACTAGAGAATGTAAAAGATTAATGGTAATTTTCATCTGTATGTTTTTTTTTCCTGGTCTGTGGGGCTAAAATGTCATCAAATGGTGATCCATAGCTCGAATTTGGAATAAATAGTGGTCTAAATACTGGTATGAAAAAGGTTGAAAACCACTGCTTTATAGTGTACCACCAAAACATGTGGGCGCACACTAGAATAGCGATGCTCACCGTTTTACGATTGAACTCTCAAGGACGCCGCAGTAGTCCATGACATGCATGAGGCCTTCCCAAACTTTTAAGTTGAAGACACAACAAAGAAAAAAAAAAAACATAAAAGAAATTAGACGCTTGGGCCATTAGAATCCTCAGCCTCAGTGTCTTAATGGTTTAGGTCTTGAGTGACAGCTTCTCTCAGAAGCTTCAGAATGCCTCTGGCAAGACTCTCAACCCAGGGGCGGATCTAGGCATGGGGGGGCAATGCCCCCCTAAATACCCAGTGCTTATATTTAAATGATTTCAAACACTACTGCTGCTACTAACTGACTACATCTGTGTCACCACTAAACCAACAGCATTTCATCATTGAAAACAGAAAACTGTCTGAGTCAGACCTTTAGCTTTATGCATGCTGCGTGTCTGTTGTAACTTCAACTGTTGTTATTATTGATGCTTTACTTGACTAATAAAAGTCCTGTAACTGAAAATGGTATGGGTGCGGCTTAATCGCCCTTGGCGTGAAGCGACACGGGCATACCATTTTCTCTTGCCCCTCCAACATGTTCTCTTGCCCCCCCCCTGCCCCCCCCCCCCCCCCCCCCCCCCCCCCCCCCCCCCCCAAATGAGACATGTGACATCCGCCTCTGTGTTTGTGTGACTCGACTGTATAACCTTCAATTCAATCGTTTGTATCCAAAAATGCACGGTAGAGCTTATTTTTTCCAACCTTTTTCGCTGGCAAGAAAAGTACTTACAGAGTAATGTGTTTGCCGTTTACAAGCAAACTGTCACAGTCTACATCTACAGTTTACATCCATCATTGTAATGGCCTGTTTGACTGATAAAGGACCAATGAATTGAAAAATACGCCACACTTTTAGACCACATCCGTGGTCATTATAATGGCCTTACCCAACAATGCATGCCAAAAAAATGTGGACATTTTCTATCGTGTATGAAAAAACAAACAAACAAAAAAAAACGAAAATGTACTGCTTGATGACATGTTGACTATCACATTAATAAAATCCAATAGAAATTAAGCTAACTTGTTTTTTATCCCATTTCTCAATCGTCCTCTACAAACACAGGCGCCGTGATTACAGTCAGAAATACTTGAATCCCATTCTGGCGTCCAGACAGTGCATTACTCGATTTAAACTCAATCATCACGTTTAAATATATACTGCATATACAAACACATTATCGGATAAATAAGTGACAGTAAAGCGGCAGAGCTGAGCGACTATTGTAAACAAACAGCCCATGTGCCGTGTGCAGTAGAGCCATCTCTCATTTTGCCATCCCATCGGCTTAAGGGATGAATGCTCTGATTGGTTCAGAAACTCCTCTGTGCCAGATAACCGGGTGAGATCCATAATAAAAAAGCACTCCATTTCCAGTTCATTCCACCTTTAAACAACATTAGATTTACAGTAAACTGGATCATGGAAACTGGACAGATGTAGAAGATACAATGACCGATGCACCATTTTTCTTTAACTCATCGCATTATGGGCTTTGGGTAGCAACGTGTGACATCACAGTGCATTGAAAGTGGCAACACATGGAATGCTCCAGTACATGTTACTGATCTATACCCCAACCTTCTCCAGCGACAAACACTTAATGTTAATGTGTTAATGTGTTAATGTGTTAATTACAAGTTACAATTCACAGTTATTGGAAAATATAAGGTCTGATATGTTTGAAAATCTTTTAATTATTTTTCAGTCCAGAACGAGTCAACCTCATCAGTTTTAACCAACCACGTAGAGCAGGGGTTTGCAACAGGTGGTCCGGGGACCACCAGTGGTCCCTGAGAGGGTACCAGGTGGTCCCCAGCTAAGTCTTTTTTTACCATTTTTTTACCATTTCATTTTTACGCTCTCAAGAGTTAAAATATTCATCATCTGAATTAGCCCAATTAGCCTACACAACTAGAAGATGGACAAAAGCAAAAGAAATCTTTAGTTTTGGGGTCTGTGGGGCTAAAATGTCCTCAAGTGGTGGTCCGTGGCTCAAATTCTTAAAAAATGGTGGTCCCTGGCATCAAAAAGGTTGAAAACCACTGACGTAGAGAGTTGACGACGCAGGCCAGTTCACTAGAGCCAGCAATGCTGATTCATTGTGATTCCGTCCCTTTTGATGCAGTGGGAGCCCATGGCTGAGCCCAAGACTCTGGATCCTGCACACAGTAGCAGTATACAGTAGCATATTTGCAGGCTGAGTTTCTGCATAGCTTCTCTCTCATTCTGCCAATGACATTCCTGTCACTCAAAACTCACTGCTGAAAGTGTGCCGGGGTGACTGACACATACCGTACCGTACGGTTGTACTGAATGTACAACACCGCGCTGCGCCCTGACACTACCAAATACCAAACCCTTATGTAACCTGCGGGGGAATAAGGAAAAAGAAAATGGCCTTCTATACTGTGGCCTTTTGTTTTTCCCCTAGGAGAACGCACCGTTCCCACTGAGCACAATAATTATAACCGTGTAATAACATGTTGTTGTTTTTTAACGGCAGGGTTTAGAGGGACACCTGGCATACAGTTTTTTTTTTTTTTTTTTTTTTTTTTTTTTTTTACAAGCAGTAGTTCGGCTATTTTCGGGCATGCAAATGGAATGTAAAGTCATACATTAACATGAAACACTAAAACATTACAGAGACGGCAAGATATTTTACCGACCTTGAGTTCAGCTTTACCGAAATTATGACAAAAATACTAAATGTCATTTTACTCAACAGACTATGACTAAAACGGTTGCCGTGAAAAAAAAAACAGACAACCAAAACAAACAAACAAATAACCCCTGACATGTATCTAATCCTCCTTTGCCAAGTCCACATAGACTTTGATGTATTTGTTAGCATAAACTGTGTGCATGTGTGTGTGTGCGTGTGTGTGTCATTGCAGGGGCGGATATAACCTCTCCAAATTGGGGGGCAGGAGAAAATGGTATGGGGGTGGCTTCGCCCCCGGGCGATGAAGCCACACCCAACAGACACGCAGCATGCATAAAGCTAAAGGTCTGACTCAGAGAGTTTTCTGTTTTCAATGATGAAATGTTGTTGGTTGCATGCCATCATGTTTGGTGGGGCAGTCAGGGCATTTAGGGGACCATGCCCATGCCTAGATCCGCCCCTGGTGTGTGTGAGTGTGCGTGTGTGCATGTGTGTTTTCATGGCCCCCCGGCCTAGACGTCCACATGCATTTTAATAAGGAGGAATCCAAAGTTTCTCCACAGAGCTGGGAGGATGCGGAGGAGCGAGGTCAGAGACTCTTCAACTCAACAGATCTAAGGAGAACAGAGTTGTTTCGTTTGTGTATTACAAGCAGCGCTCACTGTTCAAACACTCACCAGGATCCTCAGGGTATAATACTGACTGGTAAATAAGAGAACGTTAACAATGGCAAAGGAACAGGGAGAATGCGTGGGGTTTAGCGGTGATCACTCACTAAAGAAGCATTCAGTAATTTTGGAGTGATTCGAAAAAAGGAAAAAAAATATATACCCGCACACCGCCTGCCCTAGTGACAAGATGTGCACATGCGCACGCTCTACAAAGGGCCAACAGCACGTGCACAAGGCCCACCTCCACTCAAAACCGGATGTTATGAGTTGTGCGTGTCTTAATCGTCTTAATGGCGTTCTTCCCTGCCATGCAAAAAAATCCCGAGCGGTAAGACGGCAGATGGCAAAACCTGCTGGACAGCACAGGAAAAAAAAAGTTTAAATATTAGGGCCGTCTCCCACTCACCAAAATTGGTGCCGTTTTCTGCCAGTACCGCTTGCCTGATTCCAAATGAACGCGGCATAATCGCGAAGGCATTCGCTTACTAGGAAAATGTGAAACATAAATGGAGCTACAACCGTTCTGCCCCGACGGCAATGAAAGGCAGCAGACGTTTGGATTATGGTTTAGTTGTAAAAGAACTCATAATGCCACGACATAATAATGGTAATTATAGTAAAGTATTAAGCTCCACTCAGACGTCTGGCACTGCTTCAATGACCCTTTGCCATACACTAAGTATACATCAGTGGTATATGGAAATAATAATAATAAAATACACAATAGGCATCTCGTTTTCACAAAAACGTCAAAGAATGAGACTCATCTACATATTGTATATGTCTGTGTGTCTATGCACTGCAAAAGCAGCAGTCCAATTAGCATTATATCGAGAGGTTAAGTATGTCTGGGGGGTTTTATGTTTATAAAAGTACAGCGGATTAGAGTTTAAGACTTCCCTGTTAGACGCACGCACGCACGCACACACGCACACACGCACGCACACACACACACACACACACACACACACACACACACACACACACACACACACAGGACCAAATAAATTCTTTACCGTAACCTACTGTACCATTTATCTGACATCGTTGTTTCAGACGGTTTTGTTGGTTGTGCCCCAAAGCATGTGTGTGAGTGACACTGCTGATGAAATCTTGCTTCCATTAGAAATGGCAAGAAAAAAGCCGAATCATTAACATTCGCTTCGTACTGTATATTTCTATCTTCCCGTTTACTTTTCCGACAGAAGCTATTTTGAAATAACCATGCATAGAACGGGGCTTTTATATTGATGGTGTTATCAAGATGTGTTTCACCATGTTAATGATTTTTTTTTCAGACCTCCATTTCTAGGAAACACAGAATGGCGGAACTTTTTATCATGTCGACACAACATCCCTAAAGTACTGTATATTAAAGGGATACTTCGCTGAAATTAAACCTTATCTGTATGGTTATACTATGTTGCATCCGTGCTACTGTGCCCGAGTCTCAGTGCATACTGTAGTGGAACACCAGAGGAGGGGGTTCCAGACCCTATCATACCTACGCCACTGCCCTAACTCAGTGCATACTGTAGTGGAACACCAGAGGAGGGGGTTCCAGACCCTATCATACCTACGTCACTGCCCTAACTCAGTGCATACTGTAGTGGAACACCAGAGGAGGGGGTTCCAGACCCTATCACACCTACGCCACTGCGCTAAAAGTGATGTAGGTATGATACGTTTCCCAGAGCACTGAACACTAAAGGAGGCAGAGGAGAGCAGCAAGGCACGCACAGAATATACTTTCTCTAGCGCCACCGTGTGGCTTTTTTATTTATATATATATATTTTTCTTCTCACATATTTCGAGGCCGTTGTATAGCATTTAAAGGCATTCCGTACCGGCGAAGCACTCCTTTAATAACATAGTAAAATGCTGAAAATGGGGTGGAATTCCCCTTTAAGGACCACCCCTCCCCCAACAATATAACAACTGGGGCACTTTTTTGGGGAAATGAATCAAACTGCAAATAAAGGTAAGACAGCCTTCAGGAGTGGAATTCTCCTCTAACAGTGACGGCTGACCATAGGGCTGCCCTGACATTATCACTGTGACTTGTGCTGCAGCGGCAGAGGGCAAACCACATTACAAGCCTGAGGGATTGGATATCTCTGCCTGAATGACACGCAACCAGTGTTGCCAACCGCCAAAGTCCAAAATGCACTAGAATGCGCTAGAGCAGTGGGTTTTCAACCACTTTCATACCAGGGCCCACTAGTTATTCTGCATTTTAGCCACGGCACCACCAACTAACCGGCAAAATGTTGGTCAGACTAGCAACTCTTCAACATTTTCTAAATGTATAGAAAATCTGCATATTCTTGAAAATTAGGTCATTCAGATGTTTAAATATAATTTAACTCCTGAGAACGTAAAATGAAACCAAACGGACCCGAAAGGGTCCGTTTGGTTTCATTTTACAATCTCAAGAGTTACACATCTAAAAGGGTCCATTTGGTTACGAATGGTCCTTTCTAGAAACGAAGGAGGACTTTATCATAGGAGGAAAAATGGTGAAAAACAAGGGTTTTATCTCTGGTGCCTGTGAACCAATTTCGCCCCAAACTCACCAGCAAAAAAGCACTAGATTTTCCGCCAGGAGTTTTTCACTAATTTTGGCGCTCTGAGGGAGGGTCTGGAAAAAAGCTAAATATAGTGACATATGTGCCAAGTTGGCAACACTGACGACACGCAACCTCTGGCTGGTGGGTTCTACGCAGACTGAAAATAAGATGGACGAAGGGAGAGCGTGTCGTGTCATGTCACACATGGGATATATTTTATTTTTTTCCATCAGAGACGCACCTTCCCCCATTAGTTGTTCGATTCCTCATTCTTTTGCCCATGGATTTCGCTGGAGGGCAAGATCTTTTCTCACTTCTGCTCCGAGGCAGACTTATGTGGGACCAAAGCTTGAGCCTGCCATTGAAAATGCCTTCCTGTTCATGCAAAATCATTTACTATGGTGCCAAATAGAATATTCCTGTGCCCAACACATTTTGTCAACATAGTGAAAATAAGGTGTGGTTATTGTGGAGATGTCCCAATACACTTTTTCCCCCCCATTTTCGATACCAATAGCAAATACCAATACCAGAAAGTATTACATACAATAATACAAAAAAAGATCTTATAATATAAGATCTTTTTTTGTATTCATATTATGAAGTCCACCAACTGAGAGCAGCAGTGGAATATTCACCATAGTTTCAACTCCTTAACCTGTGTCTGATCACTGGTTAGACTGGTATATTCACCATAGTGTCAACCCCTTACCCCTGTGTCTGATCACTGGTTAGACTGGCATATTCACCATAGTGTCAACCCCTTACCCCTGTGTCTGACCACCGGTTAGACTGGCATATTCACCATAGTGTCAACCCCTTACCCCTGTGTCTGATCACTGGTTAGACTGGCATATTCACCATAGTGTCAACCCCTTACCCCTGTGTCTGATCACTGGTTAGACTGGCATATTCACCATAGTGTCAACCCCTTACCCCTGTGTCTGATCACTGGTTAGACTGGCATATTCACCATAGTGTCAACCCCTTATGTCAACCCCTTACCCCTGTGTCTGATCACTGGTTAGACTGGCAGCATATTCACCATAGTGTCAACCCCTTACCCCTGTGTCTGATCACTGGTTAGACTGGCATATTCACCATAGTGTTAACCCCTTACCCCTGTGTCTGATCACTGGTTAGACTGGCATATTCACCATAGTGTCAAGCCCTTACCCCTGTGTCTGATCACTGGTTAGACTGGCATATTTTTTCCAATACTATAGGACCCATTAATGACACCAAAAACAGAGTATTGCCGATAGCAGAATTGGGACATCTCTAGATTAGTGTGAAAGGTGTGTAATAATTAAATCAGCACAGTCAGCATATACTGTAGCTCTAGTATAAAGTATCAGAACTTTTATCCTTGTACAAAGGACCTCAAAACGGTGCCAAGTACTGCAACAGCTGTCGGGCATGGCTTTACTTAGTTCCTTTCCACTGGGCGCTCAGAATAGCATCTTCACAGAGACGGATAACCTCTTGGGTGGGTTTTCCATATCAATGAACAGTTGCCTTCGTAGGTAATGAGTCTGTGGCAAAGTCAGAGCATCATGGTACAAATCACTGCAGACACTAATTCATTTAACCCATTGTGTCGTGATCAGATTCTAGTTTCTGATGCCCGATTCTAGTTCACAGCGCTTGATTATAGTTCCTCATGCTAGATTCTAGTCCCCCACGGTAGATTCTAGTTCCTCTCAGTAGATTGTAGTTCCTGAAGTTAGATTCCAGTTTATGACACTAGATTCTAGTTCCTGACACTAGATTCTAGTCCATGACACTAAATTCTAGTTTGTGACACAAAATTCTAGTCCCTGGCATGAGGTTCTATTTTTTTTTTTTTTTTCTGGAAGAATCTCTTTCTGTGTCAGTGATGCTTAACATATTTCATAGGAAGGACCCCCAGAAATATCTATTATTAAGCTGCAGAACCTCATCTAAAAACATGTTGTTCTAGGGATCCCCCAGAAGCAAAGATTTGAGTTAAAAATGTGATTCCGAAATAATGTATTCAAAGAGTGCACCGCATTTAAAAAAAAAAAAAAAATAGCAGACCTACAAGCTCATATCGCGCCACTCGGTGGCGCGATATGAGCTTGTAGATCTGCTATTTTTCAACAGCTAAAGCACAGTACATAAAGGGTTAATGGAGAGGCGTACATTCCACTCACCCCCTCCTCTCTCTCCCAGAGGCAAAAATAATCAAATTGGGGATTTGTCATAATAACAAAGGGCTGCTGGCACGCTGATGCGGACCGTTGTAGACGGTTTGGCTATCCTGAGCAAAGTAAATGAATAAATGAAATAAAGTAGAGCGAGATGAATTATCTCAGGTAGAATGCATTCAGCAACCTTGAGCCGGGCTGATGTATGATATACTGTACGTAGATGTACTAGATGTATCTATAGCCATAGCCACAGTAGCCTATACAGGTTTTAAGATGGAGTGCCAAATTTGTTGTATTTTTTCCAATTTTGTACATGTTTAGAAGGTGACTCAGTAGAGTGCATGGCCATGGCCTACTTTTGCGTGAGCAGGGCAAGCAATCTTAGAAAACAAGTCTTTTTTTTTTCAGAAGCTCCTTCAGGAGATGCCATATGACATTACTTAGAAAGGACTCTTGTTTAATCTATTCCATAAACTTCTATAATTTGTGCTCAAGGAGGACATTTTCCATGGAAGCATACATCTAGCAAGCAACTACTTTTTTCCATGGTACCTACCATTTTCCTATCATGGTACCTACCATTTTCCTATCATGGTACCTACCATTTTCCTATCATGGCACCTACCATTTTCCTATAATGGTGCCTACCATTTTCCATGGTACTAGCATAAACCTTGAGGAATACATTTTCCATGGTGCCTGCACACAGCACAAGCAAGTAAATAAATAAGGCATTACGGCAAAACACCTAATTGGTATGAGCGGCCAGGGGATTGAATCCAGACATCTCAATGTCAGGGAGGAAATTCTAACCGCAAGGCCACTGAGCTATACCAAAGACAGGACCCAATGCCTCCACGCTTGGCACTCTGCATCAAAAATTGGTCTGTGTGGGTATAAGTCCCTGCGAAATACCGGCGTCATGTCCAGGTGGTGTACTTGCACATCACTCCAAGGCGAGTACAACTTCCCGTACACGGGGGATGTACCTGTAAACCAAGCCCCATCACGCGACGCGGCGCTCCTCAACTATGGGGCCACGTGGGCTAGGGGAAAACACTAGGCTGTCGCCCCCTCCCCTAAGCTGTACCTGCTTAATACATTCACCGCCCCACCCCCCCACCTGCCGTCCCCTGTGCCAAACTCGAAGAACACGAGAATTAATTGATCCCATTCTTAAATCCATCGTTTGATCTGAACGTATCGTTTGCCGGCCGTTGTTTGGTTGCATTTCATTTGGGACAAAATAGGTGCAGCAATTTTGATTTTGAAAAATGCCCCCGTACCCATGTTATCCCATGTTACGCTCAGATTTTACCCCTCATTGTCAGCTCTTTCGGCAAACCAGCCATTTCTAACTAGAGACAGCGTTACATCCTGGACTGGCGACTCAAATCATTTTGCACGGTGGGTTAGAAGGCAGAACGGTCAAGACACCATAAACAGGACGACATCATCATACAGTACATCCGGTTTCGGAGACATAGGCACTTCAAAATAAGGGTTTCCACTGTGAAAGCCGTGGCGTAGACGCGTTTATACGTAATCCTCGCGTTGGGCGTGAAGACGGTTAATTACAGACAAAGACTTGGCCTCTACACAACACAAATTGGGTTTCTTGTGAGGTAAGATGAGGCCACTTATTAAAAAACTGAGCAGTGGGAACACAAGCTCTAACTAAAAACCAGCCTTTTTGCTACACATTAGTAGTCTATGCATATTATGGCCAGAAGGAAACAGAGTGAAGTACGGTATGGCGTGGGCGTACTGGGTCATGTATGAGTGTGACTACCCCATGGGTTATAATTAAAAGTTTGATTCTTGTAATGAATTATTGCTGTGGGAGTCTTCACATCTGCCAATGTTTGCGAGGGTTATTATACGGCACATTAAAAAAATAATAAAACAGGGTTCGTGACATGTTTTGAAGCATTATACATAGTCAATGAATTATATATACATGTCTGCCCACGTTGTGCATTTCAATATCGCGTTGTATAACTGGGGTCCGCGTCACGGTTCCGACGGGTCACGGTTCCGACGGGTCACGGCTCCGAGGGGGCACGGTTCCGACGGCGGGTCTGTGATGCGCGGCCCGGCAGGACCTATGGGCAGGACAAGCCTTGTCCTGCGCGCAATTATCGCGCTACACGTCCCCCCCCCCCCCCCCCCCCCCCCCCCCCCCCCCCCCCCCCCACACACACACACACACACTCCACCACTCTGCGTAACAATAACACATTGTGAACTTGCACAGCCGCTATTTACCATATGCACTGATTCTCTCTCTCTCTCTCTCTCTCTCTCTCTCTCTCTCTCTCTCTCTCTCTCTCTCTCTCTCTCTCTCTCTCTCTCTCTCTCTCTCTCTCTCTCTCTCTCTCTCTCTCTCTCTCTCTCTCTCTCTCTCTCTCTCTCTCTCTCTCTCTCTCTCTCTCTCTCTCTCTCGCAAAAAATACAAATAGCACACATATATATACAATAATATAATATAGGCTACTGTATGCAATTTAATTGCGTAATAGCGTACCCGATTGTCACTATCGCACGGGGTTGTAGGCTAATTCATGC
>CM076980.1:40377229-40387229 GCA_039105355.1 Benthosema pterotum | reverse complement strand
AACAGCATAGTAATTTTCAAGGATGACGATAGAGAGAGAGAGAGAGAGAGAGAGAGAGAGAGAGAGAGAGAGAGAGAGAGAGAGAGAGAGAGAGAGAGAGAGAGAGAGAGAGAGAGTGCATAGCGACTCTGCAAGTTCACAATGTATTATTGTTACACAGAGTGTTTGCGTGTGTGTGTGTGTGTGTGTGTGTGGGGGGGGGGGGGGGGGGGGGGGGTGTAGCGCGATAATTGCGCGCAGAAAACCTTGTCCTGCCGGGCCGCGTATCACATAGACCCGGCCGTCGGAACCGTGCCCCCTCGGAGCCGTGACCCATCGGAACCGTGCACCCTCGGAGCCGTGCCCCTTCGGAGCCATGGCCCGTCGGAACCGTGGGTGGACCCCGTATAACTGACCACCTGCGACACGGCGTTGAGAGATTTTGTTACTCGGAAAAATCGTGAAACAATGAAGCTGTCTAGAAATTTGAATCTCACCGCTTGGATTTGACCAGGCACGGGGCTAGTGGCGGTCTTAAATGAACCTTCCAACCCCCGTTTCTCTGAATGGATTTCGGAAAGATGCATCGCGATGGTGTTAGATGTTTTGCTATGTTGAAGGAGTTAAAGGGATAGTTCAGATTTTTGGAACTTAAAGAGTGCCATGATTTTTGTATTTTTTCCAATTTTGTACATGTTTAAGAGGTGAGAGTATGTAAATAGACCCCCTTGGTGTGTTTTTTTTATGTGCAACAATGTCTTCTCTTTGTATTTAGGGTGTCTTCCTGGGGGCTGAACCTTTCCAGTTAAACGTGCCAATGAAAAAAAACTGCAATATAGTGACATCACATGCTCAGCTCCTAGCCCTAACTCTGCCCCCTTTATCATGCAACTAAAGCTGTGGGTGTGGCTTCAGTTCAGGTGGATCTCCACCCATCACCACCCACCAGGCAAACCAGGCATAATAACATTAATACCTGATGATCATGTTTTAGGGTAGAAAAAAAATCATGGCACTCCATCTTTAAGTACTTTCAGGGTAGTACAGCCCATTTTGTGGGAAATGTCTGCAATCCCATATATGATCAGTCTGGCAATATGTCGGGCTACACACGAGTACCTTGGGAAATTGCCCAAGCAAAAACAATTGATGGGCCATTTACTCCCGTGGCCACAGAGCAAATTAGTTTGCCACAGTGCGCCATGGAGTGAGTGAGTCCTGTAGTGAAAGGTCTGTTAAGTCTGTTACAGAAGCAATATCAACAACGTCATCACCCCCGTCTCCTCGATCAATTTCCTACAGGGGTGGATGTAACATTTCCCAATTGGGGTGGAGGGGCAGGAGAAAATGGTATGGGGGCGGCACCCATACCATTTTATTAGACAAGTAAAGCATCAGTAATAACATCAGTTGTTGTTGAAGTTGCAACAGACACGCAGCATGCATAAAGCTAAAGGTCTGACTCAGAGAGTTTTCTGTTTTCAATGATGAAATGCTGTTGGTTTAGTGGTGACACAGCTGTAGTTAGTTAGTAGCAGTAGTAGTGTTTCAAATACTTTTAAATATAAGCACTGAAATATCTTGGGTCGTTTTGCATGCCATCATGTTTGGTGGGGCAGTCTGGGCATTTAGTGGGGCATTGCCCCCCCATGCCCATGACTAGATCCGCCCCTGCTTTCCTACCCACCGTGGATATGAATACTTTCATGAACATTTATGAGATGCAGTTCGGTCCACCTTTGGCCGCAGCAGGCTGCAGAAAAGAAATCAACCATCGCCCATAGCCGTAGGCTGGAGAAACGGCAACCATGTCACATGTAGAGTGGATATGTTGTGTTCAACCTACGGCGAATAGCGAATGTACAGTATCTGAGAGAAGAAAGAGTGACATGCAATCAATGGACTGTCTGTGGCTAGGAGTCGAACCGGCGACTCAATGCAGACACTGCGGTGCAGGAGGGTATTTGCCCTGAATACTAAACAAAAGGTCACTACAAAAATTACCAAAAACTACAAAAAAAAAAAAAAACTCATCACAATTATTATTTTTTACAGGCGCTAGCCCCTCACCTATAGTTGCATCTGCACAAACTTCGTCCTATACACAAACATTCCCATTGACAATAAACGTACAAACTTCCGTCAGTGTCTGAGCAAATAGTGTCTATTTTACGCCATGACGGAAAAAATATTTATTTATTTATTTTCATGCTGACCTATAACGAAGTGCTCCAAAAAGAGAAGCAAGGTAGAAATATAGAAATAAAAAAACACACCTGTGTGAAATGAGTGGAACTCTTATCATTGCACATCATCATGCATCACCTGTCTAAACAAAGTGAGGGCGCCAAAAGTGATTGGCCAGAATGTGTCATATGATAGCCTGCCTGAACGTGGAAAAAGAGAACATGTCTATTTGTTCCCTAAAATGTTGTGTGAAGTGAGGGGGAGTAAGAGTGAGTTCTCCAACACTTAAATCCTTTATCCTTTAAAATGCGAGTAATATGGTACACTGTAGGAGCACAGAGTTCAAATAATCAATACTATGCGGACGAGGTACTTGTCGACGACGCCGTGCCTCGCGGCTTTTTAGCTCGGTCCCTGTAGCCCGTCTAAACCCTCTCACCTCATCCTTCTGTTCTCAGAGATGTGGAACATTTCCTTTGCAGTGTTTGCACTCCAGCCCCTGTCTGTCTAGCGCCTCTCCTTTCTTTCACACCCTCCTCCCTCCCTCAATCTTCTCTCGCTTCTGAAACACCTGAGTTCCTACGCCGAGGTCAGAGCCATGACGCTGCCTCGAGGTACGATGCTCCGAGTAGAACATGAGCTGTTCAAATAGGTTCAAAAAGAGTCATGCCCAAAACAACACGCAACAAGTCCCACGGAGACTTCTTTTCCGGCTGCCTTAAACCAAACAGAGCGTGCCTTATGTAAGTGTTTTTATTTGCTTGGCCCGGTTTGTACCGATTTGTACTGTATCTCGACAACTAGGAGCTACAAAATGTTACCAACGCAACGCTGCCTACTCACGTCTTGGAAATAAGCCACCTTTCACAGAGCAAACGATAGCGCGTCTATATGATCGTAAACACTCTTCCGGCAATTGTTGCTATTCTTTATTATTTCCATGAAGGGCTTGTTACTACAATGCTGAGGAACCAAAGCACATGATTCTGATGTCCACCTACACTGTGAAGCAGAAACCATTTGTCTCTATATATTTTTTTCTTTATATCGCCTGTCGGTTGGAAACCTAGCAGATAGTGTCCATAGTGTCCAGTATGAAGTAAAACAACTACAAAACCCAAGGCCATTTGTTGGTTTGAAAGCCAGTTTGAGGATCCAATGGAGTTATGAGTTAACAACACACAAACAAGCAGGCACATATAGATACAGACATAAAAGGTATTCAACATCATATCTGTACCAAAATCAATAACTATAACAATGGAAACAATGAATTCACTTTTTTTCTCCTATGACAATGGTTTTCAAACAGTGGTCCCCAGGCTTAATGATGGACCCTTGCAGGTCCATTTGGTTTCATTTTTACGCTCTCAAGAGTTAAAATTTAGCCCAGGTCTACAATAGGTCTACAGTTTACAGTATATATATATTCCCTTCCAGTCAAGCATCTAGTGCATAGTGTATTTTGGAAGTCCCACTAATGCATTTTGGATTTTGGTAATTGGCAACACTGCCTGTGTTGTCCGAGTATTCGTACTGTTACGAATGACTAACCAACATATGGACATCAGTAAGCAAACCAAAGCAACGCGTTGCCCGTGTGCTACCACTATGATCCATGTCCTAGCGGCCGCCAATTAGGCAACATGCAGTGCTGATGGAAACCAGTCGGCTCGTTGCCGTTCCCATTTAGCCGCCGCTCCATCAGTCAGCCTGGCTTTGGCCAGTAGGTTACCAGTGTCCGTCATATTATGGTTGTGTCTCCCATAGACTCCCATCTAATTCATTTAATTCCTTCACCCGTGTCCTCATTAGAGAGAGAGGAAAGAGACTCCCTGTGTGTGGGATGGATGGATCATCCCAGGCAACGGCTGGCTTTAGGGCAAAGGCAATTAACAGAGGACATGCTCTCTCTCTCTCACTCTCTCTCTCTCTCTCTCTCTCTCTCTCTCTCTCTCTCTCTCTCTCTCTCTCTCTCTCTCTCTCTCTCTCTCTCTCACAGCCCTACAGGTGTGGAGAGCAGATCAGCTTCACTGATGATGGCGCAGAGCAACAGGGGCGGATCTAGGCATGAGGGGGGGGGGGGGGGGGGCGGTGGGGCTCCACCAAACATGCTGGCATGCAAAACAACCCAAGATATTTCAGTGCTTATATTTAACATCATTTGAAACACTACTACTGCTGCTACTAACTAACTACAGCAGAAATGTTACATCCGCCCTGGCTATAGACCTACACACAGGGGTGTAGCGTAACTAAGTACATCTTGTTGAGGTACTGCACTTTTTTTTTTTACTTTGATTTGTTTTCCATATTTTCTTTTCATACTTAATGCTAATTCTATTTAATGCTACACTCAGAGGCTGTACTGTACTTTTTATTTGGATAAGTAAAAATCTGGGGAAAAAATAAATAAAATAAAATAAAATAAAATAAAATAAAATAAAATAAAATAAAATAAAATAAAATAAAATAAAATAAAATAAAATAAAATAAAATAAAATGTGGAATGAGAAGTATCCAGCATGAAACACAAAATGTGTACAAGCGCTCCAGGTATAAAGTTGAAGCACAGGCCCTATACAAGTAAAGGGCACTTGGGTCGGTGTTCACCACCAGTGAGTCGACTGTGACAGAACAAAGATATGATCTCTCCACGGTTGTCGCCATACCCGAGTGCCTCGAGACACACATCACACAAACCTGCCGTTGCAAGCCAGGGCACTTAAGACACTCACGCCTCCCACCGACACCATGAAAGGACCACCCCAGAAAAAATACCCTCCTCCTCCTTGTCTTCATCCTCCTCAAGGGCATACAAGACAGCGCTACACCTACAGCTGAAGCTGAAGGTGTAAAAGGGCTCTGAAAGAAAAAATCATTAACATGGTGAAATACATCTTGAAGATGTCATCAGATGTATTTCACCGTGTTAATGATTTTTTCAGACTTTTTTAGTCCATTTTCAGATCATTTTTAGGAAATACAGAATTTGGGGAACTTTTTTATCATGTCAACCCGACACCTCTAAGGTATATCATGACATTAAAAATGTTGAAAATGGGTGGAATTCCCCTTTAAGTAGGAGTAAGTACCATGTTTTTTTTAAGGGCATACGAGGTTATCTGCTCCGACAGTGCCATCAGGCAAACTCCCAGGTGAGCCTTCTTATTCAGCGACAACACCAACGCGGTGCGGCCGAGTGCTCGTCCACGCGGCGGCGTTTAGCCTCCGTCTGCACACGGGGACGCTGACAGTTTGCTCGTCCTTTTCCATCTCTACCCGCCTCCTCCTCCTCTGCACTAAATCACTTCTGTTTAGAGCCCTTCACGGACGAGTGACTATCACTGACCATCAGCCCTCTGTCTCTCTCTCTCTCTATCGACCCAGTTCAGCCTCTCTCTTCATCTCCTTTCCTTCCAACACTCTTTCTACTCCTGCAGATGCGCATTGGGGGGAGGGAGGCAGGGGGGGAGGGTCATCCCCCACATCATCATCCCCCACAGTTGAGCAAGAACAAAAAAAGAGCTAGCAGTGGTCGGCAGTGGTTTAACTTGACATCTGAGTAATGTTGCTCAAAAGTGTGTGTGGGGGTATCCCCAAGTGTGTGGGGGTATCCCCAAAAAGTGGTGAGGACATCCCCATTTTATTCACTGTTTTGTTTCACTTTCCCTAGATATTTCCCAGCTGTTATAAAATGCCAGTGCTGGACTGGCTATAGAGGGCACTTTGTAGAACTTAAATGAACTGATTTTCTTTCAATGTGTCTGCTTATCACGCGTTTTCGCGTGATAAGCAGACAACAGAATAATCAATCACGCCAAAACGCATGGCAAATCTGTTAAGGAGTTAAACAGCCATCTCTCTCCTTCCACAGATCTCTCTTCCCTTTCGCCGTCTCTCTAACCTCTCGCTGTCTCTCTCTCTCTCTCTCAGAATACATGCAGTGGTGGGGTGCGCAGTCAGAGTGCCTCGGGCCTTTTAATCCAGTACCCGGAGTTACATCAGTGCTCAGCGTGCGAGTCAATCATTCAGTCCGTCCATCTGTCCGTCCGTCCGTCCATCTGCCGTCGCCCCCCTGACGCCTTTCACTCCTCCAGGAAAGAGAGACGTGGATGGGTGCCGTCAAACGCAAACTGTCATCCATCCCCACTATACTGCTGCACGCCGGGCCCCCTGGACCACAGGGAGGGAGGGAGGGGTGCACTGCCAAGGTTATAGCAGCACCATGCTGTACCGTCAGGGAAAGTTGCTCAACAAAACTTTTCCCTCTCGACCAGGGGCGTTTTTGCCATTAGGCAGACTAGGCAGTTCGCCTAGGGCGCCATGAGGGGAGGGGGAGGGCGACTATGAGGGGAGGAGGAACCAGACATGCTTTAAAAGGATCCCAGGCTAATAAGCCCAATATGGATAATTACATTATACTTGTCCTCTATAACTAGAATTGAACATTTAAAACGCATATAATTTGTTATTTAGTTTAATAATACTTTTACTAATACTCTTTATAATTTTATCCCTTGGGGAGCGCCATTTTGCAGCAGATTTTCCCTGGAGCCCCCCCTTACGTGGGGAGAGATTAGGTCGAGAGCAGTGGCGTTTCTAAGCAATTTGGAGCCCTAGGCAAGATGTTCCCTGGAGCCCAAATGGACCTGTAAGGGTCCCGTAAGGGTCCATTTGGGAAAATCTTGCCTAGGACGCCAAAGAAAGAAGAAACGCCACTACTCTCGACCTAATCTCTCTCCACGTCTCTGCCTCTCTCTCCCGGAGAAACTTAAAGTAATATTCTGCATGGTATAGTTTACCTTTTCCACAAAAGCGAGATATATCCCCATCACCTTTTCGATAGAACTATACTATTTAGACATATTTAGAACAGGCTTTGCGGGCTGAAACTACATATAAACATGCAGTATATGTCGTTATTCGACAAATGGACTGCGTGATTGCAGTGCACCAGACCCGACGTGATCAAAAATCTTAAAATTATCTACAATCTTGCAACATGCTGCAGCGCGGTTGTGATGGAGGAAAACATTTGCAAATCAGTAACAATGTGTGACCCTATGATCATAGCTGACAATGTGTGTCCCAATATTTTTAGATACTGTATGTGCTGTCGTAGAGCAAAACCAGCAGTTAGTCATGTTTTTGTTCTGTTTTGTAAAAGCAGCATGTCACGCGACTTGCAACGCACAACACATCATGTTTGTTTTTTCTTTTCACCGGCTAGCATGTGTGCGCGGCGTGTGGCCTGATTTGACGGGACATTCGACGCCGCCAACAGAAAAAGGCGATCAAACCAAAAGCGAACCGATAACGCAAACGCGCCGACGTCTTTTCAAAATGGCAGACTGACATTTGAAGCGCATTCTCGGCCGTCTAATTAGGACGTGAAGCGAGCTTCTGCCTCCAAGTCGAGCGGGGGGGAAAAAAATAAGTAAATAACGGACGCACTCTGACAGTCTAATGAACAACTCGGCAGACGCGCGGATGCATAAGCTATTCTCTCAGTCTTTGCCATTGCTGCATTATTGATTGGACACACTCTCCAGTCACATTCTGCACACACACACACACACACAAACACCGCCACTGACAAGTCTCAGATAAGCAAATAAACTGGAAGACACAGTTTATTAAACCTAATGAAACAAGTTACTTGTTTGGCACATATCAAATAGCCTCCTTCGCCGGTCCAATTACGCTGATAGGAAATGAGCTTCTCGCAAGGGCGGGAGATTGACAGCCCTGACAGCCTAATGACACTGTGGCCTTTTGCGTCTCGTTTTCATCAAAACAGCCCAAACAATGGCGGCGGCTCATCTTTGACGGGCAGTTCGCACACAACGCACGGCAACTATAGCGGCGGTGATAATGGCCAGGGGCGGATCTAGGCATGGGCATGGGGGGGCAAAGCCCCCCTAAATACCCAGTCTGCCCCCCCAAACACGATGCCATGCAAAACAACCCAAGATATTTCAAATTAAAGTGCTTATATTTAAAAATGATTTGAAACACTACTACTGCTATACTAACTACAGCTGTGTCACCACTAAACCAACAGCATTTCATCATTGAAAACAGAAAACTCTCGGAGTCAGACCTTTAGCTTTATGCATGCTGTGTGTATGTTGCAACTTCAACAACAACTGATGTTATTATTGATGCTTTACTTGACTAATAAAAGTCCTGTAAGCGACACGGGCGATGAAGCCACCCCCATACCATTCTCTCTTGGCCCTCCAACATGTTCTCTTGCCCCCCCAAATGGGACATGTTACATCCGCCCCTGATGATAGCGCCTAGCGTCCGCACTGACGGATGGTATAACGCTCTCTAAACCAGACAGCCAGGCATTTGGTCATAATTCAAAATCATTCAAGACAAAAGAACACTTCCTATTATTGTTTGCAGACCAGGACACAGTGGCATCCAGAATGACAATGAAGGTTCAAGAAGAGCAAATAAACACGGTTTATTTGCAAATAACCTAATCAAACAAGTTACACGTTTGTCACCTATATCAAATCTAATTCAATGGGAAATCAAGCGCAGCAAATGACAGCCTGACAGCCTAATGACATTTTCATCCATTTTCTCCCTATTCTTTCTTTTTAATTTATTTTCCAGAGATAATACGCCATGCATATACACATTACAATAACAGATCCGATGAAAGAACGTATTAAAGGGCGAACTTCACCCTTTTTTTGAAACAACAATTGTTAAAGGGGAAGTCCACCCATTTTCAACATTCTAATAGGTCATTAGTATAGCCTAGAGGTGTTGCGTGGACAGGTCTGAAGAAAACCACTAACATGGTGAACCATGTTAATGGACTTCTGCAGACACTTCTTTTTTCTGAGAGAGTACAAATGGAACCAAAGGGACTCGTTATGGTTCATTTAGTTGCATTTGTCTCTCCAGAAGGGGGCGTGGCTTATGAAGGTTGAACTATTGTTGATGTGTCTGATTGGTCTCTGATCGGACTTCAGGGGAATTCGAGGCAAGCAGGCACTGGCCAGACTCAGTTGCTCAGTGACATTCAGCCCATTTTAGCCCAGTGCCTCTGGTGTCATGAACAGTGTGGCCTCACTTACATCCTGGACTACAGTACATGTCGTCTCAGTCCTCCGCCATATATCCATAAGAAGGTGCAGTGCACCAAAGCATTATGGGAAATATAGTCCAGGGAAAAAAATAGAGCCCAGTGTCTGTGACACCAGAGACACTGGGCACTGGGGTGGGATCATGTAGAATAGCAAAAAAAAATGTCAAACTAAACCTAATGCCTACAATTACAACAATGTCTGACAAAGCAGTCCGCACTTCAAATTGCTTTAGCCCCCACAGACCCCAAAACTAAAGATTTCTTTTGCTTTTGTCCACAATTACAGGTTAGATTTGGGAAAACAAAACAGGGAACATACAGATCAGAATGACCATTAATATTCTAGTTGTTGCAGACTTGGGCTAATTCACATGATGAATATTTTAACTCTTGAGTGTAAAAATGAAACCAAATGGACCCGCAAAGGGTCCATTTGGTTTCATTTTTACGTTCTGAAGAGTTACATCTGATTAACCAACTTTGCTGGGGACCACCTGAAACCTGAAAACCTGAAAAAAATGGAGTCAAACTAAACCTACTGCCTACTGTACAACTCCAACAATTTCTGACAAAGCAGGCGGCACTTCAAACTGCTTTTTACCAAACATCATGACCCCCGTCTGTTTTATTATTCCACGCAGCATTGCTGAATTGGCAAAAAAGAGAGAGATTACAGTAGATTGAAACAGTATAGTGTAAATATTGAATGTGATGAAAGCG